>CM060947.1:52901110-53450090 GCA_030765055.1 Mantis religiosa | reverse complement strand
AGTAATTTTTGAATGACCCATGTATTATCATTAAATAATGTACTTTATTTCAACGATATACACGTCAAATGAAATGCATTTCTGGAAATAGCATGAATGATAATAAGTGGTAAATTGTGACACAGAGACAAAAACTTACTGCAAAAAATGTCGCTAACGTGCACGATTTATTTTGTAACTATTTCTGTGAAATTCCTTGTAATGTTTTAACAAAAATCAAGAGTTTAAAATTCAAAATAATAATAATAATAATAATAATAATAATAATAATAATAATAATAATAATAATAATAATAATAATAATAATAATAATAATAATAATAATAATAATAATAATAATAATAATAATAATAATAATAATAATAATAATAATAATAATAATAATAATATACTGTAAATGGTAATCATGAAGTGGAGTATGATTCCAAGCACAGTCACGTAATATATTTTATGCTAACCTCCAAGAGGAAACAATCATTTGTAGGACCAAAATTGCGGAGGCAGGTATCTTTAGATGTTAAACACTCTAGAGATCTTATTCTCTCCACGAAGAATGCCAGACCGGGAGAAATAACAGCACCTGGTCTGCCATCCACTCACCTGATCCTTCATTCCTGAGTCGATTGACACAAAAACACTTAACATCTTCTCCGAACTTGGATGTATAGGTCTGAGTTTATATTTTAGTTTACCTGATCGTGTTCTTTTACTTAACTTATTACCAGCTCACGTTCTCAAGTGTATTTAGAATAGGAAAGAATTTATGAGCATGAGGAGCTACAGACGGGCAAAATAAATAATGTGACTAATTTATTAATGGAATATGCTGTTTTTTTTTATTTAATGTTAGTTAAATGTATTAATCCTTTCTAGTTTAATTTCTGACTTGCAGTTAGTAGATAGAGACGAGTTGACAATACATTAACGTTTTATGGGTATTTTTTAAATCTAGATCCTTGCACAAGTATTATAATTTCTCCAGCCGATATGTGTTATTTTTTGTGGCATATATCATATGAACTGTCAATAACAGAATAATTTTGTTTGTTAATACTTAAATAGTGTAATCAAGATTTTCTTCGTTATAGGCTAAATGTTTGACTCTATGCGATTCAGTTGTCTTTATGACTTCTAAATTTTTAACACATTTCCTCTCGTGGATATGTCCCATCTTATACCTTGACTCGCTTGTTTTCACGTAAGACAAACTGATGTGGGAAATGAAAACATTCACAAATTAGGAGGAGGGTCAACAATTTGTGATAATGTATAAAACACTACAATATTCTGCTATCGACCAGGACAACCTCAAAAAGAAGCCAAGTTTAGAGTGGCCAGCCCAACATGAATTGAACACTTGAGTCTCACACGTTATCTGGAGTAATTCGCTCTTAAGGTTACCCAAAATTCCTGCAAATAAAGTGAGCTTTCTAAACTATTCCCAGAAAAATTCAAAGTATACATTTTATCTGTAATCTTACAACATTATATTAAATATATGTTATTTTAAACAAAATTAGTAAAAATATTACAGAGAGAAGAGAAACGAGAAAGCACTTTTGCAAATGCTGTCATGTGAAATTTTTTTTTCGAAAAATGTTACCTGAAAAAGTGAATTTTACTAAAAATAATTATTTATGTTATTTAAATATACCGAACGTAAATGTCTGGTTTTTATATTTAATCGAATTTTTTTTCACAAACAGAGAGACCCTGTTCTTAAAGCGTTCCTTTTTTTATTTAGAAAGTCTTAAAATATTTTTTGCGGCGGAAACCACGATTCGAATGTGATGGCGAATATATTAAATCGTTTATTTATTATAGTTAAGCGGTAAACACTACTTCTAGTAATTTTGACGACCATTTATGTTTTAGATATTTCATCCAGATGTGAAGGTACTGTTGTTTTATTGGGCCGAAACTCGCAGACTGAGATATACGGCTCTCATTACTCAGGTCATGTACAGGTGTACCAACAGAGGATGTTTGGTTCAACTGAACTGTAGAACACAAGTTGGCAGCAACTTTTCTCCTCTGTTGTCTCCTTCTTCCAGAAAAGACTTAGAACTTAATTAAAGTTGTCTACAATTGGCTCTGTGCCTTCTTATTCCTCTTCGTCTCCTATTTCCTAATTTTTTTGTAGGGGGGGGGGCCCTTGCTTGTTGTGTACTTCCTTTTTGTTATTCGATGCGAGTGACAGGTCCCGAGTTGGCAACACTGCAACCCTCTCTTGCTTATTGTTACACTTCGTTTTTTATGTCGGACAACTAAAGGCGAAGTGTCACAGTGAACATATCACTCACTAGGCTTGCCGACTACCGACTGTGTCTCCACGGTGACACCAAGTGACTTTATCTACTTAACCACTCTTCTCCAGACTATTATCTATATAACATCCAGTAGATATATAAACTCATTGTACTTTCACATCCCCTTCTCCAGCCGTTATAGGACAACTCATTCTTCTTTCTATTAATGGATAGAAATGTTTTCATAAGACAACTTACTGCACATTTATCTTCAGTGACAGAATAAGTGACAATGAAAACCTCTTTTAAGGGAATGCAGCAACGAAATTGGCTAAAAATATGGGAAAAAATAATATTTTTGTTTTTAAGCTAATAAAATACTTTGAACCTTATAATATCATAACCCAACTAAATTTATGAGATTCAATCATATAAATACCTTCGCATGACAATTTAAGTGCCGGAAAAGTTTCTTTTGGAATTTTATGTGTTGGTATACTGTTTATTTCTAACAATATGTGGCACCATGGAAACAAAACACTGGCTGCAAACATTGAAAGGAAATAATGTTTATATTTTTGCTTTTGTGTGAGTTTCTAACTGTCCAGATTTTCTTGTGTTTCTCGTTAAACTACATACTGTTTATACATAACCGATGAGTTTTAGTCTGCCATTTAACATTTATAAAGGTATTTTATACATCAAAACGTGCCTATAACTGTTATATAGGTTATAAGTAAAACATTCTTTGAAACAACTGGCCTCTTGTTGACTGTGTATATAGTTAGGATCCTGAATAGCCCAACTAACATGTGGGAAGAAACACCTAAACATAGCACAACAATGGGAACTTACTTGAGGCCTGATGTGATAAGAAAATTAATGGCTGTGTACCAAAGTCTGGCATCAGATGAAATCCTAAGAAGATGTACATTGGGTAAGACACAAAATGCAAATGAAGGTTTACATAACATTATATGGCATAATTGCCCAAAAGAAATATTTGTTTCAAAATAGAGACTTCAGGTTGCTGTGACATCTACCATCAGTGAATTCAGTTTTGGTTGTTCTGCCTCACTCAAGCTGCAGTCAGACATAATGGACACAGATTTCACCAGCATCTCTAAAAATTAGCAAAGGGAAGTACCAATTACGCTTACTTGATTCAGCAATACCTGTGAAAGTAACTTATAAAACATCCAGAAAGAAACTGAAATTGAAGAACACTGCTGCAGAAGACAGAAGAAAGAGGCAGTAGGGTCCAGCTTACCTATCTGGAGGGTTTTAGTCTGCCTCAAGGCATGTAGCTGAGAAAGAAAATGTTTTGGATTTTAAAATTTGATTTACTCAGTTATAGCTTTTTCAACATTTTTTGTCATTCATAATGTTTCACACGATGCAGTTTTTATTCAGTCCCTATAAAATTTTCAACACATGTTCTTAGAAAGCAAACAAAGATTTATAATGTATGAATTTTTAATATTCATTATATTTTTAAAGTTATTGATATAAAAAGTCCGAGGTTTAATCATTTTTTGGCTTTTTTGTTTGCTCCATACCTAATTTTTTCCCTCCGGAACTAAAACCAGTATAAGAATTTCATATGATAGATATTTTTTCATAACCATCTGAATCTTTTTAGAAATAGAAAAATTAAAATTTTGAAAACTTTCATCTCGTGGAGCGGTTTGAATTTTGCCCACATTTTGAACTTCACAAATTAGTTATTCAAAAACGATTGAGGATATAAAGACCAAATTTTGAATTCTGTGTCCACTAAGCATCAGAACTAAGTGGTAAACATTTCAGCAAGATTGGTTGAAAAATGCTGGATTTGGGGTTTTTGGTGCTGCATCCCCTCTAGTGTTGTTCTCTAAGTGATGTATTTTAAATTCAGTTATATTTACATGAGATTAAGGTGGAAAGCAACAGAACCAATGTTTTCCTTTTTGACAAAAGTATACATATTTCACAATTCAAACCAGTAAGTACGTTTATTTCACAAATTAATAACTAAAAAGTGTTGAAGTACTATATTGCATCTTTAAAGCAATCTATATTTTAATACAGCAAAATTTTCCTGATCTCTAACATTTACCACTACTCACAAGTAATTTTGCCCGCCTCTACAGCGTGCTGGTAGTCTGTCTGCCTCACATTCAAGAGGTCACGAGTTCCAAACTCGGTCACAATGAGTTAGCTAAAGAGGGTTTTCTCTTTTCCTGAAAGACGGATGTTGGAGAACTTTAAGCTCAAAGGACAATGAGCTCATTTGAGCATCATTTCACCCATTTAATTCATCGGCATATATGACTTAACGCTGGAGGACCTTAATTTTAAAAAGGACACAAAATGAAGAGCCTATAGAAGTTTCACAAGATATGTTTCATTTCTAATATAAAATCTAGTAACACTAGAAGGACCGTACCGGTCAGTTTGACCGGTTAACGTTCTTTAAAAAAGTATATACATTGCGGTAGTGTGATTATCACTTTAATATTTCGTGGCTTTTAACGAAATAGAGCAAGGGTGATTCCCTAATTTTTTTAAGATTTTATAGCAGGTTTCAAAAAAATTATACACGATTTTTAACTTAAAGTACTGTAGCCGGTCATTTTGACCGGTGAAATTATTTTGCACGAGTCCTAACTAAATAGTGCTAACAATGTATTCGAAATATCCAAGATTTTCTGTTATTGTTGTAGCCCAGTTTAATAATGTTTAGTGCTAGAGTAGACTTGTAGTAACTAACAATGATAACAATGTGGTCTGAAAATAATCCAATGTTTGCGATCATTGTGGAAGCTTAGTTTGAAAAAGCTTAGCACCAGAGCAGACGTGTGAATGGTAAAATATTTTTGAGGCTCTACTATATTATTGCCATGTCACATCAAAATTACCACCGTAAGCATCTTCGAGAAGTTGAAATGTTGAATTATTTCCATAGTTTACCAGACAAATGTGTCAGAAGGAGAGATAATTCATCATCACTAATGATGAGAGTCCGCCTCGGTAGCGAGGTGGTAGCATGTGTGCCTCACGTTCAAGCGGTCCTGAGTTCGAATCTCGGTCAGGGTGAGTTACTTGGATAAGGTTTTTCCGGGGTTTTTCCTTATCCTGAAAGACGAATGTCGGGTAACTCTAAGCTCTATGGACGCTGGGCTCATTTGAGCATCATTTCACCCATTCCATTCATCCTCCGATATGACTTAAGTAATGATGAGGCTGCAAAGGTCCTAATAAAACCAAGAATAGGCGTATGAAGTGTAAGAAGTATGTGTGCGGCCCATGTTCAGGAAATGTTCTGTATGTGTGTGCTAAGTGTTTCGACCAAGATGGCGGATTTGACTAAATACAGAAATGAGCTGTTTTTGTTATCATTGTGTGTATCACACTCTACTGTATTGTTACCAGTGATACAAACTACTTCAGAATGCTAAAGTGATATAACCAAGTATGCATATCATTTATGTGATCCCGTGTTTTGTAAGCAGTGTACTTCAAAGTGTAATGGGTTCACTCTGTTTAATGAGTAAATATTGTGTAAACACCTTTAAAATGTAAATGAAGGTACTATTTTATGCATAAAATATCCTGATTTAAATTCTATTATAAATAAAACGCTGAAAACTTATTGAAAAAGGTACCGGTCAAAATGACCAATGTTTGTCCCTTTACGTAGCAAGGCAATGTCGGTCCTTCTAGTGTTAAATATGTAGCATTTTTATCAAAATAATTGCAGCCGTTTTACCGAGAAAAAATTCATTTTTTGGGTTTTATGTGGCTCCGTTGTTTAGGTGTTGGCCTAAGGACTCCAAGATCACGGGTTCAAACCTAGCCCAGGATGACTTTTAAATGTCCTTATTAACGTCAGGTAGGGATGGGAGCGTTGTGCTTTGGTACCCTGCCACAGAAATTGATCTATATATATATATCTCAACCCTAGCGGGTGCGGACTTTAAGTCCCGCACCGTTGCCCACTCAGGAATTTGAGGAGCTACGATAGGTAGCGAATATCGGTCGAAAAAGGACAACATTCCAGCAAAGTATGAGCTGTGACAGCATCGGTTGGATAATTGCCCACCACTGCCTTGCGTACTCAAGTTGACAGGCAGGCCTAGGTGATTCAACAAGACGTCAACTTTGACATTTCCGGGTTCCCCGCTTGGCTTGAGAACATCCGAGGTAACCACGGAGCAAAACCACGAGCAACAAAAGCTGAGCTTCTACATAAGCAAACCAAGAGTTGTTTGGCCTCAAAATTACTTTAATTTTAAATTTAATCTACTTCATCGCCAGGATGCATTAGGCATAGCATCCTGTCTTCCTTCAAAGGAGGAACCTACTATCTCAAAGTCTTTCTTCCATTCTAAACCACAAGACCCATCATCATCATCATCATCATCATCATCATCATCATCCAGATAGGCCTGTTTCGGCTCAGAAGGGATCTTCTCAGCGTCTCCGTGGTCTTCTAACATCTCTAATACCAACTGGTTTCTACTGCAAGGCCTGTTTGGTGAGTCTTTCTTCTGGCATTCGAGAGAGATGCTCTTGCCATTTCAGTTTGTACTCCCTAAGTTTGTAATTTAAAGTAAATATTTTTAGTTGCTCTCCTATTGTGTCATTTTAAATGTGATCTTTAAGACTACAGCCAGCTACGTACCTCAAAAATTTCATTTCAGCCGTTTCAATTAACCTTTTATCAGTTCTGTTCAAGGTCCAGGTCTCGGCTCCATAAGCTATAACAGTCACTGCCATAGTTTTATAAAACTTTAATATGGTATCTCTTCTTGTTTTGTTTTTCAATGCTCGTTTTATTGTGCCACATATTTTTTTTGAAGTTTATAGATCTTTTGTTTTAAATCTCTGTCAAATTCATAGTAAATATCACATCCCAAGTAATTAAAACATTCAACTTGTCTAGTATTCTGTTTTTGAGGAGTATTTTGAACCATGTTGGGTATTTACCAATAAAAGCCATCACTTTCGTTTTCTCTGCTGAAATGATAAAATTATACTTTGATATTGTTTTGTGGGGTTGGTACAAAGCTATTTGTAATCTGTCTTCAGTATCTGCCAGAACGACCTGATCATCTGCAAATAGGACTATTTAACATTGTACGACCTAACTTAAAATCTACTTTCAACTGAGCTTGCCATTCGGTAACTGCTGCGTCGATATAAATATTAATAAGAGTTGCCGACATTGGGCAGCCCTGTCTTACACCTAACACCCATCCATAACCCATCCTTATAAAAGAAATACCTTCCTGCGGTTAAATCCAATCCTGGGTGGGCACGCAACAAAAATCTGCGGGCTGAACACAGCCTGCTAGTACCTCGTCGTCGCAGGTCCAGGACCCCTCCGTGTGGCTAGTTATGGATAATTTATTATTTTTAAAAGCGCCAGTTGATGTAATGGCCTGTAAAATAAATCCTTTTGGAGAAATTCTGGAAGTAATGTGTTACAGTAATTGACATTCTCGTTAACTTACGGAATGCGATTTACCGTAATACACACCCAGACAATTTCTAGTTTCTTTTACTTCTTGCTATAGGTGTTTATACAAAAGGTACACCTTGTTTGGATCACAGAGTTTAATATTGTAACTCGTATTGTTTCAGGATGCAGGGCGCTGAAGATGGTACGCCTGAATGTGCCCCCGCAGGTTGACTTCAGGAAGCCCGTGGTATTGACTTGTGAACACGACCTAGAGGGCGTCAACCTCTACTCTGTCAAATGGTACAAGGACGAGTTTGAATTCTTCAGGTTCATGCCTGACTACACTCCGAACAGCCAGGCATTCCCAGTACCTGGCATCACCCTAGATGTAAGTAACATCCTGATTTTGTTCAACAAATGCTAGTTTTATCAACCACTTAATTTGGTCTAGTGTTGTCAACTCTGCTATTCCTGGAATCATTTCAATTTCAACCTTTACTGTTTAAGACTTAAAATGTTTACTATCACTGGTGAAGAGTCATGTGCATGAACACAGGAAACACTTTGCACCTCGACCCAAGGCGGATTGTTTTCGTTCCTTCAGATACAGACCGATTTAGGCCAGCCAACAGAAATATTCCTAACGGTGGCTCGGTTACACTGGTGACCTGCACAGAGACTCTTCTCACTGGTGGAACCGAAGAGAACAGGGATACCTGAGGCTGTTGAGAGACGATTGTCATCAAGCAGGACTGATACCGAACTTAAGGGATGCAATGAGTTTATAATAGTAATGGATTTCAAAAGGACAGCGTATCTTTGTTATAACACGTGCAGGCAGGCAGTTGAGTCGTTTAACAAAAGACATTGGAGAAAGAGGGTTTTCATAGCAAGAATTCTAAACGGGTAGCACTTGACTCCGTTTGAGAGGGTATTCTTTGGACCCTTAATAATGGCATGACGGAGTCTAATAATCACAATGGACAAAATAGTCACAATGGGATTTTCTTTAATTTACGTCCTCCAACATTAAGCCATATCGGACGATGATTTGAATGGATGAAATGATGCTCAAATGAATCCGGGGTCCATAGGGCTTAGACTTGCCCAACATTAGTCTTAAAGAATAAGGGAAACCCCGGAAAAAACCTATCTATGTAACTCACCCTGACCGAGATTCAAACTCGGGACCTATTGAACGTTAGGCAGACACTCTACCACCTCGCTACCGAGGCGGGCTCACAAAGGGGATCTTGGTGTGAAAAGACAGGGCTTCCAGAGGTGAAAGTCACACACACGCAGCAGTGAGGACACACAGTCCAGGGCTGGCGGCCGATTCTCTCTTAGACGAAAGCAGACCAGAAGCGATGTTAAGATATCCGTCGGTTCATACGTGAATAACGAATTAAGTGTTATCGAGTAATAAGCAGTCTATATACAGTAACTCTGAACAGTGATATATTGGTAACCCTTGGTCGGCAACTTCGAGGTTGATGTGGTAATAAAAAGAAACAGTCATTAAATCAGTATGAAACGTACATTCCAATGTCATTAGAACCATCCTTACTCACATACATATCCACGCATACCCTTTGACGGAACTCATTGCTCTAGCCTGCTCAAACCTTTTCGCCTCGGGACCAAGAACAATTTTCCAAACTAGCAAACATTTGCACTACCGACACATCAGTGGACCTAACAAGGGAACTATCACTATTCTCACAGCTGTACGCACTTGAGAGTTTGATCGCATCATCACTGCTATATGTGGGGTCTATGTACCAAAAATCGGGTGCGCAATATTGCTGGAAGTACCCTAAAATGAGTCCAGAATACTCAGGAACACATAGGCATAACAAGTATTGTACTAGAGGAATTGTTTAACCCTTATGATAGCACTCTCCACATGGCGTACGTAAGGAACACCGTCCCCCACACCTGGCCCAGAGCTGACGAGGGATGTCCAGTAGCTACTGGCAACTGCTCGATGCAGCACTTTTCGGGCTTCTGTTTAAGGCGTTGCGATTCTACTCCGTAGCAGATATTTGTACATATGATTTATATACACCAGGCATTATATCCTCAAATTTTCAGCTGTGTGAGTACAGCAATAGATCCCCATATAAGAGAAATGTGATAGTGTACGGAACATGGTACCCAAATTTTTGACTAGTTCTATAGTGCGATCCCCCCGTAGGGGAGAGTATCCGTCCTCTTCAGCTGCCGTGGTGCGGGCGTTGCGGACCCCTAGTACTCGTGGTACTTCTGACTTTACTAGAGGAACCTCGGGCCAAACATCGAGGGGCAGTGGTTCCCGATATTCGTGGGAGATCGGGTACGTCTCCGGACGGGGTTGAGGGAAGCCATATATTCCCGTGTACTAGCCTGCATAGCTAGTAGAAGGTGTGCTAGATCACCAGGCGGCCCTACCGAGGTTGATCGGTAGCTTTCTCCTTTGTGACTGGCGCGCGTAAGTGGCGTATCTACTTCCATCCCGTCTTGAGTCCGCAGGAACAGATGGGGAGGGGCTGGTTAGTCTGTAGGTCTTGCCCTATGGAAAGCCCCACCGAGGCGCTGGGCGCCCTTTTTGGGACAGCTCAGTAACTCCCTAGTCATTAAAGGGGAGGTGAGTCTTCACTTTGTGTGGATTGCCCTGGCAGATACCTCCGGGCTTATATATTATATATAATGTGATGCATATAAACCTAAACCATTTAAATAGGCCATCATATCCCTTTGAAAGCTCGTAGAATGTAGAAATTTGTTTTAATGATCTCAGTGGCTCTGGAAGAATTGGCAGCATGGTGCACGTTGTCAGCTTCCAGAACCGTTGGCTCCATTTTCGTTGATGCCTGTATACACTGAAGTTTATATGAGTATCTTCAAGACATAGTTGAGCAGCTGGGTGGTATCGAATTGAGAGAAGGTTATTTCCAGCAAGATTGCGCAACGTGCCATACATCTAATGACACCATGAAACTTGTAACCACTTCCTTTGATAATCGAATTAACTCAAAAGGTCTGTGGGCGCCCAGATCCCCTGACCTAACCTCACCGGATATTTTCTTGTAGGATTATCTAAAAATAGAGTGGACAAGAATAGACCATGGGCAATTGATTTTCTCAAGGAATCCATTCGAACCGAAATAAGTAACATTGGCGGGGATACTTTCCGTAAAACTTCAGAGAATATGGCCAGACGAGTGCAAACATGCATAGACGCTAGTGGAGGATAGTTCCAACATTTTCTCTGGGGTTTAAATAGTGTAATCTACTCTTCCAATTGTGTATGTTCTCCCAAAGTTGCACGTGTACCCTTATATTGCTTCTAAAGTTATGGTTCTTTGAAATGGTTCAGATAAATGATTGTGACAAATAAGTACCACATTTCATAATAAATACATAGTGTAAGAAGATAGTAGTTACAGAAATCATTACCTAGCCATGTAACTGTTTTGAAAAATCTCTCAAAATATAAGTATAGGTAAGGCAATTAAACATTTTGGTGAGATAAGTCAACAACAAATTGACTATTTCAGGGTTCTGATACCAGGAAATCAGTAGGTTCACAAAACACAGAGGCTCATGCAACGTACCTTAAAGCAGGCCAGTTTTAGTAAACTGAAAGGTTAACAGAAATATTTGGACTTAGTAAGTTTACAGAACAAAAACTTTGTTTCAAATGCAAATATGGGAGAGACGCAAACAAATAATCACAATAGCTGAAAACAAGTTTGTGGAGAAACTATCAAAGTGATTGGCTGTGTGCGGAGCACTTTTGCAGCCGTCGCCAATAGTTGTTAGATAAATCTCTGCTGGCTGCTGAAGTAGTGAACTACTGGGCTTTCCTCTTAGTGTATAATGGGGTGGTTGTGAAAGTGGATAAATAATGTTTTATGAAGTTATTTTTGTCAGCCAATATTTCCGATATCACAAACATAACGAGTTTACTGTTTGTACTATATTTATATATCATTCCACAGCAACGAGAGATATGCTTTCAGCAGGCTCTGGTTTCATATTCCGTCGAACTGGTCATTCTGACTTTGAGGTTTCTCGTTGCTTACTGAGTTGGTATGTGAATGCAGAGTGCTACCTTCATTACCATTATCTTTCTGTCCCTATCTTTCCCAATCATCTACATCATCTCATACGTTTCAGTATCGAAGGATCAGGATATAGCTGTTGGTGTGTTGCGGGTCGACGGTAGAATGTGCTCTATGGAAAACTTCTCTCTTTCCTGGGAGGTGTCTAGTCTATACCCGGGACTCTCAGTTGCGAATGGCTTAGATGGTCCTAGCTACAAGATCACGACTTCCACCATGAACGGATCATGAGAAATTCGGTACTTTCCCAGGGATTACATAGAAACATGACGGCTCATTATGACCTGCGTGCGGTGCTTTGCCCCAGTGTCTGTCTAATCTTTGATAAATCTCTGCTGGCTGCTACAGTAGTGAACTACTGGACTTTTCTCTTAGTATATAATGGAGTAGTTGTGATAGTGGACAAATATTCATTTACATTATAATTTTCTTATGAAGTTATTGTTGTTAGAGAAAGTTCTAATACGCACAGAACAACTGTAAAAGGTGTATCATTCCAACCAAAAACTAAATATGCCCCGAAACCCGCGTTTTGAGAATTCAACAGTCAATAAAAATTATTTTTAATAAAATATCCATGTGTGTATGTCCGAGTCCTGAAAGACAGAGTCAAACTTGAGGTCTTTCAACGCAGTGACACGAAAATTTTCTAAATACATCTCCCACCCAAACTAAACTTTATTTTAAATATTTCCCAAAATTTATATTTTGTCAAAAATTGCTCAAGCAGTTATGATTGAAACATTCTTAAGATATTTTAATGAAACATGAATGAAGTTCTAGTTCATATTTATCAGTTTCATCTTAAATATTTGTTGGTTTAAGAAATTATTGATGGAATGATGCTCTTTTGTTCACAGTTGGAGAGCTGCAACATCAACCAGGTTCGGTTGATCAACTTATCTTTCAACAGCAGCGGCAACTACAAGTGTGAGGTGTCGACAGAAGCTCCTAATTTTGAAACAGTTGCACAATCCTCCAACATGACAGTCATGGGTAAGTGGGAACCTTTACTTAGTGCTACTAGAGTACAAATATAAACAAGGCTGAATCTTTTGTAACTCACTGTACAAATGGGTTTCTTAGGCAGTTCACCGATATACAAACACGGTTTACTTTCTCTGACGTACTACTGATTTTCATAATTCACTCGGAAATACACAGTCTTGAGATACACTATATCTAAAATGAATATTCATAGATGTATTTAAGTCGCAGGACGGTGGGTATTCCCCGTTAATAAAATGCCTATATATATATATATATATATATATATATATATATATATATATATATATATATATATATATATACTGTATAAAAGAGAGGCATGTTTACTAATTTTAACATGTCTGTTCACGAGGTATACTTATCACCTGGAAGACCCACCGAGGACACGTTTCACCATTCCAGACTTCGATAAACTCACGTATTCTGCTCTTGATCGCGCCTTTTCTGAAACATTTGCAACGTTAACGTTTTTACTTTGTTTCTTTTTATCTGGCAAAACAACGTCGATGCTCTTGTTTCCACGGGAGAACAAAGGCAGTGTTTTTATATGAAAACAAGAGCTTTGCGGCAGATATTCATAATTTTTAATAAAAAGGAACAAACAACAGAAAGAAAACGTCAATGAAAGTATTGGTTTAGAATATAACTCCATGTTAAATTCATTTCGCTCTTAGTTTTTAATTATCCCGCAATGTTACCGACATACAGGGGTATCAAAAGTGCCTCACGACGTTCTGTTGAAACATTTTAATTGTGGAACAAAACAACTTTGTTTACAAAAAGAACGAAAATATTTTACCTCGTGTATCCTTTGCTTCTTCTCCATCACGTACAGAATAACAGGAAAATGTGTATTATTCTAACCAAAATCTAAATATGTCCGGAATCGCGCGTTTTGAGAATTCAACAATGAAAGAAAAAATTGATTTTTACTAAAACACCCATGTGTGTATGTCCGTGTCTCTCTGTCTGACAGACAGAAGTCTCTCAAGGTCTTTCAAGGCTGTGACACGAAAATTTTCAAAATAAATGTCCCCATCCAAAATAAACTTCATTTGAAACATTTTCCCAAATTTATATTTTGTCAGAAATGATTGAAACATTCTTAAGATATTTTAATGGAAAATGAATCTTGAATGTCAGAGAATAACCTGCGAAGTGATCTTCATTGTGAATGAGTTTTGCATAACTTTTAAACTGTAAGAGATAATATTTTACTTAAAAACATCTTTAAAGAAAGCAATTTAATCAAATAAAAATGTAGGTACTTGTCATTTGTTTGAATTCTCAGATGCTTATTTTTCTCAAATGGGAAATAACATTCTTTTTTTATTTAATTTATCTCTCTTTTTGTTATGCAAAGCGTATACAATTAACGATACGCTCTTTAAATATCTGACTGTCACGTTACGTAGCGTATTCTACATTAAAATGTGTAACGAAGGCAGATAAATAATAAATATTGGTAAAAATAGTTTTATACAAATGTGCTGTGAATCTGGATGATGACAGAAGTTCGTTAACGTGTTTAGGACGTAACTTGATCATTATTTTCGACTACCACAACAATGTCACGTCCCCATTATCGACTACTTTCTCCTGGGGGGACCATTACCTTTCTTTACGGAACGTTCTGTGTAATCCAATTATAATGAGAACAAATCCGTACTTTTGCAAGTTTCTTACCCACATCTCCGTCGTCATCGTTAGCTACATTAGCCTCCTCCTCTTACTCCTTCCCGGGAGTGAAATGGAAACCCTGGAATAAAATATTCCAGCGGGAAGGAGGCGTTAGTGACGGAATTCTAATGCGGGCCGGGACAGAACGCGATTCCTTGAGGTGCTATAATTTTGTTTTTCTACCGTGAATGCCAATTAGACACGAGCGTTCCTATGGTAACCGCGCGATCTTACGGCGCTCGGAACAAGAGGAAATATTTACTTTAATAACAGCAATTAGAGTAGCGACTGAAACAAAGGAATTGATGCTCTTCTGTTAACAATAGAGAGCTGTCAGGGAGTTCATTTCGTCATTTGTCACTGCGTACTGTTGTATTCATAACAACACTTGAGTCTGTCACTCCAAGTAAGCGGTGTTTATTTCACACCATTCAAATGCCCTTTCATAGGTACTTCAGGTTAAGTACAGCAAGTATTATATTCCACCGAAAAATTCGACACCAAAATACAAGTTTTCATGCTCCATGAATCTAAAATTACAATGCCTGTGTAAATGTACACAAACATTATAAATAAAGAATTAACAATCGGTGAAATACAAAACAGGATATAAATTTAGACGCCTTTCGAGAATGGGGCTCACAAAGTTTTAAGAAATCCGTAAAAGTTTGTTTCGAAAAAGTTCTAAAAAATTTAAATTTCTTAAAACGGCTCAAAACTTTTTGTTGCAAAAGCCTTACATGCGTAACAAATGAAATGTATGTCTTGAATCATCTGGGTATAGCCTCTGAAATCCTGTTCATGCTGAACAATTTTTATATAATAGTAAACCGTAGTAGAAAATAAATCTACTATACAAAAAATATAATTCCCCTAAGAAAAAACACAATTACATCCAAACATTAATCGTTTCCGAGACATCTTGCAGTATTCGTCTGAAGTATGTAATATTTTATACACTTTCAGCTCTAGAATCATTATTCAATTTTTCCTTCTTTACTATTTCATTAAATATTCATATCGACGTGAAGTACGTGGAGGAATATGCTTATGCAGTGAAAGTTTGCTGAATAATGGGGAAGTGAGATCATGTAATGCAACTAATTAAGATTTTTTTTTTACCTGTACTTTACCAACTATATAATTGCAAGAAACCAAATATATACATTCTCTTTGTCATATATTTTATTCAAAATCGTCGAGTGTTATTAGAAAATAATAAAAAACAGTAAATAAGACGGTATACACTCAGAAATTACTAAAGTTTAATTGGATATATAATCAACTTTTAATGTTGTGCTGTGCTCTTCAAACACATTTCATTGTGACCACTTTCAAATTCCAGGCTGTTTGTATGACTAGAATAAAAACAGAATTGCAATTTACTACTTTGAAAGGTCATATTATAAAATTATACGTATCAACAAAAATGTTGGAAATGGTTTCTTCTTCTAAAATATTTTATATGATATAAATTGCATCCTTTAGCGAGATTTACCAGGCATGCAAAGTCATCCAGAATAATGAGAAATTTAAAGTTTATTGCAGATAATTTGAGGTATACTTTTCATTTTCACATAGATATCTTGTGCATATGGCTTTTAATTAAAAATCTTAGAGCAAATTTTAAGTAAATAAAATTAATATTAATTGCTCCCAGCAGTTTGGGATGAGGAATTTTCTTGGACACATTTCGTACTACTTTCTTTGATAATTTTGATTTCAAACTTTGAGATTTTTCCCATGTTTCAGTTATGTGTTATATCTTTATTGGCAAACACAGAGTTTCAGTGAATTTTGCATTGAATGTATATGAGTTTTGAATTTTTTATTGAAGTTTTAGCTGAAATTATGTATTTCAGATACTTATTATAGATAAGTGTTTGAAATTTAAATGTGTAATTTTGAGATTATGAAATGTATTTAATTATTAATAGTCAAATTAATTTTGGCTCTTAAGTAGCGGGGTATAGATATTTTAATGGAGCTTATCTCTGGATAATTATCACAGTATACGGAGTAGAAGGCACTTGAGTAGCACATAGCTTCACAGTCCACGTATCCAGGTATCCTATCTCAAATTAGCTGCAAGACTATTGCACGGACAAATGACTGTCTCGTGTGTTGTCATAGCAACAGTTAGATAGTACGATTCCTTTCGGTTACTTGAGCAACAAAGCCTCCGGTATAGTAACAGCGGATGCTGAGCAACAAAAGAGCATCGATAATATGTGGTAGGGCCGTTTTATCGACACTAGGTGGGGTCACAATTGATTGTTGTGATACAAAATGTTCCACGTCCATCACGGCGTCAGTAATTACACCGACACCATTAAGGTAATTGCGTCATCTCCTAATTGCTGTAATATCCTATCTTCCCATCTTTATGGGCATCCCAAGACGGTTGAACCTTAACCCTTTCCTCATGATTCAGGTCCGTGCGTACGCATGCCATCACAATTTACATACGAGAGTGTAATGTACAGGCGAATAGTCATGTTTTATGTACATGCTACGAGCATATTTGTTAATTTTGGTGAGTGTATCAAGCCTACCATCAGACAACTGCCTTTTCTGCTCGTATATGCGAGAAATCACTGCGCATATGTATTCACCTGTTAAAATAGGAGAATAAAGATCTCCTGTGACGCAAAGACACGTTTAAATGAGACCTACATATTTTGACGTAGTAAATTTCTGTTGCTTATGCTTTACTATTTATACAAAATTATATGAGTCATTTAGAATTAAAAAGACAGTGTATTTATCTCGCAAATATCTTAAACACGCGGTATAGTAACAAATTCGTTAGAGCAAAAGGGCGGTTTGGGGTTGGGCATTTCCTTGGAAGTCTTAAGTAAATCTTCAAAGAAAATAGAAATAAGTGCTATTTGACCTATTTTCATCATTTGAGATATTTTACACTCACACTCAAAGTCTGTTTTTTGTTTCTATATAAAATCCTTCGTGTTTCGCTAACATAATATTTTCAAATCAATCTCCTAAAATGTTTCTTAAATTACGCACTTCAAGTTATTCGAGATGTAAACATTTTCTGTAAAGCTTTGATTTCCTAAAAAGTGACGTTTTTCGGAGGTCCAGGTTCATTTCCCCTGGCCAACTTACCTGCTCCATGGGTTTTTCAGGGTCACCAGGCGAATGCTGGGTAGGTTAACTACATTCCTTGAAATTCCTGCCCATCCATTTCATCTGCATTATTATTTCAATTTCTCTCTTTAGGGTAGAAGTGTCAGCGAGAATTTCGGCGCTGCATGGCACCATGATGTGCTCCTGATAAACACTTCCTACTCTGTAGGACGGTTTCCAGACTCCTGGCGACCTGGTTGGCCTTTATAGGAACATGGAGGGTGGAATGCCAACTTTACTGGCCTCCTGGGGAGCTTCCAACTGGTAAAGTTTAGGGACCCTGCCCTCTACACTATCGTGGTTCCTTGAAACGGTCACTCTTTGTCTCCTCTCACTTCATCCTTGCTCCTGTGGATCCTCACCTGGGGACATAGGTACAATAGACAAAATTTGGACCTCAGCGCCGAATCCCTTCCATAGCACAGTCCAGTCCAGTTCAATCCAGTCCAGTCCTCAGAAATGGCTACAACGACTTTATTAAAACACCGTATATTTAAAATATTTTCATGACAAATGAAATCCTTTTATTGTGGTAAATCCTCTTCATTTCGAGTGAGTTTTTCTTTAACTGTAAAACCATAAGACATCCAAAATATTTTAGTGCTCAGAAATATAGATCTGGTTAAAACACGCAATTTATATGATATTTTAGTGTGAAAGTAAAAACTTCTGAACCATTCCTTGTAATTACCATTTTGAAATATTTGTACTGTTCAAAGAAAACGAAATTTCAATTCCATCAAATATTTCCCAGCTCTTGAAATGTTTAGTTATCACTGAGGTATACTGTTATTCTCATATTTCCTTATGTCTACTAGGAAATAGATGCAATAATACTATTTCTAAAAATGTTTAACTTTACTAACATGAAATAAAAGAATAAAGATTCGTAAGATATTCTGAAGGAAGAAATAGAGAAGTTCATGCAAGTAAAACTCTTTCAATTTTATTCATATTAATATTTTCTCTACCTTAAAATTTAATACTTATACAAAATTATGAATAGTTAATTTACACAGCGTTTTCAAAATTTAAATAAAATGCGTCATTCTGATGGTATTGGGAATTAAAATGCACGTACAACACATGTTAACTGACAGCGTATTTTAGCATCTCTATGTTGGTAACCTTGAATTTTCTGTACATTTTGTAACAAGTGAGCACATTCTCTCTAATAGCACAGAGAAGGTGCAATTGATTTATATCTGTGGCCTATAGCTCGGAGGTTAACGTCGTATGCTCAATACACGTAGTTAACGCTATGCGTATGTTTCGCCAGATGTGAGAGAGTGACGTAGAAACAAAAAGCGGTTTGGTTTTGTTTTGCTGTGCGCGATGTTCCCTTGTCTGGGCGCGTCCGAGAAATAGCCACAGAATGGCAATCTGGCGTTGTTTCGCATTGCGGACTTCCATTTTCTTCTTCATACGGCTATGCAACAAGTTCATGCAGGTAACTTTTTGTGGCAAATGCAGTTACCATGGAGACGCGAGTTTCCTTCCTAACCAGCCAGAAAATGCGATGGTTCTTAACCTGGTTGCTATGGATACGGCGTTTATAAAGTATGGCAAATATCAGCGGTGTCCCTAATACAAATGTGGATACAGAAAAATGTGCTATATTCACATGAGATTCACTACACTCTGTTCTACAAGGTATTATTACATATGATTATTTTTCCATCTACTGCCTAGTTAATTAGAAATAATTTTATTAGGCACTACATATGTGGCACGAACGAATTATTTTAATGCCCTTCCTCCCTCTATTCACGAAATTATTGTGTTGGTAATTGTCAACATTCTTGGTTAGAATTTCCCTTTGGCTCTTACAATTTTAATTTTGTTTTGACCTAACCATTCCTAATAATGTTGAAAAATCTCGTGTTATTCATAGTAAAGTATGTGAAACGTCTAAGCTCCAAGAGACAGTCCTTCAAGTTATAGATATACTGTGTAACCTTTGGTAGTGGAACTGCCATTGATCAGAGTGTTTAGACAATCCTGTCAGTTGAAATGTTTATGTGTTGCTGCACTGAACATGTGATTTTAAAGGTTTTAAGCAACTTAAAAGAATATTTTCCTATCTATTTTTTAAATTCTAAGTCATTTGACTAATTAAAATATACCCATTTTTCGTATAATTTTGGTTTAATAATCTTAGTGCAAAGGAAGGTGGTTTTTAAATTGTATATTATAAAATTAAAGCGTCCAAAAGAAAAGGAAAACTTTTCTATGAAAAATCCAGCTTTCTTTTTTGGGGGAAGGATATACATGACAATAATCAGAAGCACTGGGTAAATATTGGATCGTCTAGAAGATTTTAAGAGTTGCTGTGCTGGAAAAAAAAGAAAAAAGAAGCTGAAACATAAATATCAAGTCATTTCATCTATACTTTTGCTTACCTCATATAAATATAGATATTTATTCAAACTATATTTTGAACTTATGCCCTTAAGTATAATAAATTTAGTTTGGAAAAAACAGAAAAGATTCTAAAGTTAAATTATAGAAAACATTGGTATGGAAGTGAAATTTGGGTAATTAAATCAAATAATATCAGTAGAGTACAAGAATACAAGCAGCGGAAACGCTATTCAGAGTGTGAAATGATGCACGAGAAGAAGATAAAATCAAAACAAACAACAAGAGATGGACGGAATACTTAGTGAAGTAAGGATACCTAGGAGAAGCTTTCTATACAATTATGTTGACCAACCTCACAGAAGATGGACTGCACTGATGACTTTTCCGAAACGGGCTGCATAGCCTAAACCATAAAGAAGAAGTATAATAAATATATGTAATTTTGCATACCTGAGACTTAAATTTTAATAGGTCCAAAGATGAAAACCAACCAAGCAAAAACTCTGCACTACTTAAACCACATATTTTCCAATCATATTTTTGTGGCATCAGCTAATTTTGAAATTGGTTTAGCTTTTTATCTTTGATACATAGTTTTAAAACTGCTGTAGCTATTCAATTATTTCTTCAGATATGTAGAAAGAGCATTGTGAAAGGAACAGGGTATGCATTAAATTGGGTGTAGCATAAGCGGAGATATCACAAGTAACGTTGCATCATAGCGAAATTTAAAATACAGTACGCGCATGTTTTCTTGAGCGCTGGATTTACGTTGTGATGCGGGCAGAGGAGAAGAAGCGAGAGCTAAGGCTCTCTTGTTTCTGTAGTGTGGTCAACCTTGAAAAACACAGTTCAGCAAAATAGCGTGTAGGATAAGCGAAGATATCACAAGTAACGTTGCATCCTCTGAAAACATTCCTTAGTTTTGCATACGCCTGCTCAATTGCATTCAGATCACAGCTATACGGAGGTAGACGAATAATAATGTGTCCCCTTTCGAGAGCCATAACATCCACAAATGCTCATACAAATATATATATATATATCATTTTCAAGTAAATGCTGATGTACATTTCCACCATACTCGTAACAAGGATAAACTGGCAATTCGAGCGCACCAAACGAGCCTTTATGAAGGAAGCTTAAACTACAAAGGGATAATGTTATGCAATGAACTTCCAAATTCATTTAAACAATCTGCATCATTAAAACACTTTAAGAATAAGGTTAGGAAATTTTTGCATGCACACCGTTTTATACGGTTAATGAATTTTTAAAACTATAACCATGTAAATGAGCACTAGGAGCATAGTACATTCACAAACCTGTAACATTCATATTATGACATTTCTTGTAGTAAATTAGTCTATTCAAATACCACATGAAACCATAGAAAAACTGCTTAGTGTGTATATTGTACGTAATCAATTTAACGTTATGTATGTGGGTGAGTGTGTGGTGTTTTAGGGCCCGTCGACAACAAGGTCATTTGGGCCTAACGTTATGTATATACTGTATATATGCATTTTAACGTGTCTCATAATATGTATATGTTGCCAAGGACGAAATAAAATTCTAATTCTAATTCTAACATACGATTGTTGTAAACTGGTTAGCTAATTAACATCGAAATTGATCAAAACGAAACATGGTGGACATGATAAAGCTTAGCGTATTAGCCACTAATGAATGAATGTGCAGTGTTTAACGCCCACTTTTACTACATACGGCACCGCAGGTGATAATACTGATGACACATGAGATGGAGATGGAGCACCGGTGGAATGAGATGGCGGGGGAAACCGGAGATTCCGGAGAAAACCCGCCCCAGCGCCGTGTTGTCCACCACAAATCTCAATTTGCGGTCGCCTGGGATCGAGCCCGGGCCGCCTTGGTGAGAGCCAAGCGGTCTAACCACTGAGCCACGGCGCGGCCGTATTAGCCACTAGATGTCAGTGTATAGCCCATTTCAAATTTCAAAGTTGTCATCTATGTTTACGGAGTTAAACGAAACTTACCGAATGGGGTCTTGGAACCCGATCGCTCTTCTTATCGCGCGCATACACGGCCTTTATGTCCCGTCTACTTTATGACCAGCCCAAAAAAGTTCTGCACAATACATTCGTAAACTGCTTATCCGCTTCTGAAACACTATTGTTACTCTGTGACTTCCTAGGTTCCAAGGATTGTGTCTCATTTCTGAACGTATAGATTTCTAATTAACCGAAAGTTAGCCTAATGCATTTTTTATTTCTTTCTTTGTAACATCTAGTTGCCTATTCCGCACACATAACTAATTGCTTTTCTTCAATCTGAAGTTTTCCTGGCAAATGACTATTTAATGACAGAATTTTAGCTCACACTTCTTACATCATTAAGAAAATCACTTATTATTAGTTGTATATCTTTCTATTGTTTCTATATACAATATTTTAATTACCAGTTTAACATTCACGCCATGCACTCCTTATAAATGACCCGATCTAATGCAAAGTAGGCTGACGTTTCCCTCCGTAACTACTTGTGGCATCTTATAACATTAATTTTATATTCAAGAATCTTTTTCTTTATTCTTCTCTCTGTTCTTCCACCTCGCTTCTCTAAAATGTATTCTTTCAGAGATCTCTTTAGTGCGCTGCAGCTGAAACCCTAGATATCGCGATACAATTTCCCTTCTGAACGCCACAAAAAATGTACGTAATGGGAAGCCAAAAGAGAAGAAGATCAATTTGTTTAATTGATTCTTAGTAGACGGTTCCAATTTCATGCTTGAATAAATTGCTCCACTCTTCCTAAGATTTCCTTCGTCTGGAACGTTGGCGCTCCAACGTGAGTACTGCATGTGAAATATGTTATAGATAAAAGCTTTGATGTTTTATAGAAATATAACCTGCTCTCGCAAGCGTGAAGGCTCCGGGTTCAAATCCGTTGAGACGAACATATGACTGGTGTCTCTGTCTCCATAATAAGTAAATAATGCGTTTGATATTTAGTACACGACCCAAATTAAACAATATTTAAAATGATGTGTGCTAATGTCGAGTGCCTTGATTTCTATTTACAGATAATGGAAGTCTACGTTGCTACGTAGAAGTAGGCATACACGAATCTAAGCTGCCAGCTGCGCGACACGTATCAAACAGATGTGATATTGTCTAGCACCAATGCCTCCGATTATATGTGTAGATGCTATCGTCTTTTTATCGTGTACAGATCAGAAGTACGGCTGTCTGTCACTAACGTCTCTGTGTAAGGCGTAGAAAGTAACACTTGTCCTTCAAGTATGATAGCACACGTAAAATATGTTTGTTATTGTCATGACTGCGAAATTTATATCTCGAAATTTTTCGGGAATGCTTCTAAAGTGCATCTCGTGGTGGAGACTTTATTATGATTAGTAAATCGTTACCATACAAAAATGTAAATGCAATTAAAGCACACAATTTATATAAAATTTATTTTTTGTGGAGTAAAGATTATTAGTAGATAGAGTAAAACATGAAAAATTCAATATCATGGCCGGGATTTGAACCAGGAATCTCCTGGTTTCCGTCCAGTTGCTCTAACCCATTGAGCTACCATGGTCAACTTGCCGTCACGACACTAAATTCTCCATTTGATTGTTATATTTCCCCGGTAGACCACTAGGAGCTCTTGCATCCGAGATACACCATTTGTGGGAAATGGAGAATTTAGTGTCGTGACGGCAAGTTGACCATGGTAACTTAATGGGTTAGAGCGACTGGACGGAAACCAGGAGATCTGTGATTCAAATCCCGACCATGGCATTGCATTTTTCACGTTGAGTCTATCAAATCTCTTAGCCTATATACGGCTACTGTGAAGAAATGATTAATTTCCATCAATTAATTAAGATAACAAGAGTTAAATGATGAAGCCTGGGACTCAAGTACTTACGATATTAAGTCGCCACAAACTGTGTATCTTGGATGCGAGAGCCCCTAGTGGTCTACCGGGAAAATATACGAGTTAAATGGAAAATTTAGTGTCGTGATGGCAAGTTGACCGTGATAGCTCAATGGGTTAGAGCGATTGGACGGAAACCAGTGGTTCAAATCCCAGCCATGGCATTGAATTTTTCATGTTGGCTCTATCTATCAAAGTTCTTACTGTGAAGAAACGATTAATTTCCATCAATTAACTAAAATCCTGATTATTAGTTTCAGTTTCCCAATGTTTACACTTATCTCAAATGAGAAGTCGCTACTCGTTTTACCCTACTTAAGCACAAGGAACGGATTTTCAAAATTATCACTAAAGGCCGGAGGCGTGCGCGATTTTTCATAGATAAACTGTACTAGGAGTGTATTGTTATCGCTCGCGCATATAAACAACTGCAGGTAGGTTCACCTGACCATAACAACCGCCTCATTGCAGCACAACTTACAAGCGTGATAAACTAAACATTCTGAAATTGCACTTAAACGGTTATACATACTGCTATTTCTTAACTATAATACCGTCTCAGAGTGCAATACAATGGCACACTTATGAAATATTAGATCTTTTTAGGTTAGATTTTATTATGCGTATTCCAAAATTTTACAATTTACAAATTTTAGCTACATTTATTTGTCTTTACCTTGTTGCTATCTTGGCTTACATGACACCCTGGACTTTTGTTCTGCCAGGTAGCTCTCAACCTCCATGCCTCCTTGTTATTTAATTAGCCCCATTCTTCCCCTCCATCTTCCTTTCTTATATTATTTACAATTCTGGCCCATTTTGCTTGTACTTTTTGCAAGAACTCACCAATACTTCTTACCTCCTTTTCCTCCCTGCCCGTTAACATTTGTACAGCTACTATCTTCTACTTTAATTTCTCCCATTTTTCCTCCCAAACCATTTTTCTCCACATTGCAACCTCCTTGTTACACAGTGTTCTATGCTTTCCTTTCCCCCCACACAATTCACAAATTCCCTTTTCCCTAACACTTATCCCTCTTAGAAATATTGTTCCTGTTATTATCCAAGCTAACCCTTCTCTCTCTTGCCTATTGCAGTTATCTATATATGCTTCTCGTCCCCAGTTTCTGTTTATTTCCTTGTAAAACTGTAATGATTTCATATTTTCTAGACTTCCCCATATTTACTGTCTTTCTGTATATTGTATTCTGCATTTTAGTCATTAAATGTGACATTTCAAAGCCTATCACTGAAGTAGATTTGAAAAGGTGAAAAACTTCTTTTAACGTCACATGATGTCAGAGGTGCAAAGGCAAAGATTTTCACTCTGTCCTCTGACTGTTTTCCTTCTTATTAATTTTCAAATTTCGCACATTTTTTGATAACCACTTTTTTTTTTAGAAAGTTCTGGAAATTAGCTTTCACCTTCTCGATACCTGGCCTAGCAGATATTGTATGAATTGAACTAGCTAAACCTTCTATCATGCTTATGCCATTAGACATTTCTAAACCCGAATTTTCTAATTGTTTAATAGCTTTGTGCAACACTGTAACATTGTTGAACTGAATATTTTAAGAGAGTTCATTAGATATCAGAGACTTTGCCGTAACAATATCAGACGAATCTGCATCACATAGAATACTAATAACATTTACAATTTCATTGTAATGCACCGCATAATAAGTAACGGCCTCTATCCGAGTACCTAATCTTCTAATTACAGAGGAATCTCTGGTACCATATTAAAGAGACTGAAATTCTCGTAGAAGCTTTGACACTTGCAAGGCAAAGCTTCACTAGTCCGCAGATTACTACGTTACGTTGTTTTCGACGTTTTTCTTCTAGTGGCAGTTTGTACATTTGATGGCCGTGCTGTACATCTGACGTCATTCATACTCTGAATTCGGGTAACACTATCACATTCGAGATCACTTCCCTCCGGCTTTATCATTTATTGCTCAGGTCTTCGCATTCCTCTATTCCCAAAATAAGAAAATTTGTAATACGTTTAACGTGATTAGCGCCAATTAGAGAAAAGACTTACTTCCGTTTTAATAGTAGCTTGTTGAAAAATAGGTAAAGGAACTCTTACTATGGTAGTGTGAGATTTTCTTGAAGTGACATTAAAAGTAAATAATTTATTATAATTATTTTAATAAATTCACAACACTAACTTCAAGTAAAGTGCTTTAGGTTTTAGACCATAGGTTTGCTGGCGATGTGGTCGTATATAGCTGGAGAGATATAGGCTATAAGAATAAGAAGCATAAGAAATGGGTTGGCCGACATTTGCTGGGGGTCAATAAAAACGTATGGGTACGATAAGAGCCATTCCGCCACTGATTCTCCGTCTCTTACTGTTATTATCTTCGCCCGTTCCGATATGAACTGAGAATGAAGTCCTTAGAGCCATTATCGTCAAGGGCTTTAGGAAATTGTACCTGTACTTGTTGCAACAGCGCTCAGTGGCGTCCATTGTCTCTCTGCTGCTTAACCGAGTATACAGCGCTGCCACGTTCAGTGGAGAAGGTGCTGTATTAAGAGAATAGAAACACTAATATTGTGATATACATTTACATTTGTAAACCAAAGGATTAATAAATAAAAATTGAATAAATAGGAGGAAGGTCTGATATGTTATGCCCTTTATAGTTTCATCAGTGCTTATATAAGTTGTTTTTTCGAAAGCTTATTTTGCAATCTACTTCACCGTAAACATTTCCAGAAACTGCTATACTGCTTAGGGATAACTACAAAGGAATTACAAATTAAAAATCTCAGTGTTTTGATGAAATTTCCAGATTCAACCAAATATGGAAAATAATTTTACAGCATCACAACACATTGAAAAACTTAAAGTACTTTCCTTCTTCTTCTTCTTCTTCTTCTTCTTCTTCTTCTTCTTCTTCTTCTTCTTCTTCTTCTTCTTCTTCTTCTTCTTCTTCTTCTTCTTCTTCTTCTTCTTCTTCTTCTTCTTCTTCTTCTTCTTCTTCTTCTTCTTCTTCTTCTTCTTCTTCTTCTTCTTCTTCTTCTTCTTCTTCTTCTTCTTCTTCTTCTTCTTCTTCTTCTTCTTCTTCTTCTTCTTCTTCTTCTTCTTCTTCTTCTTCTTCTTCTTCTTCTTCTTCTTCTTCTTCTTCTTCTTCTTCTTCTTCTTCTTCTTCTTCTTCTTCTTCTTCTTCTTCTTCTTCTTCTTCTTCTTCTTCTTCTTCTTCTTCTTCTTCTTCTTCTTCTTCTTCTTCTTCTTCTTCTTCTTCTTCTTCTTCTTCTTCTTCTTCTTCTTCTTCTTCTTCTTCTTCTTCTTCTTCTTCTTCTTCTTCTTCTTCTTCTTCTTCTTCTTCTTCTTCTTCTTCTTCTTCTTCTTCTTCTTCTTCTTCTTCTTCTTCTTCTTCTTCTTCTTCTTCTTCTTCTTCTTCTTCTTCTTCTTCTTCTTCTTCTTCTTCTTCTTCTTCTTCTTCTTCTTCTTCTTCTTCTTCTTCTTCTTCTTCTTCTTCTTCTTCTTCTTCTTCTTCTTCTTCTTCTTCTTCTTCTTCTTCTTCTTCTTCTTCTTCTTCTTCTTCTTCTTCTTCTTCTTCTTCTTCTTCTTCTTCTTCTTCTTCTTCTTCTTCTTCTTCTTCTTCTTCTTCTTCTTCTTCTTCTTCTTCTTCTTCTTCTTCTTCTTCTTCTTCTTCTTCTTCTTCTTCTTCTTCTTCTTCTTCTTCTTCTTCTTCTTCTTCTTCTTCTTCTTTTCTTCTTCTTCTTCTTCTTCTTCTTCTTCTTCTTCTTCTTCTTCTTCTTTCTTCTTCTTCTTCTTCTTCTTCTTCTTCTTCTTCTTCTTCTTCTTCTTCTTCTTCTTCTTCTTCTTCTTCTTCTTCTTCTTCTTCTTCTTCTTCTTCTTCTTCTTCTTCTTCTTCTTCTTCTACTTCAAATTCCCTATTTTTACCGCCCTTGTATTGCTAGGTGATTCTTGTTCCTCTATCTCTTATGCCTTTAAGCGGCGTGTTGAGGAATATAAACTCTGGGTGACACCGAGAACCCAGGATGGGTGATCAGCCCAATGCCTGCATGAGAGTGAGAGAAGTGGATGACGAATGAGGGCGAAATGAATAAAAGGAATGAATCTAAATTGTTCTT
Organism: Mantis religiosa; assembly: GCA_030765055.1. NCBI lineage: Eukaryota > Metazoa > Arthropoda > Insecta > Mantodea > Mantidae > Mantis > Mantis religiosa. Next base: position 53,422,049 of record CM060947.1, on the reverse strand, counting down.
TCACACTGGCCCTGTGTAGGCTAAAGTGTGCCGTCCAGCCATACTTGAGCTTTCCATACTTAAGCCTACATACGGCTAGTGTGAAAGAACAATTAATTTCCATTAATTGACCTAATAGTGGTTAACTATAAAGCCCGGGCCTTAAAGTACTTGCATGTTGTAAGTCGCCATTAAGGTAGTTGTCTCATGTGTTTATGAGAACTCCTAAGTGGTTTACCGGGAAAAAGCACGAGTCAGTTGGAGAATTTAGTGTCATATAGGTACGTTGGCCATAGTAGCTTAAGGGTTAGAGCGGCTGGACGGCACCCAGAAGATCCGTGTTTCAAATCCCGGCTATGACATTGAATTTTTCAGTCTGACTCTATCTTTCCAAAAGGAAAGATGATAATGGAGCTATTCGTGGACTGATGGCGGGGGAAACCGGAAATTCCGGAGAAAACCTACCGTGCACCGTGTTGTCAACACATTCGGTCGCCTGGGTTGGTACCCGGACAGCCTTGTGAGAGTCAAGCGGTCTAACCGCTCGGTCACGGCGCGGTCTGAAAATATAATAATTAGGGACGGGACGATACCAGTTTTTCTCGATACTCTATTCTCGATTTCTCGATACTCTATTCTCGATACACAATATTTTCCACGATACCTGATACATCGATACTCGATACCGTCATTACTAGTTTCAATTCAACATAGAATGTTGGCAGAACTGTAGTGCAATAAAACTAAATAGGTGCTCACATTTGAGACAAAACAAAACCATGGGTGCTTTTATTTATTTTTAAACTGTTCATTAGATATTTAAATACAAAACAGTCCCATGTTATTGTCCGCCTCGGTAGCGTAGATGGTAGTGTGTCTGCCTCACGTTCAAGAGTTACCGAGTTTGAATCTCTGCTAGGGTGAGTTATCTGGATAAAGTTTTTCCGGGTTTCCCCTTATCCTGATAGATGAATGCCGTGTAACTCTAAAATCCATGGACCCCGGACTCATGTGAGCATCAGTCTACCCATTTCATTCATCGTCCGATATGACTTAGGTTGGAGGACGTAAATTACAACGTTTCTGTTAAAAAAATACTAGCATTTTCACATATTTGGGGTCAAGTTAATTTCTTCCTCTGCTGCTATCCAAATAGTATTTCAGAGAAAACTGCTGCAGGTGGAATACGCAAATGTATTTAACGACTAATTTTGTTTATTAGTTCTAGAAAGTATGAATTTGTTTCCCAGTAATGCAGTACACTACAAAGAGGAGACGACAAATTGTTGAGATATGTAGTGATTTCCTCTTGGAAACTGATAACTTCCACTGAATTTGACACACGATTGTTTTCTTGCATAATGCCACTATGCAGGTACCGCATTAATTGCAGAATCACCACTTAAGTATAAAATGTACCGAGCGAATTTTCTGAAATATCGTTCGATGTCAATACGACGCAAGTATCGGGGAACCTCTATAGAAATACTGAATACCTCGGAAATGGCGAGAAGTATGAAAACATTATTCGAATTAAATTATATTTTAAAGAGATCTTTATTATTTGTGTGATTCGTTTGCATTCATAAGCTCTATCAGTGTATACAGAATAGGTGGGACTCATTTCTCAAAAGATGATATGTTTTCGAGATATAAAAGTAGGCTACGCAGTGTTACTAAGGGTGGTCCCTTGCGACCCTTTTTCTGAATCTCCCTTGACAAATTAATGCTAAAAGCTCAACTCGAAGCAAGCAGATTATCTTTTGTTCTCCCTGTAAAACAACAGATTTTCTTTAAATTGCTCTCCAACAGCTATAAAAATATATAACTCACATTAACAACCAGCCTTAAATGAGCTATCGTTGGTTTAGCTAAATTTTCTACACAACGTGCAACAGTAAGCGAAATATAGTTCCCCAAATTTTGATGATTCTTGGGTGTCTGTGTGTTTTAACTCTAAAACGTTAATTTGATATTTAATTTCAAAGATGTAACACGAAGATTTTCAAACAAATTACCATTAATTTATGTGGGAAGAACTTTCATTATCTTAAATTTCTCAAACATCATTAACGAGTTTGATTAAAGTACCGAATGTCTGAAATGTTTCTACGTCAACTGAGATGTATATATTAAATCTTGTGTATATAGTCTGTGATTGTCCCTTTTCATATAAAGGATAATTTCAGCTGAATAAATTCTACGAAATTCCTCAAATATTGTCATTTCGTTTTAAGATAATAAAGCCCATTATCTATGTGTTGATATATTTTCATAACTTAAGAGGAGACTGTATTTGAATTACGACATAATGTTGGATTTTTGTTTTTATCATTTTTAAATAGTTTAATACGAGGGCTGTGCAGTAAAGAATGATCGCCCTTCTCAAAACAGTCTCCCCTGAATGCCATGCACTTTTCCCAGCGTTTGACAGTCTTCAAAGACATGCTGGAAACCAATTTTGAGAGATCCTTCAAAATCGCTTCCGCAGCCTTCACTACTGCTTCTGATAATGGATAATGCCTCCCATGAAGACGTTTCTTCAAGTTACTGAATAGAAAAATGTCACATGGGGTTAAAACCGTACTATAGGGAGGGTGGGGGATGCACTTAACGTTGATTTTTGCAAGATATTCAGCAACAACATTGTCAATATGCGGCCGCGCATTATCGTGCTGCAGCATCCAGCCTGCTTCATGGAAATGTGGTCTTTTGCGCCTCATATGGACTTGCAATGTTTTCAGGACAGCCCTGTGGTATTGTCCAGTTACTGATGTGTGTGCAGGTACAACATGCTGATAAACCATTCCATGAATATCAAAGAATGAGATGACCATAACTTTCCCAGCAGAAGCAACCACTTCTGCTCTTTTGGGGGTTGGTGATGGAGATTTCAACACTCAGCTATGCTGTTTGCTCTCAGGATCAAAATGATGTAGCCAAGTTTCATCAGCAGTGATTACGTTTGAAAGAAACTCCGGATCTTCCTCTAACATCCACTTCAACTGTTTGCAGACCTGCATGCGAATGTCCTTTTGTTCGGGAATCAACAGTCCTGGAACCTGTCACCAACGTGTTGGTGGCATCCAATAAAATGTTCAGTATTTCAGAAACTGATCTTAAGGTAATTCGACGATCCTCTCTCACAATGGCAGTAGCAGTGTTGTTGTTTTCTTCCGTAAGAGCAGTAACTGGAGCACCGGGTCCACCTTCCTTTGGAATTGACTGTCTTTAAACATTTTAAACCACCTTCAAGCTGTGATGTAGGGAAGAACATACTCTCCGTAGTCCTTCTAAACTTCTATATGCCTCAACTGAATATTTGTTGAGTGGAAAACAGAATTTCAAAGCCTCATATTGTTCCTCGCGTATTACCTCCGTTGCAGCGGTAGGCGATACTGGAAATGTCTGAACTTGCCTATTCCTCACAGGCAGGAACCAGGAGTACCAACAATGGAACTACTACGACGTGTTTGTTTCACATTAAGCTAACAGAATATAATAAGTTTGAATTTTAGAGCGAAAAATTATAACCGTAAAAAAATTATGATCATTCTTTATAGCAGGAAGCTCTTAAGGGACTTTACTCTGCCTTATAGTGTATTCCCAATTATACCTACAGGGTACATTTAATACAGCTATTTCTACATATAAAATAACTCATGACGTAAGAGCACATAGAGGTCCAAGGCCTGCCAACCCGAATGCCGGCCTCACGCCCACTTACGCAAGGTAGAGGTGGAGGATGTGGTCAATAAACTTATCGAATGTGAATGCAGCTTATCATTTTTGTATGGTAATACTGTAAGGACGTGTTTTCAGAGGCATTACCTTGCGACCACTCTTAAGGAAATCTTATCTTTAAAAATCCTAAAATATTTTAAATCTATCTGCTTGAAGTGCTTATCAGATTAATGGTTGGTAATGCGTACAGTACAGTCCACATTTGTAAGCTCTACCTTCAACTCAGCATTTCATCACAATTTTCTAGTTCTTTGGAAAGACTCTTTCAAGATGTAAATTTAAAACAAATGCTTTAAATTTAGCTTTAATATCACACAAATTAATAGAGGTTTTTAAAGGAGGAATGTTTATTAATTATGCGGCAAATAATTCACAAAATCAATTTTATGTTTTTCCTTTTATTTACAAATGGTTCCATATAAGGTATTTAATTTAAATGTGATCTATGAAAAGAGAGCCAAATCTATTAGTTTACTAGTTTTACTCTTGTTCTGAAAATAGGAGGAAAAATGGTTACAATTCGTTTGGTGTACAGCAATTCAAATATTGCAAATTATTGAATTGAATCGAGAAGATGTAAATTATTGATGTCTAATGCAAAGCACTTGCAACTGACCTTTTGATACGTGGGATATTCAAAGTGAAATAAAGTAGAAGGTGCATATATACTAAAATGCTCATTAACATGACGTACACAGACAAATAAGCAATGTAAGAAGAATATATGCAGGTGTGAGTAAAGAAAAGTCCCGTAAGTGTGGCACATGGGTTAGGGCTCTGGACAGATGATGCCCCCTTTAGATTCTGGAGCATGTGCATGTGTGCAACAAATATATGGACCGAGTACTACACACTTTGCAAACGGCAATGTGAAACTGGTTTGGTCAAGCAATGCGAACAAGGTTCTTTTGTTCTTGAGGAAGCAGTTGATTGGCTACATTGACTGATGACGTCTTTCCTGCTCATAATCATTTGTCTCTCTCTCTTTATCTGTACAACACTTTTTGTTCTTATTCTTCTTCCCGCTGGTGTTTCTTATCCGTTTGCATCTCCTTCCCTCTCTCCAGTTTTTTATCATTCCTCGCTCTTTCTCGCCCCGTTTTCGCCGATCGATGAAGCCGGTAGCTCGGCCAATTGCCGATGGGGTCAACCCGAAACCGTTCCTGATGAACGTGCAGATTTTCAGGCGTTTTCATGGACAAAAAAACCAAGTGGTCCACGTCGGCTTCTTCCTCAGGTCCACTTCATTTAAGAGAATGAATAGGTGAGCCTCCCTCCTCAAAGACTCGTTCATCGTTCATTATTTATTTACTACTATCTAGGGGAAGTCCTGGAAGTGATATTCCATATTATATTTCATGCCAAATACATGTTTTGAGGTATCTGAATAATAAAAAAAATCCTCCCATTTTAGGTGGAGTTCCGTGCGAGCGCGTGTGTCAAGTTGGTCTACGTGCCATAGTTAAGTCTTTCTGGTTCCAAGATCGTGGGTTCATAACCGGCCCAGACCGATGGTTTTTCAATGTGCTTAAAAACAACAGCCGCATGTTAGTAGACTTGCTGGAAACTAAAACAACTACTGCGGGACAAAATTTCGGCACACCGGCGGCGTTGATATGTTCTATGAAATGCCTTGGGCGTTATCAAACAAAGTAATGGAAAAGGGTAAACTTGAAATATAAAGGAAACTCAAAGACTGCGATGTGTGATTTGTTGGTTTTTAACCTCTTTCTTTTGTTTACTTTAATGTTACATCACACCCATCTACGAAGTATATTACTTGATATAGAATGTAACTGGTTTTTGTTTCTATACTTGATCTCTCGGAACATAGGCTTTGTAAAACTTTTCACAATGATCTATGAATTGAAATTAGGTATTTTTAACATATTACAATGGTGAAGGAGTAATCAAATTGAAATATATCGTAAATATAAAGAAGCATCTTCAGTGCAAAGTTATAACATGATATACAAACATCCCTTTCGTTATCTCTAGCCTCATAGTTTTACATTTCTTGAAGTAAATATTTGAAAAAATACAACGACATAGGATATCCTTTTCCTTCTTGAGGAGAGGGTGAAATGCTGCTCAAATAACCCCAGGATCCGTTGCCTCATTTAACTCACATTCAGTTTTCATGATAAGCAAAAAAAAAAAAAAAAAAAAAAAAAAAAAAAAAAAAAAAAAAACCGCAGAAAAACGTATCCAGATAACTCGCCCTAAACGAGATTCGAACTCGCGACACATCTTTATTTTTCCTAAATTTTGTGATAATTATGTCTCATTGTTATGTTAAAAGAAACCTACGTGCTACGTTTACGGGGATTTCTGTGCCTATTCCTCTGCATATAATATGTTAATGTTTTTATTATATATTTCTTGTAGATAAGTTGGAAACAGGGGCATACAGTAAGTTTAACGGTAGTCAATTATTTCAGGAATTGGTTGCTGTGTTACACTTAGGAACTTTCAATCATAGTAAATGATTGTAAGATAAAAAAGGAATAAACACTTCCTGAGAACATTTCTAAGTAAATCTTAATTGCATACAATAATATCGAAAGTATCTATATAGCTATACCCACACAAATGTGGACATAGAACTACATTAACTCGATCTACTTTTTGTAGAATATTTAATTTATCCATTACAGTTTACCAGTTATGCAAAAATAATTCAGAATGGAGTTCAACTTCAGGGGCTATTCTCAGAAACCATAAATATATATTACAGAAAGTATCTCAAAATTAAGGTATTTTAATCAAAATAGTTACGAGCCATTTAAAAATATGAGGCAGCCTTTAAATAATTTTACATTTAAAAGGCAGTCTGTGGTGAGAATTTCATTGCAACTCATCATGTAGGATCTTTGACAGAGACTGAAATATAAATACTAGACATTCTATAATTATATTAGAAGTAATAATTTCCTCTAAATTTACTTTATTTCCATAACTAACATTTATATTCTGTAATTAATTTTCTTTCTTACCTACATAAAGCTTGTCTTAAATAGGCACGTGCATTTTGGAATTACAGATATTAAAATGGCGTGTTAATTTTAAACAAATTAATAAATATATAGCAAGAAACGTAATGGGTGAAAGGAATTTTATATCACACAATACTTTATTAAGAAATTCACAACAGGTAAGAAAATATTAGAGTGAATGGAAACGTAGCAATGCTGTATGAAAAAATCCAATAAAATGCTTTTACTCATATGTACCACGGGAAAGAATGAAAATGAAGAAGTAAGAAGACAGTAATAAGAAAAGTTTTTTATCGTTTAATTAGAACTCAGAAACCTTTCAAAAATATTACTAAAGTCATCGCCTGAATATTTAACCTGAAAGTTAAATGTTCAATAATACTGGTTTCTTTACCCAGTAATAAAAATAGTTGCTATTTTTACTTTAAATAAGTTAGCTATATACTTTCACAAATAGTTCTATTGATTATATACCCAACTTTGCATGTTTAGCATTTTAAACTTCAATGGCCAGTTTTATATAGCTCCCTGTTCTTTATGAAAAATTCCGTATTATTTCCATGCAGTTTTGAGAAACAATGTGTCCTGAATGTGGACAGAACTATAAAAGAATTACAAAAGTATTTAACAGTTCTAGCCAGTAATAACGAATACCTAGAAAGTGGTCTATTGCTCAATAAAGTTGTTTGGAATAAAGTATACGTTTTAGAGATATGCATTTATAATATGCTATGCTTTTTTTATCTCTTAACATTTACCAATTATGTAACTATAAAAACTCATTTTCAAATGAGGACAACTTACCAAGAAATTCAAGGTATGCGGTTTATTTGTCAATAAATGGGTGTAGTAGTTATATTTTACTATCTGACGTACCGCAATTACACAGGTTTCCAAAGTAGTGGATTAAAATCTGGCCCAGGCTTGTTACTTTTAAGTGGGCCTAAACGCATTAGCCTAAGTCACATTTTCTGGCGTCTAAAATAACTCTTTTGGAATGAAATTTGAGCACACCGGTGACGTTATTATAATTCTAACAGTTATCAATAAAATTTGGGCACAACAACGTTATGTATGCCTTTTTTGGCTCAAGCAATTCGAAAGACTTCAAGATACTTGTAGAACATTCTACCTTGATCGCAGGAAATATGAGGGAGCATTTTAAAGGCACCATCAGTCAATTGTCGCGTCTTGTTTACTGAAATGTTACATCTTGGCCATCTATATGTGTTCCTTCCAATAAAATGTATCGACTTTTGTTTTTCTACTATAAGAAGTGCAGAAACTATTTATTTTCTGTGGAATAACGGGTATTATTTCCTATTCCATGACATTCTCAGCTAAAGGCCAAGGCCTTCCAATGCATGTTCTTTTCCATTTTCTTTAAAAAAGGCTATTACACTAACATCCGTTAAGTTCTTCAACATATCGGCGTTTTTGGCTTGGGAAACAGCTAATGGTGTTATCAGTCAAGTACTTTATAGCCTATGTCCATCAAAACGTGCTGACCCTTTAAATGACGAGATAATTAATAAAATTCTTTGAATGGTTTTTGAGTTTACTCTAAATACATAAAAATGATTATTCTTTATAAATATTTATACGTATGGGTGATGTGACTATCCTATCCTTAAGTGTAGATCCGTCAAAACAAATACAACTTATATTTTCCCCACTTTTAAAAGAAGAGTTTTATTATGCTCCACATTGGGAAGCCATTTGAAGCAGAATGGGATGTGGTGAACTTCCAAGTTGAGATAATACTTGTATATTTTTTAAAATGAATGATAAAGAAATTTTGATTCTTTTCATTAAAGTCGAAGATTTTTGACAGAGTGAACATGAAAAATTATATGCCACGGTCGGGATTTGAACCACGGATCTCCTGCTTTCCATCCAGTCGCTCTAACCCATTGAGCGACCATGGCCAACTTGCCGTCATAACATTAAATTCTCCATTTGACTCGTATAGCTCAATGGGTTAGAGCGACTGGATGGAAACCAGAAGATCTGTGGTTCAAATCTCGTCCGTGGCATTGAATTTTTCTTGTTGACTCTATCAAAAACCTTAGCCTGTATACGCATAGTGTGAAGAAATGATTAATTTCCATCAATTAACTAAAAAGTCGAAGATTTATTAATAATTTTCAATTTTTTATCATTATAAATTTTGTTTTATAAAATTTTGCCTCGTGTAGCTTTCGTCGAAATATGGGTTTTCTTCTATCATGGCCGTGTTCCCGAATTAAATGGATTTCTTGAAGGAATTTAAGAAATAATCATTAATTTGATTCTTCATTTACTTATTGTTTATGTTTACAGATCAAGTACACAATATTCACACGCTTAAATGTTTTTCTGGTCCTTCCACCAGCACTTGGAAAACACGTCTTGTTTCTTTGGCGTCGTTTCACAGAAGCAGACAGAATTATAGAATACTTTTACTAGCACATGAAAAACACATCCCTTTAGCGTCGACCTTACAGAATAATCTAACATCACGTCTTGTCTCTTTAGGAAAGCAATATTATTGATCTTCGTTGTCTATACATGCTTTTTAAATATCTATAACTTTCACTATCGCTTGTTTTTCTTATACTCACTGATCTCGTTCACATTACAAATATTTTTACATTTTATAACTTTTTATTTTTAAACATTTTAGCGCATATTTCAAATAACATACATAATCAATAATCATGTTTGGGGCTTAAATATAAGCAGCTGTTTCACTTTCATAAATATACGTGTACGTAAAAGGGTTCATAATAATTTATCGTTTTATTTTTCTGCCCCAAACGTAATTACAGAGTAGAGGGATTCCATATCTGACACATGTTTTATTAACCCTTAATCCGTGTGAATATTTTATGCAGGGATGAATAGAGAACAGTAGAATCATATTTGTTAAATTGCGAAATTCTCTTATGGTGATAGGCTACTTAAAAGTTAGTCTATTGCTTCAGTCGTATGCTTATTTAACACCATGTGATGTTGATAAAACGTGGATCGTTGTCTGACAATTGTTGAGTACCCACATCACGACCTGTTGTGCTCTCATAAATTTGTCTTTGGTTCGAAGCTCATTGTGCAACATTCCGCTTCAAGAGGTGACCTAGATATGGAGGTTCATGTTATGCAAATATTTTACCTCGACGTCTGAAGAGAGAGAGGTGAGGGTACTAGTCGATGCTAGATAGAAAAGCTTCAACTCAGCACAATCACGATATCGTTGCAAACCTGTGAATGTTAAGTAGATGCAGATATGATATTTGATAAAACAGCGATTCCATACGTCACGCTACTTTCTTCAACACACTATTGTTAATAACAGTAATTCTTCTAAGTACTTCCCATTTGAGAAATTATAATTATTAGAAAATAAAAAATAGTAATAATACCTCGGAAATTGTCAATTCTACAAAAAAAAAAAAAAAAAAAAAAAAAAAACAGAAAAAAAACCAGAAAAATGTAAATCATTATGTGCTTTAATCAGATCTACATTTTCTGTTAAGTAATATTTGGTCTCCTTCTTACATTTTTATAGTATAAAATAATCCTAGATATTTAGGTATACATATATTATTTTCCTTAGTTTTCCCGTATTTTTATTGTTTCCGTTTGTTTACTGTTTTCTTTCTGTATTTTTACACCCACACACCATAAACATAAATACGCATGCCAGGGTGGGGCTTGACACCACGAACCCCATTGTTGATTTTTTTTTTTTTTTTTGTAATTTACGTCCTCCAACGTTAAGTCATGTCGGACGATGAATGAAATGGGTGAAATGATGCTCAAATAAGCCCAGGGTCCATAGAGCTTATAGTTATCCGACATTCATCTTTCAGGATAAGGGAAAACCCTGGAGAAACCTTATCCACGTATCTCACCCTGGCCGAGATTCGAACTTGGGACCTCTTGAACGTGAGCCATTGTTGATTGCAATTAAGTAAAACAAAACAATAAACAATAAAAGAAACTGATAAAAAAAAGACGATCGCTTATCTTACACTGTAATTAAATGCGGTTAGTAGATTTATCCACTTAAAAAATGTTAATATTCTGAAGTAATGGCTATTCACAAGTGCAATTTAAAATAAAAAATGTACAAAAAATGCAAAAAGAACCTGTATTATTCAAATTCAATCCAAAAAAGTAAAAGTAAAGAAATGACCAACTTCCCGATACTTCACCTGTTTAAACTATCTTCCTTTACTCCTTATAAGTGCAGTTTCATAAAAGAATAAAAATAAAAAAGATTAAAAAAATAAAAAAAAATTCCACGACACTCTACACGGCGGACGCTAGAGATATACAAACGGGTTTAGCAGTTATACAGAGGTCATCCACGATGAAGACGGCTTCTAAGCTATTTCAGGAAAAATCAAGATATGAATTTGATTTTGCATCAAAATATTCTAAATATATTGTATTTTATTTAAAATATTTGGAAAAAATAAAAAGAACAAACATTTTTAAACCTATTTTTAATTAACTGATGGAACTAAATCATTTCTTCACACTAACCGTGTATAGGTTAAGGCCTTTAATAGACAGACAACATGAAAAATTCAATGCCATGGCAGGATTTTAACCATGGATCACCTAGTTTCTGTCCAGTTGCTCAAATCCATTGAGCTACCGTGGCCAACGTGCCATCCTGTCATTGAATTTTTAATGTTGACTCTGTCTATCAAAGACCTTAGCCTATACACAGCTGGTGTGAAGTAATGATTAATTTCCATCAATTAACTAAAATAAGAGTTAAATGAAGAAGCCTGGGACTAAAGTACTTAAGAATGTAGGTCGCCACAAACGCTGTATCTCGAATGCGAGAGCCCCTTGTGCTCTACCGGGTTATATGTGAGTCAACTGGAGAACTTAATGTCATGACGTCACGTTGGCCATGGTTGCTCAATGCGGTATGGACAGAATGGGCGGAAACCAGGAGATCCATGGTTCAAATCCCGGCCATGGCATTGAATTTTTCATGTTGACTCTATCTATCAAAGACCTTGGCCTATACACGGCTAGTGTGAAGAAATGATTAATTTCCTTCAATTCACTAAAATAAATAAGAGTTAAATGAAGAAGCCTGGGACTCAAGTACTTAAGAATGTAGGTCGCCACAAACGGTGTATCTCGAATGAGAGAGCCCCTTGTGGTCTACCGGGTAATATATGAGTCAACTGGAGAATTTAATGTCATGACGGCACGTTGGCCATGGTAGCTCAATGGGTTAGAGCGACTGGATGGAGACAAGGAGATCCGTGGTTCAAATCCCAGCCATGGTATTGAATTTTTCATGTTGACTCTATTTTTGAACAATGTTTTACATAGCGTATAGTCTGCAGTGGAATGATTTTCATGTAATTAGAGTTGCATCCTTGAAAAACACCCACATTGAATACTAAATTTGGTATTTTTGGGGGTAACACAATACTTATTCTACTTAGTGTAACGGAAAGAAAAAATTGTATTTTATATTATAAGGTTTGGAAACATGCTATGTCCGTCATAAGAACACCGGTGTTCAGTATTTAGGAAATATTCATGCACGTCGACACAGATTTCATAACCTTGTAATATTAGTATAGGTAAAAAGACACCAATTCCAGAGATCATATGTTTGATTCCCGGATGGGTCGTGGAAGTTTCTCCTTAGCCAGAATTGTCTGCCATTCTCTGTGAAATCTGGAAATATGAATGATGCTCAAATGTAACTGAGGTTTTGATTATGGACGTTCTTTAACAACTGTGCTTCTCTGTGTCTCATTTTATATTGTAGTGAGAGACCACATAATTTTACTCAGAGCATTCCATCAGATTCAAGATACTTTTAAGCACACATACTGTACATAAGTAACAAGCAGATATGCAGACATAGTTTGTAAACTTACAAAATGACATGCTCATAAACAAATCATGCAAAATGTTCAGCTTAAAATATTGTTATTGTTTGAAGTATGATAACTAACATATATGGTATAGTAAAGACATATGCATTTACATAAAAAATGTGGTCCAAATCACATCTCCCCTTGTCCACTGTAATCAGTTTTCAAAGAGTTTTGTGGTTGACTGAGAGACAAAAGACGGTTCGGTATGGAGCAGGTGCTGTTTGAACGAAAGTAAATTAACTAGGCTTTTGAATTCAGCGAATCTTGCTAGTTTTGATGACGCAACTGGGTCCAAACCTTTTAGCTCTCAAAACGACTTCCCTCGAGTAGTCGATTGAATTCAGCAATTTGCATATGTTACCTTCATTGACGTAGGTTCTGAGTTCATTTCCAGGATGGGACGGTGAAACCACTGTCTTTAGCGGAGGAGGGGTTAAAGAAGAACATTTAAAAAACTGCTGATTGGGATATCTGCCAAATAAGGATTAGTTCTTTAAAATCACTTTCATTTACATATGTTTCATCCCATTTACTCCATCTAATTTTAATTTTTACAGTCCAAATGAGAACGGAAAGTCTCCCGATATTCATAAAAAGGTGTATTAAACTTGTTGGAACCTTCTGCGACAGTCTTCCAAGTTCTGAAATGCTGCATAGTGTATAGGTACCCCTTGGATGCGGAACAATCATTGGTTGTAATGTTCAAGTAATTTTATAGGTAATCACAGTATAAATTTTAAACCTTTCTACCTTCTCTTAGGTGCCAATACATGCAATAACACAAGAATTATATATTTATCATATAATACATAAACACTTTACATTTACAGCGAAATAGAGCTGGAGCTAGTAAATATGAGGACCCCTCACTCTCAGGCTACCAAATTAATCTCCTTATATATCTACCTACCAACTTACCTGGCAGCTGTTTGCCTGCCTGTCTAGGTACATACCTACCTACCTACCTACCTACCTACCTACCTACCTACCTACCTACCTACCTATCTGCCTGCCTTCTACCCAATACCTACCTGCCAGCTGTTGCCTGTGTCTACGAACATATCCACCTATCTACCTACCTACCTACCTACCTACCTACCTATCTACCTACCTATCTACCTAACTACCCACCTACCTACCTACCTGTCTACCATGACACAACACCTATGGCTCAAGATAATCTGGAGGTCGGCGCCGGGCAATGTAATGTAAAGAAGTATTTATCTATTGCATTCGCCCAGAGTACATACGATATACGCTATCTCCAGATAACTGTATCCTTCTGCAAGTTTCTCCCCACGTTCTTTCAAGTTGAGTGAATATGGTAGCGTCATTATATGAGCTGGCCAGCGAATGAGCAAGATAGTCATTTATAAAGTGGCAGTGTGAGTTCACGAAATCATATTGAATGTAAACTTGACTATCACTTGTGACAATTGAAAGCTGATAAAGTAACAGCGTGTTGCACATTCCTAAAGGTGTTCGAAACGTTGCCTCACTAGCCACATGAATATACCAAAGAGGATGCTGCGATCTAATCTATTGAACTCTTACATAAATATTATCTTTAGGTATTACCCAAAAATAATAACCACTTGGACTTAAAACTGGAGAGCATCAAAATTACGTTATGATATATAATTTTCTTGCACTTGTTTCCATGATAGAGTTTCTTTCCTCGGTTACCATTATTTATTCTTTATTTATTGAAAACGTGCAATGTCTTCGTAAATTTAAGCCGAAAGTCCACTTTAAACAAAATATAACGCAATAAACAAATTATTTCTACATTGTTGCAATGGGCGCGGCCAGCGCGAAAATAAAAGCTTGCCGAAACAGAGTAAGAAAGACAGATAAATGTCTGGAAGTTTCTCTTTTTCTGATGTCGTCTTAATTGTTACAGAACGTTCCACTAATTGCTAGAAGAATGAGTGGAGGTATAAAAGAATCCGCGGCTAGTTTGTCAAAGTACAGTCATAATTGGACTCGATAATCGTGTGCCTGATTTGAAACTGAACTCTTTTGTTTGTGGTCGTGTGGCAGACGACCTTGAAGGTTGTATTTTTGTATGTTATGCAATTCTGCTACTGGCAAGGGTGTACAAAAACGTGTTTCTACGGAAATAAATGGCAGTTTTTTTTTAAGTTTAGGTCCTCCAACGTTAAGTCATATCGGACGGTGAATGAAATGGGTGAAATGATGCTCAAATGTGGCCGGAGTCCATAGAGCTTAAAGCTACCCGACATTTGTCTTTCAGGATAAGGGAAAACCCCGTAAAAACCTTATCTAGGTAACTCACCCTGACCGAGATTTGAACTCGGGACATCTTGAACGTGAGGCAGACATGCTACCATCTACAATACCGAGGCGGGCTAATATAGGGCAGTTTGAATTTCTGAAAACTAGACATTTAATTCTACGAACCCACAAAGTCACAATATATACTACAATAATAGCATGATTTTACAGTCAGACACGTAGTCAACGCTTCCGTAAACAATGCTGACATCACATTCGAGGAAGTTATAACTATTTTGAAATTCAAACTAATGGAAATAAATATATCACACATAGTTAACTCCACACATATGTATTTTACATAAATTGTGTGACTTAAACCAATCTATTTAATTATTTAACAGTTTATGTTTCTTCTCCGCTTTACCAGTTTTACAAACGTCACGCAGAATGAAGAGAATCTCGGAGGCGTTTCCTTTCTCATGAATATATCTTTAAAATAACCACCCTTAAATGACTAGAAACATAAATAAGAAAATGAACTTTTGTAAAACGTTCATATTGAAAAAAGGTAGCTTGAGGTGACCAAATTATTCTTGAAACCCTCTGACTGGCATCTTTTAAAGGCGCTGAAATGCTTTCTCTGGATTCAGGGAACCTCAAATAATGTATTTCAGGTAAAATCCCGATACCAATGTTTTGCAATTTAGTACAATTCTTACATAAAGATAAGGACAGTGGAAGAGTGTGTAGAGAAAGCGGTGCAAATGTAAAGCATGAGGTTCCTTTTACGTGCTGAAAGTGACGCTGAAAAGACGAATGCCAATTTATTTGAGTGTGTGTCGTCAGAATGGAATTGTAAAACAGCTGTTAGCCACAGAAGGAGACGCAGATGTGTCTGTGATGACCACTACAGAGTGGAGAGGACAGATTTACTGTTCCATTGTCCACCATATGGGGACTGCGAGGTAGGCAGCTTCTTCCGAAATACCAGTATCCTTCCACTGTCTCAAACGACTTTACAAAATGTTTTGGAATAAAGTATTCATTTCTTCAATTATTTATAGTACATCCATGACACATTTTAATAAGTTTTATCTGAATATTTCATAATGTTTACTACATCTGATACCTTTCGATGTCTGCTGCTATGGTGATTTTTCTTTCAGGGTACGCGTGAGTGAGTGTGAAAGACATGCCAGTTTATTACAAACTAATAAATGGTCGTTTGAAGCGAGTTTTTGGCAGTTCGAGGATGTACAAATAAACGAAGAGCTTGTCTTTAGGTTGTACCGACTGACGATAATTCATTCAGTATAGCGCTTCTGCAAGATAGTAAAGTACAAAAGAAGAGTCACCAATTTCAAAAATACGCATTCTTTTAATGACATAGGTACCGCCTACATCATTACTATCCTACCAAGCTATCATTACGTTGCCATAGTTAAAGATTCCCGCATCCGTCCATATAACAGTTTTTCATTCGGTGATTTGCTAAATTGTAAAAAACATATTTCCTTTATAATTTTCCAATGCAACCTATGTGCAATTCTACCTTCTGAACCTGCTGAATTCCAATTTAAATAGCTACATCGATTTAATTAATTACTCTATCGCCATCTGCTAAATTGTCCGAGTAATTATCTCTCCCATGACTAAATTGCAACTCTTGCTTCCTATATTTTGTAATGATTTTACGCTTGTAACCTTTATATCTTCAACAATTTCTTTATAAAATTATTAATCTTACTTAGTCGCTATTTCAGATATCATGTGTGACGTAGGGACGTAAAGAAATATAAGCGACTTAGAAGTTTACTCCGAAGGGTGCATTTGCTGGGCAGCCAAACACAAGACTTCTCTAATCTCTCCTTCAGTAGCAACATCCATTGCTTATTATGACATTTGTTAGGGGGAAAACGCCTTTTGTCATACAATAAATCCAATAAATTTATTCATTCCCACTCAGAGAAAGTGTGCTAATAAAAACGATGGAAATTTCCACAGTACATTGTAGAATGTACTGTAGGTGAGGCAGCAGGAACTTCCGCAACGTTCTGGTTCCAGCATCTATTTATCTCTTTAGTTCTCCAACAGATCGGAGTCGAACTTCCAGTATGTTTGGCTCATAATCACTAAGTCAAATTATTAATACTTTGATGGATAAATTATTTATAATTTGGTTGAAATAGATTTTAATCTAATAAACGAAACTGTCAAAATCAGTTATCAGCCAGCAACGCTTTTTCATTGCTTCGTTAATAAATAAGAAATGTACTAAAATATATCCAAGTTTGACACCGAGATTTTCTTGCAGATACGATTTTTTAATTTTCCTGGATAAAAAAAAATAATTTTCAGTAAAATATGTGTGCGAAAGTAAACAGGATAACCCGAAACATCGCTGGTTATTTATGCTGTCAGTCAGAAAAAATATGGACCCAAATATTTTCAAGAAAATTCTTCCCACATCAACCATGCTTTATAGGCAAGATGTTTAAGGAATGTTTTATTTAAAATTGGCTTTAATGATTTTGTTTAAAATACCACAAGAGCAAGACGTCTAAGTTATAAATTAAATAATATTTATATTCTTTGAATAATTCTCTTTATGCTAGATGACCTGTAAACAAGATAACAGACGAGTCTTACAAAACAAAAAGTATCTCGTTAAGGCACCCAGTGTTTCTAAAATACACTTTTTGTGGACCTTACATATTTTAGATTTTCCTTACTATTGGTTCTAATGTTGAAATGTACAACTTACAATTTTCTCAAACGGTATGTGATTGGTTTTGTTTCTTTCTTTATTTCTACCTGTATTTGTTTATTTCTTTTAGTCTCTATCTTTATATATTTTTCCATCCTGGCCTTCACATAGTGACCGGATATCTAAGAGGCTTGATTACCACTTACTTTCACATTCTCTTGTACCTAAAAGGAAATGTGTAATAAAGCTGCATTTATACAACTGTGTTTCTTTAAAGTAAAGTCTGTTGAAAGATGAATAAAAATGCGTTTCTTCGTTATTTAAACCTATGATAAAAAAGCTCAATAAAAATTAAAAATACTTTGAAAATTCAAAGTAATAAAGACAAAAGTCTCGGAAATGACTACTGCTACAAACGTTATGGGCATATATTTCAGGATAACTTTTCAAGTTATGAGTTATACATATTCTGAAGTTTTCGTTCTGAATGAAGAAGGCTCCACGTAGTTTTGACAGAACATTACATGTTTACAACTTTTTCTATGCCATACTTAGGAGTATTACATTCCACTTTCAAACCGTGTTATCGATGCCAAACCGAAAATATATGTTTCAAGGCAAGCTATATCGAAAAAAAAAATATTTTATATGTGTATGTTTGTTTGAATATAACTCAAGAAGACTGGATGAAGTGAAGGAGTCACAGGACACTACAGATTGCAGACAGACCGCAGATTCGTGACACTCTTGGAGCTGTCTAGGGAGGCCGTTGATCGACCTCTTAGTCAAGCAGATGTGTATTGTTCACGGACACTGGACTGGACTATTTGGAATGGAGATGTAAACTTGGACCTAGTGTGGCAACCCCAGGAGATGGCATTATATGAGAGGAAAAAGAGGTAGGACGTCCTAAGGAGGCATGATAGTGCAGGGGGTGGGGTACTTACTGCTGACCAGTTGGAAACTTCCCAGTCGGCCAGTATAACCGGCAGCTACCCACCGTGGTCCTGAAGCGGTCCACGAGGCCGTCCCGGAGACCAGAGACCGTCCTACCGAAGGAGGAAGTGCTTACCAGGTGTATATCATCCTGCCACACAGCGCCGAGACACCCGCCGATAGTTCCACCCTAAAGAGGCCACCGATGAGAGGTGATACTAGAGATGAAATGGATGGGCAGGAAATGCAGAGAATATAATTAACCTACCCAGCATTCGCCTGGCTACCGGGGAATCCCCAGAAAGAACTCATGGGTCAGATAGGTCAGACACGGAAATCGAACTTGGGCTTCCAGAATATGGGCCACAGAAGAAACCGCCTGAACCATTCCGATCGGTTCATGGGCGCTACTCTCTATCGCCACTTATCCGCGTCATTGTCCGTCCGAAATTTATAGGTGCCCGGTGTAAGGTTGTCGGAAATCGAACCCAGCACACGAGCTCTACTCGTTGCCACACATCGCTGGGTAAAAGATAATATGGAGTAGAGAATGTAACAAAGCGGGCGCACTGGGTCGACAGTGTGTATTAGTGAACACCCTTATCAGCCATACATCACTGTAGACGGCCGTTTCGCTAACTTTCATCAAGACATCGAATATCCGCCCAGACCAATACTACCAACGGTTTTTTTATTTCTCTCTTCCGAGGGAGGCTGCAGTCGTCGATAAAGTGCGATAGACCGTCTTGAAAGAAGTACTTCATTTTAATATTTGTGGTTCATAGGATATATGAGGTAGCTACAGAAATCTAAGTAAACGTTTGAATTATGTATAAAAACATCTGACGTGCTACAGTCATATGATATTGTCTAACTTCTCCTTCCGAGCAATTTCTCCTACAGATGCTTCTTGCCCTTTCTAGTTTCAATTCACGTTTACACACTTTGCTGTGCAATACACAAGGAAAACCGATAATAAGGTGTCTAAAAATTGGGTTAGCTTTAAAATTCCATACTCTTTGCATAAACACAAGAAAATAACCAGATATTATTTGAAATAAGTATAAATATTACAAAATGTAACAACGAATTTGTTAGGAATGCCTGTCATTCCTGCAAACAACAGTGTTCAACGAGTATGTACAATATTTCTTGCTGTTTTATGTGCTTAATTTATAGTACGATCCAAATAAATCTGAACCATTTCAATAGGTCATAACTTTAAACCAATATAGGACACACGTGCAACTTTGGGAGAATATAATACACAATTGGAAGATTACATTACACTATTTACATCTCAGAGAAAATGTTGGAAGTGTCCTCCACCAGCATCTATACATGTTTGCAGCATATTCTCTGAAGTTTTACTGAGATGATACCGTATTGAGAGAGGGTTATTTCCAGCAAGATGGAGCAACGTACCATACATATAATAACACTATGGAACTTGTAACCAGTTTCTTTGATAATCGAATAATCTCTAAAGGTCTGTGGCTCCCAGATCCCCTGACCTAACCTCACCCGATTATTTCTTGTGGAGATATTTAAAAAATAGAGTGTACAAGAATAGTCTAGCACAATTGATGTTCTTAAGGAATCCATTCGAACCGAAATAAGTAACATTGGCGAGGATCCTCTCCGTAAAACTTCAGATAATATGGTGAGACGTGTGCAAACATGTATGGATGCTGGTGGAGGACAGTTTCTACATATTCTCTGAGATGTAAATAATGTAATCTCACAATTGTGTATTATATTCCCCAAAGTTGCACGTCTGTCCTGATATTGGTTCAAGAGTTATGACGTATTGAAGTGGTTCAGGTTTATATGGATCACAATGTACTATTAGAGACGAGTCCTCAATATATGAGACACTCGATATTCATGATCCTTACATGGTATTAACCATGAACAATACTTCAAAAATGTATCTACCGGGTCTACCGGAAACTAACGAGTCAGTTGGAGAATTTAATGTCATATCGTCATGTGGGCCATAGTAGCTCAGTGGTTTAGAGCAACCGCACGGAGAGCAGGAGATGTGTGGTTCAAATCCCAGCTATGGCATTGAAGTTTTCAGTCTGGCTCTACTCTTCCAAGCCTTAGCCTACAATTAGGATTATTTCCATCAAGTTACCCAAAATAAGAACATAGTGGTTTAATTATGAATCCTGGGACTTAATTACTTACTGTATAGTAAGTCGTCACATAAGGTGCGGGTCTCATAGCATATGAGAACCCCTAGTGGTCTACCGGGAAACATGAGAGTCAGTTGGTGAATTTAATGGTATATCGGCACGTTGGCCATAGCAGCTCAGTTGGTTAGAGCAGCCGCACGGAGAGCGGGAGATCCGTGGTTCAAATTCCGTCTATTTCATTGAATTTTCCAGTCTGGCTCTACTCTTTCAATAAATATATCGATACTTTTTGGATTCTTCGGTGTCACTTCCTATTCATAATGCACTGAATTACTGGAAAATTAATTAAAAATTTCCAGACTAAATAGGAAACTACAACAGTTTTTTCTGTAAGACTAGTTAGCATGTAGAACTATTACGATGACAGGAAAAACAGCAGAATTGATCTAGAAAGAGTAAAAATGCTAGTACTTTTGAACAAAAAGGTAAA
This sequence comes from Mantis religiosa, assembly GCA_030765055.1. Lineage (NCBI taxonomy): Eukaryota > Metazoa > Arthropoda > Insecta > Mantodea > Mantidae > Mantis > Mantis religiosa. The sequence continues at coordinate 53,400,912 of CM060947.1, read as the reverse complement.
AAGGTATACTTTTTGCTTTTAAATGTCTAATGTACAGTTTACGAATAAAAACACTGAGGGCTTTAAGTATTGTCTCATTAAATATATGCACCTATATAATTTTATTGGCATTACACAGTTTTGCCAACATTCTATTCTGTATTGGGACTAAAGTATCGAGTATCGAGTATCAAAGTATCGTATATCGTGGAAAATATCGAATATCCATATCGAGAATCAAGTATCTAGAAAAACTGGTATCGACCCAGCCCTACTTTTCAGCGAAATTTAAGGATTACTTTTTTAAATTTTGTGTAGCAAGGTTTTGTTAGCTCTTATATTGTTCGTTGCTCGTAGAAAATTGAAGATACATATTTCATTTGTAGTGCAATTTTTTGAACTTATGGTGTTTCAATCAAAATAATTTGAGTTTGCTAAAATATTCACAAAACTTTCCATGGAAAGTGCTGGTTGGATTTTCCTGAAGAGTTTTACTGTCATCTACTTTGATTACATTACGTTGTAAATGTACGCTATTCATTGCTTGTAGAGATTGAGGTATATTAGAGGACACCTATCATCTCGATCTACAATTAGATCCAACCCTGAGAGAAACGGATGAGGCGACGGAACCCACGGAGATGCATGGGTTGTAGGAATGGACGGAGTAAGTAACAGAAACGCGCAGAGTTACCTAACAGTGATGTTATCACGCAGTGGTGTTAGGAGTAACGTTTAATAACAATGGAAAGTGGGGAGCACACAGGAGAAAAATTGAAGCAAACGGAAGGGCGACAATGAGTGGAATAAGAATATATAAATAGTTAGTTACTAACACTCCCCACATGGCAACCTTGACCTTCGGGGTAACCTCACCCCACCAAGTGATGACCGGACCCATTTCTCAGGTGGAGGCACCCAGAGGGCGGTGTCCATTACCTCCGATGATAGGGTGATAGTGAAGATGGCGGTGAGGTGAGAGGACCTACAGTTTTTACCGTGGACTCCGAACCACGTTGGGCATAGGGGATACTTCACATGTGCTAGACAGAGGTGAAGGCGTGGATAGGGCCGACTTAAAATCGCCAACCCCAGAGCCGGGAATCGAACTCGGGACCCTTAGAACGGGAGCCGCGAACGAAACCACCGCGCTACCCCGGCGCCCAGAATACATAAATATAAACTAGAAATAACAACCAAATGGATAGAAAGAATGTAAGAAGCACTAGTTGAATCCAAAATGCTGTATGCAGTGGAGATCTGGGGGAGGCGGTCACAGAGGTAAACAAAACAGTGGATCAAAACTACAGAAGTTTTTGTAAAGATCTACTAGGCTCACCAAGGTCAGCACCTAGGGAAGTAGCTTTAGTAGAATTAGGAAATACAAGAAGAAATGGAATAATAATGGAAAGAATAATAAAATCTTGGTATAGGTGTTTGGTTAAAGAAGAAGGGGAAATTATGAAATTATGCATGAGACAGCAAAAATGATTAGTGAACTCAAATAGTTGGTGGAAAGAGACTGGAGGAATTATGGAACAAATAGGAATGGGAGATATATGGAGATTAGAGGAAAGGAATACGTGCGATATGGGTAAATTTATAAAATGCGGAATAGAAGATATAGAAAGACAGGAAATATGGGAAAGTCTAGAAAATTTTACGAGCAAATAAAAAGAAATTGCGGACGAGAAGCATATGTAGATTACTGCAATAGGCAAGAGAGAGAAGGGTTAGCATGGATGAGAACAGGTACAATATTTCTAAGAGGGATAAGAGGTAGGGAAAGGGAATTTGTGAATTATGTGGGGAAAAAGAAATCATAGAACACTATGTAACATAATGCGAGGAGATTGCAATATGGAGAAAAAAGATCTGGGAAGAAAACTGGGAGAAAGTAGAGAAGAGGATAGTAGCTATCAAAATGTTAACGGGAAGGGAGTAAAAGAAGGTAAGAAGTATTGGTCAGTTCTTGCAGAAAGTAAAAGAAAAATGGGCCAGAAATATAAAATATGTAAGAAAGGAAGAGGAGGGGAAAGAAACGGGCTAATTAAGTAACAGGGAGCTATGGAGCTGAAGAGCTACCTGGCAGAGTAAAACTCCAGGGTGTCATGTAAGTCAAGGTAGCAGTAAGGTAATGACAAATAAATGTAGTCAAAAGATGTAAATTGTAAAATTTTGGAATATGCACAATAAATATATCATATCACCTGCTCAAGTCACTGGAGGCTGCTCTACAGGGGAAACGAGAAAAGCTTATATGCGTGATACAGATCTCCTACTTGCCAGCCTCGATAGCATAGATGGCAGCGTGTCTGCCTCACGTTCAGGAGGTCCCGAGTTCAAATCTCGGTCAGGGTGAGTTACCTGGATAAGGTTTTTTCAGGGTTTTCCCTTATCCTGAAAGACGAATGTCGGGTAACTCTAAGCTCTAAGGATCCTGGGCTCATGTGAGCATCATTTCATCCATTCCATTCATCGTCCGATATGACTTAACGTTGGAGGACGTAAAATTAAAAAAAAGCCCAGTATCGCCCTGCTACCAGAGAAAGGCCATGGAAAATCCAATAATCGAAGTGGATACTCACAAGGAATCGAATCCAGGAACCTTCAGGTGCGAGCCTCATGGGGAATCTCACTCGGTAAAGCACCTAGTTTGAATTATGAGACATGTTTACCGATAGGAACGGTAAACAAGTAAATTGGTACCTAAAAATGCTGGAGTGTTACAATTAAGAGCGGTTGCTGTGCAACTTTGCTGAGTACTGTTACGTTACCTTCACTCGCCTCTACCACAAACCTCCCCATGCAACTTTCATAAGCGTGTCGGGGCGGGGGGGAGGGGGTGCTCTTGAATATGGATGTTAGAGGCAACTTCATCTCAATAATCAGAGCCTCGCTTCCTATCCAGGTAAGACGGTGATGCCAACCTTCCGGCGTTACTAAAGCTGAAGGATTCTCTTGTTGTTGTTGCATATGTAAGTATTAAAGTGACTTCATGTGCCAAATGTTGATATACGCCACACTGCTTGAACGTTTCGTACGATTCACAGATTAATTCTCTCTTGTACAAGTGTAAACCTCCTTAGAAACTTAAATAATCCTGAATATCCTTAAGTTTATAGCTTTTCTAACACGTTATTAAGGGACACGAACATTTTTTCAAGAAAATACCCCTTCTTAAGTTACACATTACATGCAATTTGTGTTTAAATTATTTATTTTTCTTAAAATTTGTGAAGATTTTCATTAAAAACCAAATATTGAAGATATTTTAACCACAAATTAAACGAACATCCAAAATATTCACCTAACCAGGCTCTTGTGTGAAGTATTCGCATTAACACTAGAAGGACTGCACCCGTCATTTTGACGGATGCGCTACTTTAGAAGACTTACTTCTTGCTTATGTTTTTTTCTTCACTTCACATGTTCTACGACTTTTAATAAATACTTATGACAAACACGTCCACAAAGAATTAAGCATTTTGGACCTTTCAAAAAACTGGTACAAACAACTCCTACTAGAAGGACCGCCATCCGTCATTTTGACGGGTATGGAAGTGTGTACAATAGCCTTCGGATCTGTCCACATCTGTTGTTTTCCTCTCTGATTGGTTTATGGCACTCTGCAGACCCTTTGTCAATGAGTAAGAAATCTTTATTTCCCAAGTGGCGCAATTCGTGCTACCAAAAACTTTCCGTTGAAGTTGTTATGGTCGAATGCCTGGGGACCACCATTTTTCAGGAACACATTGAGCAGAAACAAATTCACTGAAATTTTGTAGTTTATGAAATTTGATAACAAGGACACGCATTCTCAAAGACTAAGTACAAATCGCTTTGCAGTTGCTACTCCTGTCTGGAATCCTTTTTTTGCCAATTCCTTGCAGTGTTACATTCCAAGTGAAAATATCACTGTGTATGGGCTTTCCTGGATAAGCTAGATGCTAGATGCTCTCTCATTCAATATTTGAGGAATAAACCGGACAAATTTGGAATAAAATTTTGGCTTACAGTTGATGCAAGTTGAAAGTATCTGGTGAATGGGTTTCCGTACCTGGGCAAAGACGAGCAGGTGTTCCTCTTGTAGAGCATATTGTAATGCGTCTTATACACCCCTTTTGCAGGAAGAAATATTACATGTGACAATTTGTCCACAACCAGCCTTGCAGATAGTTCGAAGCGTAAAGGTAGAAGCATTGTGGGCACAGTAAAGAAATCTAGAAGGGAAATCCCTTAATTAGCAAAATATGCCACAGCACCTTTGCACACAACTCTACTTTATGTCAAGTGACATAACTCTGACATGCAATCAGCGGAAAAAGAACAAAAATGTGCTTCTTTTGAGTTCAATGCATGACACAGTTACTATAAGTAAACATCCAAAAAAGCTACCAGAATCAGTGGCGTACTATAATAACACCAGTTACAGCGTTGATTTCATCGATAAAATGGCTCAACTGTACACAGTGAAATATGGATGCAGAAGGTAGCCTATTCATGTTTTTTTATTAAATATGTTAGCCTTGGCAGCTAATAATGCTTGGGTACTTTATAAGGAGATAATAGGTGAAAAAGTTAGCAGACGTCAGTTCATATTCAACTTAACAGAAGAGTTGCTTTCAGATATAAATCCACAAGAGTATAAAATGCACTTCCTAACACAACACCTCAGCAGAGCAATATTTTGAAAACTTGCCAAATTGGCGAATGCAGAGGGAAGAATATAATCAAGCATTTATGTAAGAAATGCAGTATGTTTGTGGACCATATTTAGGCAACGCTGAATAAATCTGTGTTAGGTGCTACGATGCTGCAGGTGGCTTTGAATGAGCGAAATCAGGTTTATAAGTGTTTATTCTATTATACACTGTGGTATTCAAAATTTTATGTTGAAACACCTTGTGTTTGCTAAGGGAAGTTGTCCATTTCACATTGGTTATCGTATATATTTGTGTTAGTTTTTAGGCTTAAAATGTTCATTTTACCATGTAATTCTACAGAAAAAAGTAAAATTATATCCTGGTAAACTGTATAAATAATATAAAATAAACCGGTATGCATTCATATATGTTTACTATTTTAAAAAATTGCAAATAAAACTGCACCCGTCAAAATGATGGGGTGGTCCTTCTCGGTAGACCATACTCGCCGGTCCTTATAGTGTTAACTTATTGTTTCACACTGCAGCAGAAGGTTCAAATTAGAAATGACAGTTAAGGAACCCATAATTCAGAAAAGAATAAGAAACATTACAAAAGTTACAGAAAAATAAATACTTCAAACCAGCAATTACAGACCTGATAATAATTTATTATAAAGCTCGCACTTCGAGATTGCAAGTGGCCATTGCGGTACGTTATATTGTGGTTTACTGGAAAAAAATGTATTTCAGTTGGGAAATGTAAAGTCCCACCGGTAGGTTGTTCAGTTGTATCAGAGAAACGGCACAAAAATTGATTATGCGTGATTAAAATTTGAGTGTGACAAGAAAATCTGTGAGTATAATGCTGCCCTCCCAACTCAGTCTACACACAGATATAGAAAAAATAAATCACCAGGATTGATACAAACTAATAACGGAATGGAAATTAATTGTTCTTTAACACTGGCTGTGTGTAGGCTATAAGTATTGTGTAAACGTAGAGTCAGACTGAAAAATTCAGTGCCATAGCAGGGATTTGAACCACGGATGCTCTGGTATCCGTCCAGCCACTCTAACCATTGAGCTATTATAGTCAACGTGCCCATATGACATTAAATTCTCCAACTGATTTGTATTTTTCCTGGTAAACCACTTAGGAGTTCTCATAAACCCATGAGACAACTTCCTTAATGGCGACCTACAACATGTAGCTGCTTTAAGGCTCGGGATTTATAGTTCACCACTATTAGGTCAATTAATGGAAATTAATAGTTCTTTCACACTGGTCGTGTGTAGGCTAAATTGTGGAAACATAGTCAGAATTCAATGCCATAGCCAGGATTTGAACCACGGATGCTCTGGTCTCCGTCCAGCCGCTCTAACCATTGATCTATTATGGTCAACGTGCCGATATTACATTAAATTCTCCAACTGACTTGTATTTTCCTGGTAAACCACTTAGGAGTTCTCATAAACCCATGAGACAACTTCCTTAATGGCGACCTACAACATGTAAGTACTTTAAGGCCCGGGCTTTATAGTTAACCACTATTAGGTCAATTAATGGAAATTAATAGTTCTTTCACACTGGTCGTGTGTAGGCTAAATTGTGGAAACATAGTCAGAATTCAATGCCATAGCCAGGATTTGAACTACGGATGCTCTGGTCTCCGTCCAGCCGCTCTAACCATTGAGCTGTTATGGTCAACGTGCCGACATTTACTTTTCCATAATTTAGCCTTCACACGGCCAGTGGGAAAGAACAGTTAATTTTCATTAATTGATCTAATAATGGTTAACTATAAAGCCCGAGCCTTAAGGCACTTACGGTTGTAAGTCGCCATTAAGGTAGTTGTCTCATGTGTTTATGATAACTCCTAAGTGGTTTACCAGGAAAAAACGAATCAGTTGGAGAGTTTGTCATTTCGGCACGTTGGGCATAGTAGCTCAACGGTTAGAGTGGCTGGACGGAGACCAGAAGATCCGTGGTTCAAATCCCGGCTATGACATTTAATTTTTCAGTCTGATTCTACGTTTTCACAATTTAGCCTACACAGGGCCAGTGGGAACAAACAATTAGTTTCCATTAATTGACATAATAGTGGCCCGAACTATAAAGCCCGGGCCTTAAATTACTTACAGCATAGTAAGTCGTCATAGTAAGTCGTCAGGTGTTTATGAAAGCTCCTAAGTGGTTTACCGGGAAAAATACGAGTCAGTTGGAGAATTTAATGTCATGTGGCACGTTGGCCATAGTAGCTCAACGGTTAGAGCGGCTGGATGGAGACCAGAAGTCCCGCGGTTCAAATATCGGCTATGGCATTGAATTTTTCAGACTTACTCTACGTTTCCAAAAAAATGGAATGTTTTGTCGGAAATAATTTTTTATCGTAGCCGTACATCCTTGTTTCAAGCTGCGGTATTTTAAGAAATAAGCTATTAGCACGTATTTTGGTAACCTATACTTCAGTGTAAATTGAATACACGCAATATTTTTTGTGCATAACGGTGCTTGCTTATGGTTGCGATGTTTGGTATTGTCGATACAGTTGAAAATGTAGTGCGGTTAAAAATAGCATACACGTTATCGGCACGTTTCTTAGCAGTCAACTGTTGTAAAGTAGCTGTTTCAAATATAGGTGTGATTTTTTGCACATAACTAAACATAAACTTTCAATCTGTGTTAACTTCTAAGATAAACGCTGTAGATATGTTTTTACGAGGGCTGTTCAATAAAGAATGACCATTCTTTGTTTTTGTTTTTTGTTTTGACAACGTGCCTTTACTCATCCTCATGCCCGCCTCGGTAGCGTAGGTGGTAGCATGTCTGCCTCACGCTCAAGAGGTCCCGAGATCGAATCTCGGTCAGAGTGAGTTACCTGTATAAGGTTTTTCCGGTGTTTTCCCTTATCCTGAAAGACGAATGTCAGGTAACTCTACTCTCCATGGACCCCGGACGCATTGAGCATCATTTTACCCATTTCACTCATCGTCCGGTATTACTAAATTTTGGAGGAGGTAAATTAAAAAAAAAAAAAAAAAAAAAAAAAAAAAACTCATCCTCATAATTCTGATGGTCGCCAAAGTAGTCTCCCCTGAATGGGATGAACTTGTCCCAGTGTTTCTGCAAGTCTTTAAAGCCATGCTGGAAACCATTATTGAGAGATCCTTCAAAATCGCCTTCGCAGCCTTCGCTACTTCGTCTTGTCTCGTGCATGGTTAAGGAAGGCTGGGCAACATATCAATTTTCAGAACTTTATCTTGGATGATTATTTCTTTGGGATTTGACTCTCTTATACATTTTACATTAGTTAAATTCTCTTTCTTGATGGAGGCTTGGGAGAGGCTCAACATGTAACGGGAATACTGAGGGTTACCACTTCCTGTGACAAACCCGCAGGATTCCCGATGACAGCAGTTTCCAGTTGTCTACGTGATGTCTTGCACGATGTTGAGCTGCACCTTGAGCCTCGTGTGTCAGTCCGGATATTCTAGAACTATTTGAATACTTACTTCTGATTGGCTAATGTAGCCTAAGCTCTGGGCGTTGCCTCGCCATATTGTGTGTTAGCGACGCCATGTTGGTAAGGATCCAACGGCCTATATAATAGTTCTTGGATCCTCACCAAGGAGAGTGTCTTTGCGATCATCAGAAGAGGTTGTCACACTACCCGTCAGCCCGGCCGGAAGCACCTTCTCGAGACCATCACGACACACAACTCCGAAGGTAAGCCCCATATGGAGTAAGCTTATTTTGGAGTATTGTTAGATAATTCACTTGCAGCCCAACGTCTCTTCAAGACGTTGAAGGGCTTTGGAGTGTTTTGACTATGGGCCAGTCCTAAATAAATAGTTAGGATGGTGAGTTAAGAGTTGTCTTTAGTCCTCAACCCTTCATCATCTGAGTTATGTTCCCCAGTCACAACCCTAGGTTGTGACAGTCTTATGATGGATAATGCCTCCCACGAAGCATTTCTTCAAGTTAGGGAATAGAGAAGGGTCACATTGGACGATATCCGGACCATACGGAGGGTCAAGAATGCACTTTTGTCGATTTTTGCAAGATATTCAGCAACAACATTGGCAATATGCAGCCGCGCATTATCGTTGTGCAGCATCCAGCCTGCTTCACGGAAATGTGGTCTTTTGCGCCTGATATGGACCTGTAATGTTATCAGGACATCCCTGTAGTATTTTCCAGTTACTGATGTGTGTGCAGTTACAACATGCTGATAAACCATTTCATGAATATCAAAGAATGAGATGACTATAACTTTCCCAGTAGAAGCAACCACTTTTGCTCTTCTGGAGATCGTTGATGAAGGAGATTTCCACACTGAGCTTTGCTGTTTGCTCTCAGGATCAAAATGATATAGCCAAGTTTCATCAGCAGTGATTACGTTTGAAAGAAACTCCGGATCTTCCTCTAACATCAACTTTAACTGCATTTTATCTCCATTGCAGCGGTGGGCGATACTGAACATGTCTGAACTTTCCTAATTCTCACAGGCGGGAACCAGAAGTACCAACAATAAAGCTACTACGGCGTGTTTGTTTCACATTAAGCTAACATAAAATAATAAGATTGAATTTTATTGCGGAGAAATTATGACCATAAAAAATTATGAGCATTCTATATTTAACAGCCCTCGTAGCACTCGGCCCTTCAGTAACAGTGGAAAGTAGAGGTATTATATCCGAAATATTTGTTGTACATATCTGTACATCATGTTTCAAACTGCAATAAAACGTTATTGACATGTTCTTAGCTAAAGGAAATCAGTTCATTTTATCTAGAACTGAGTAAACAGTTAGAAAGGTACTTTCTGAAGACTTTGATCTGTCGAACTGTGATGTGAGAGCCCTCTACCGAAGTACTGTCGACAATATTTTGTTCAACCATGCAGTATACTACCTATTCTTTTAGCTTAGCTTTGCTTTGAATGGCTTGACGAAGCCAAACAGTTGACTGCAGAGAGTTTGTAGGTTATGCCGGCGTAATTTTTCAAAGCAAACTCAACTTTTATCTCTGGCACAATAACTAAGCTTTTAAACGAGCTATTTACCAGTTCACGTCGAAAGTTGAAAGGGGAAATATTTTCTGACAGTTCGAACGATAAAGTTTTTGTGAACAGAGCATTATTTATTAAACTGAGCACAGAAATGGAGTAGTCCATCAGTGGATGTTCCAAAATTAGCTCTTTTTGAATCTTTGATTTAAGTTTCCTTTAAGTATTCAAAAACTCATAAATATGGATTTTGCTTTTTAAAACGCTACATATCTTCTACGAATTACTGTAAAGGCCTGTTAAGCCATGTCATATAGGAATTTAAATGCCTGTTAGATATAGAATGTAAGGGAAAACACATCATTTTAAAGCAGAGAAACCCTAAAAATGAAAGAGCGATAAACCGAAATGGAATAAAAAATTATCAACCTCAGCAGTGCAGAGAGAACTACAGGCAAGAGAAGACAAAGCGATATAAATGCAACGCACCATCTTAGGTTAACATTTTTAAATGATTCAAATATAAGCAGACTAGATAGAGTCAACATGAAAAATTCAGTGCCATGGCCGGGACTTGAACTACGGATCTCCTGGTTTCCGTCCAGCCGCTCTAACCATTGATCTATTATGGTCAACGTGCCGATATTACATTAAATTCTCCAACTGACTTGTATTTTCCTGGTAAACCACTTAGGAGTTCTCATAAACCCATGAGACAACTTCCTTAATGGCGACCTACAACATGTAAGTACTTTAAGGCCCGGGCTTTATAGTTAACCACTATTAGGTCAATTAATGGAAATTAATAGTTCTTTCACACTGGTCGTGTGTAGGCTAAATTGTGGAAACATAGTCAGAATTCAATGCCATAGCCAGGATTTGAACTACGGATGCTCTGGTCTCCGTCCAGCCGCTCTAACCATTGAGCTGTTATGGTCAACGTGCCGACATTTACTTTTCCATAATTTAGCCTTCACACGGCCAGTGGGAAAGAACAGTTAATTTTCATTAATTGATCTAATAATGGTTAACTATAAAGCCCGAGCCTTAAGGCACTTACGGTTGTAAGTCGCCATTAAGGTAGTTGTCTCATGTGTTTATGATAACTCCTAAGTGGTTTACCAGGAAAAAACGAATCAGTTGGAGAGTTTGTCATTTCGGCACGTTGGGCATAGTAGCTCAACGGTTAGAGTGGCTGGACGGAGACCAGAAGATCCGTGGTTCAAATCCCGGCTATGACATTTAATTTTTCAGTCTGATTCTACGTTTTCACAATTTAGCCTACACAGGGCCAGTGGGAACAAACAATTAGTTTCCATTAATTGACATAATAGTGGCCCGAACTATAAAGCCCGGGCCTTAAATTACTTACAGCATAGTAAGTCGTCATAGTAAGTCGTCAGGTGTTTATGAAAGCTCCTAAGTGGTTTACCGGGAAAAATACGAGTCAGTTGGAGAATTTAATGTCATGTGGCACGTTGGCCATAGTAGCTCAACGGTTAGAGCGGCTGGATGGAGACCAGAAGTCCCGCGGTTCAAATATCGGCTATGGCATTGAATTTTTCAGACTTACTCTACGTTTCCAAAAAAATGGAATGTTTTGTCGGAAATAATTTTTTATCGTAGCCGTACATCCTTGTTTCAAGCTGCGGTATTTTAAGAAATAAGCTATTAGCACGTATTTTGGTAACCTATACTTCAGTGTAAATTGAATACACGCAATATTTTTTGTGCATAACGGTGCTTGCTTATGGTTGCGATGTTTGGTATTGTCGATACAGTTGAAAATGTAGTGCGGTTAAAAATAGCATACACGTTATCGGCACGTTTCTTAGCAGTCAACTGTTGTAAAGTAGCTGTTTCAAATATAGGTGTGATTTTTTGCACATAACTAAACATAAACTTTCAATCTGTGTTAACTTCTAAGATAAACGCTGTAGATATGTTTTTACGAGGGCTGTTCAATAAAGAATGACCATTCTTTGTTTTTGTTTTTTGTTTTGACAACGTGCCTTTACTCATCCTCATGCCCGCCTCGGTAGCGTAGGTGGTAGCATGTCTGCCTCACGCTCAAGAGGTCCCGAGATCGAATCTCGGTCAGAGTGAGTTACCTGTATAAGGTTTTTCCGGTGTTTTCCCTTATCCTGAAAGACGAATGTCAGGTAACTCTACTCTCCATGGACCCCGGACGCATTGAGCATCATTTTACCCATTTCACTCATCGTCCGGTATTACTAAATTTTGGAGGAGGTAAATTAAAAAAAAAAAAAAAAAAAAAAAACTCATCCTCATAATTCTGATGGTCGCCAAAGTAGTCTCCCCTGAATGGGATGAACTTGTCCCAGTGTTTCTGCAAGTCTTTAAAGCCATGCTGGAAACCATTATTGAGAGATCCTTCAAAATCGCCTTCGCAGCCTTCGCTACTTCGTCTTGTCTCGTGCATGGTTAAGGAAGGCTGGGCAACATATCAATTTTCAGAACTTTATCTTGGATGATTATTTCTTTGGGATTTGACTCTCTTATACATTTTACATTAGTTAAATTCTCTTTCTTGATGGAGGCTTGGGAGAGGCTCAACATGTAACGGGAATACTGAGGGTTACCACTTCCTGTGACAAACCCGCAGGATTCCCGATGACAGCAGTTTCCAGTTGTCTACGTGATGTCTTGCACGATGTTGAGCTGCACCTTGAGCCTCGTGTGTCAGTCCGGATATTCTAGAACTATTTGAATACTTACTTCTGATTGGCTAATGTAGCCTAAGCTCTGGGCGTTGCCTCGCCATATTGTGTGTTAGCGACGCCATGTTGGTAAGGATCCAACGGCCTATATAATAGTTCTTGGATCCTCACCAAGGAGAGTGTCTTTGCGATCATCAGAAGAGGTTGTCACACTACCCGTCAGCCCGGCCGGAAGCACCTTCTCGAGACCATCACGACACACAACTCCGAAGGTAAGCCCCATATGGAGTAAGCTTATTTTGGAGTATTGTTAGATAATTCACTTGCAGCCCAACGTCTCTTCAAGACGTTGAAGGGCTTTGGAGTGTTTTGACTATGGGCCAGTCCTAAATAAATAGTTAGGATGGTGAGTTAAGAGTTGTCTTTAGTCCTCAACCCTTCATCATCTGAGTTATGTTCCCCAGTCACAACCCTAGGTTGTGACAGTCTTATGATGGATAATGCCTCCCACGAAGCATTTCTTCAAGTTAGGGAATAGAGAAGGGTCACATTGGACGATATCCGGACCATACGGAGGGTCAAGAATGCACTTTTGTCGATTTTTGCAAGATATTCAGCAACAACATTGGCAATATGCAGCCGCGCATTATCGTTGTGCAGCATCCAGCCTGCTTCACGGAAATGTGGTCTTTTGCGCCTGATATGGACCTGTAATGTTATCAGGACATCCCTGTAGTATTTTCCAGTTACTGATGTGTGTGCAGTTACAACATGCTGATAAACCATTTCATGAATATCAAAGAATGAGATGACTATAACTTTCCCAGTAGAAGCAACCACTTTTGCTCTTCTGGAGATCGTTGATGAAGGAGATTTCCACACTGAGCTTTGCTGTTTGCTCTCAGGATCAAAATGATATAGCCAAGTTTCATCAGCAGTGATTACGTTTGAAAGAAACTCCGGATCTTCCTCTAACATCAACTTTAACTGCATTTTATCTCCATTGCAGCGGTGGGCGATACTGAACATGTCTGAACTTTCCTAATTCTCACAGGCGGGAACCAGAAGTACCAACAATAAAGCTACTACGGCGTGTTTGTTTCACATTAAGCTAACATAAAATAATAAGATTGAATTTTATTGCGGAGAAATTATGACCATAAAAAATTATGAGCATTCTATATTTAACAGCCCTCGTAGCACTCGGCCCTTCAGTAACAGTGGAAAGTAGAGGTATTATATCCGAAATATTTGTTGTACATATCTGTACATCATGTTTCAAACTGCAATAAAACGTTATTGACATGTTCTTAGCTAAAGGAAATCAGTTCATTTTATCTAGAACTGAGTAAACAGTTAGAAAGGTACTTTCTGAAGACTTTGATCTGTCGAACTGTGATGTGAGAGCCCTCTACCGAAGTACTGTCGACAATATTTTGTTCAACCATGCAGTATACTACCTATTCTTTTAGCTTAGCTTTGCTTTGAATGGCTTGACGAAGCCAAACAGTTGACTGCAGAGAGTTTGTAGGTTATGCCGGCGTAATTTTTCAAAGCAAACTCAACTTTTATCTCTGGCACAATAACTAAGCTTTTAAACGAGCTATTTACCAGTTCACGTCGAAAGTTGAAAGGGGAAATATTTTCTGACAGTTCGAACGATAAAGTTTTTGTGAACAGAGCATTATTTATTAAACTGAGCACAGAAATGGAGTAGTCCATCAGTGGATGTTCCAAAATTAGCTCTTTTTGAATCTTTGATTTAAGTTTCCTTTAAGTATTCAAAAACTCATAAATATGGATTTTGCTTTTTAAAACGCTACATATCTTCTACGAATTACTGTAAAGGCCTGTTAAGCCATGTCATATAGGAATTTAAATGCCTGTTAGATATAGAATGTAAGGGAAAACACATCATTTTAAAGCAGAGAAACCCTAAAAATGAAAGAGCGATAAACCGAAATGGAATAAAAAATTATCAACCTCAGCAGTGCAGAGAGAACTACAGGCAAGAGAAGACAAAGCGATATAAATGCAACGCACCATCTTAGGTTAACATTTTTAAATGATTCAAATATAAGCAGACTAGATAGAGTCAACATGAAAAATTCAGTGCCATGGCCGGGACTTGAACTACGGATCTCCTGGTTTCCGTCCAGTCGCTCTTAACCTTTGAGCTACCATGGCCAACGTGCCGTCTGACATTACATTCTCCAGTTGATTCATATATTTTCCCAGTAGACCACTAGGAGCTCTCGCATCCGAGACACACCGTTTGTGGCGACTTACCATCGTAAGTACTTGAGTCCCAGGCTTCATCATTTAACTTTTATTATTTTATTTAATTGATGGAAGTTAATCATTTCTCCACACTAGCCGTATATAGGCTAAGGTTTTTGATAGAGTCAACACGAAAAATTCAATTAACTAAAATAATAAAAGTTAAAGGATGAAGCCTGGGACTTAAGTAATTACGATGGTAAGTCACCACAAACGGTGTGTCTCGGATGCGAGAGCCCCTAGTGGTCTACCGGGAAAATATATGAATCAACTGGAGAATTTAATGTCACGACGGCTCGTTGGCCATGGTAGCTCAAAGGTTAAGAGCGACTGGACGGAAACCAGGAGATCTGTGGTTCAAATCACGGCCATGGCATTGAATTTTTCATGTTGACTCTATCTATCAAAAACCTTAGCCTATATACGGCTAGTGTGGAGAAATGATTAATTTCCATCAATTAACTAAAATAAGCAGAATATATTATTTTGATTTAATATTTTGTTCATCCACAGAAATTATGTATTTGTACAATAAACTGATAAACAATGATTTTACAGGAAGTTAATTGTTCTTTCACACTAGCCTTGTGTAAGACTCACTCTGAAAAGGTAGAGCCAGAATGCAAAAATTCAATGCCATAGCCGGGATTTGAACCACCGATATTCTGGTCTCCATCCTGCCGCTCTAAACCATTGAGCTACTATGGCCAACTTGCCAAAATGACATTAAATTCTCCAGAAGATCAGTGGTTCAAATCCTGGCTATGGTATTGAATTTTTTATTTTTGCTGTACCCTTTCAATAATTTTACCGTTTTATCCTTAAAATTATGTAGTTATATTTTCAGCACAAAATACCTATGAAAGGGAAGAGCCAGATTGAAAATTTCAATTTCATAGCCGGTATTTGAACCTCCGATTTTCTGGTCTCCAACCAGCCGCTCTAAACCATTAAGCTACTATGACCAACGTTCCAACATTACATTACAACTGACTCGTGTTTCTCCCGGTAAACCGCTAGTTCTGATAAACACATGAGACAACTATCTTAATGGTGACTTACTATGCTGTAAGTACATTAAGGCTCGGGCTTTATAGTTGGAGAATTTAATGTCATGTCGGCACGTTGGCCATAGTAGCTCAATGGTTTAGAGCGGCTGGACTGAAGCCAGAAGATCCGTGCTTCAAATCCCGGCTATGACATTGAATTTTTTAATCTGGCTCTACCCTTTCATATTGCGTCTTAAACACGGCTAGTGTGAAAAAACAATTAATTTCCATTAATTGTACCTAATAATCGTCCGAACTATAAAGCCCCGGCCTTAAAGTACTCACAGCATGGTGAGTCGCCATTAAGTTAGTTGTCTCATGTGTTTATGAGAACTCCTAGTGGTTTACCGGAAAAAAATACGAGTCAGTTGGAGAATTTAATGTCATGTTGGCACGTTGGCCATAGTAGCTCAATGGTTTAGAGCGGCTGGACGGAATCCAGAAGATTTGTGGTTCAAATGACGGCTATGGCATTGAACTTTTCAGTCTGGCTCTATCCTTTCATAGTGCGTCTTAAACACGGCTAGTGTGAAAGATCATTTAATTTCCAAAGTACTTATATTATATATAAAAGCCTTACAAAACGTGTATATGCATAGCAGAAAACAGAACCACTAATAATCACAATATAGGTACCTTGTAGCGATCTGTTTGCATTATCTCTATCTGTCAAATGTAGTGCTAGATGAACTGAAATAATAGAGATAGAAGGTTCTGTTCCATCTCTTATTTTAAAACAGATGAAATGGGCAAATCAAAAGCTTGCAGAACATAAAAAGTTATACAAAAACGTTTTTGCAAATATAGGTGCAATGTTACCAGCTCGGGCAATTCATCTTTGGTGAAGGAAGTGCTTCTACGTGATTTATCATGGCAATTCAACACATTTCAGTGATTTATTAACAAACAATTTTGTAGCCTGTGGGGATAATTATAAAGTGTGCTTTAATGAGCCAACACAAACAGAAGGAAAGAAAATAAGAACAGTAAAATAGTTACATTTCATAATACGTAATGTTCTTGGTATTTTACTGATTAAAATATTGTATTTGCTTTAGGGATATTGGTCTAGTAAAATACAGTGCGATCCATATAAATCTGAACCATTTCAACTGGCCATAATTTCCCTTTGAAAGCTCGTAGAATGTAGAAGTTTGTTTTAATGATCTCGGTCGCTTTCGAGAGTTGAAAACACTGACAATTGTTGACATCTCTTTGATACGATTGTAGACACTGAAGTTTATATGAGTATCTTCAAAACATTTGTGGAGCAGGTGAATTATATATAATTGACAGGTTATTTCCAGCAAGATGGAGCACCGTGCCATACATCTAATGATACCATGGAACTTTGAACCAGTTTCTTTGATAACACTGTACAACAATGAAAATGTTTCGGGCTTGAAAATAGTGAATTTACATGTATTTCCTTCTACTGAATTCAAAAATCGCCATAAAAATGATAGACTAGCTCTTGTTTTGAAGATAAAGTAACATTTCATATTCTAGAGTGTAGATTTTAAATTTGGGGGAAACTTTTCTTGGAGCTAGCACACCTGTCAAATAACAAAACACAATCAGAGAGATATTTTGGTAATTAAGTGATTCAAAAGTTAAGGAAGGCATTTTTGTCGAACCACAAATAAGAGATCTTGTAAAGCATCCTGCATTTGACCAAACTTTAGAGGGGAAAGAAAAGGTAATTTGGAAAGCCTTCAAGGGTGATGTTCATGGATTTTTAGGCAACAAAAGAGACGACAGCTACAAGCATTTGGCGACAGTGTTTGTGCAACAATATCGTAACCTTGGATGCAATATCTACCTTAAGATCCATTTTCTTAACTCCCACCTAGACTTTTTCCCTCCTAGTTGTGGAGCTGTTAGTGATGAACATGGGGAGAGATTCCATCAGGACATTTCTGTTATGGAAAAAATATATCAGGGCCGTTGGAATGAAGTAATGCATGCGGATTACTGTTGGTCCTTGTATAGGGATTCTGCGGAACTCCATCTCCAGAGGCAAGCTAAGCCACGACAAAGTCAATAGGCCACCATATGATTCTCTTCAAAAACGACTATCTGCGAAGTATTTTTCCAGCAATTTAGAACTCTTAGCATATAATTACCAGTTTATAAAATCAGATGTACTTTCATTATTGTTAGCATGTATGTAATTAAAATGTATCCTTTTCTCTCAATCCGTTAGTATGTAATATTTCCACCTTGTGTATATCATAGAAACTAGAGCCAATAAAAATTTTTCATTGTTATATTTGTTTTTCTCAACCCAAAATTAATAGGAATTGCCTCATGAAGTGCTTGAAACATTCAAAAATTATTTTTGGTTGCTCAGTGTAATGGAACAATCTCCAAAGGTATGTGGCCCCCAGATCCCCTGACCTAACCACACCGGATTTTTTCTTGTAGAGGGTCCCTAAAAATAGAGTGTACAAGAATAGGCCACGGACAATTGATGTTCTCAAGGAATCCACTCGAACCGAAATAAGTAACATTGGTGAGGATAGTTTCCGTAAAACTACAGAGAATATGGTGAGACGAGTACAAACATGTATAGATGCTGGTGGAGGACACTTCTAACATTTTCTCTGAGATATAAATAGTGTAATGTAACCTCCAAATTGTCTATTGTATTCCCCCAAAGTTGCGCGTGTGTCGTGTTATTGATTCAATATTTATGGCCTATTTAAATGGTTCAGGTTTATTTGGATCACACTATAGTTTTAACATTGGAATGCTTAAACAGCAAATAGAACTGCAGTGGGTTGTTAAATATCACGTAAATATAAAATTTTTATACGGAAAAGCACTATATTAGTCAGAGAGAGTTGGTTATCGAATGGCAATTAATTCTTCTTTCACGCTGGCCGTGAAAGATAGAGTCAGACTGAAAACTTCAATTTCATAGTCGGGATATGAACCACGGATCTTCTGGTTGCCGTCCAGCCGCTCTAACCCTTGAGCTACTATGGCCAACGTGCCGACATGACATTAAATTTTCCAACTGACTCGTATTTCTCCCGGTAAACCACTTAGGAGTTCTCAGAAACATATGAGACAACTACCTTAATGGCTGCTTACTACATGTAAGTACTTTAACCCCGGGCTTTATAGTTAACCACTATTAGGTCAATTAATGGATTAATTTTTCTTTCACACTAGCCGTGTGTAGGACACACTATGAATGGATAGAGCCAGACTGAAGAATTCAATGCCATAGTAGCTCAATGGTTTAGAGCGGCTGGATGGAGACCTGAAGATCCATGGTTCAAATCCCGGCTAAGGCCAACGTGCCAACATGACATTAATTTCTCCATCTGACTCGTTAACCACTAATAATTAACCACTATTAGGTGGTTTAAATTCCGGCTATGGCATTGAATTTTTCAGTTTGACTCTACCTTTCCATACTTTAGCCAACACACGGCCAGTGTAAAAGAACAATTAATTTGCATTAATCGACCTAATAGTGCTTAACTATAAAGTTCGGGCCTTAAAGTACCTACAGCATAGTAAGTCGTCATTAATGTACTTGTCTCATGTATTTATGAGAACTCCTCTAAGTGGTTTACCCGAAAAAAACACGAGTCAGTTGGAGAATTTAATGACATGTCGGCATGTTGGCCATAGTAGCTTAAAGGTTAGAGCGGCTGGACGGCAAACAGCAGATCCGTGGTTCAAATCCCGGCTATGGCATTGAATTTTCAGTCTGACTCTATCTTTCCATTAGTTATCGAAATTTGTATTAGCATTTAGTAATAGTACACTGAGAGAGTGCCCACCTCGGTTGCGTAGTGTGTCTGCCTCACGTTCAAGAGGTCCTGAGTTCGAATCGCGGTCAGGGTGAGTAACCTGGATAAGGTTTTACCGGGGTTTTCCCTTATCCTTCAAGAAGAGTGTCTGGTAACTATGAGCTCCATGGGCTCTGGACTCATTTGAGCATCATTTCACCCAATTCACTCACCGTTCGATATGACTTAATGTTGGAGGACGAAAATTAAAAAAAACTGAGTGTACATATTAATTTAATATTTTTATAATTTAATCATCTAAATATTTGTAATTCGAGACATCTTACATGAAAAATCAATATTAAAATTTTAATTTAATTAAGAGGTCTGTACTATTCTTTTTAAATTTAAATGTAGTACATTTATTGCAGGTGTTCGTGTAGTTTAGCAGGTATTACGTCACATGCATGACGAATGTCTAATCAGAGCATAAAAGTCAACAAATGGCTGCTGATTTTTGTCACCTATTTTATTATTCTTTTTATATTTTGGCACCTCGCGCAAGAATTGGCCGATCAAGTCACGTGATTAACGTTTTCTCGCTGCAGTGTTCATTACCTACAACGTAAATATTTTTAATAACCAGTCGTCACTTGTTGTTTTACAATCACATGTTATTTTCTATCCTTTTTGCGTTTGATCACTCTGTCATATTTCATTAACGAGAGAAATGGACGTGTTGGAAATGAGCGATTTGGGTGCAGTTATCGGACTTTCCAGCGAATGCATCGCGTTTGTTCAGTTCTGGGGCTGCGCTTGATTTTTCAACTTTTTTAATATCCCAGGTTTTAATTAACAAATCACTGCCGAAACCTAATCCCATTCTATAGGTTTTATATTTGTTTGGTTTCAAAGAGGTGAATTTTGCACATGTAACACTATACATTTAATATACACTTAGGGAAGCCTTCAAAAAAGCCCCTAAATTAATTTTATTTGAGCACTGATGATGATGATATGTATAATGGCGCTCAACTGCAGAGGTTATCAGCGCCCTTTGAAGAATTAGTCATGGCAAAAGCCATATATAAATTTTTCTAAAACTATAAAAGTGTAAAAAAAGCTTAAAAAATAACATGCACATAACAAACTACAAAAACAAAAAGAAATATGAATCTAAACTGCCAAAAATTCTTTTCACTAAATCCTAAAGTCTAACCTAGAAAATAATCTATAAACCTTCTCCACCACCTTGTTATCATCCGCTAGTATTTCTTCAAAGCTGGCAGGCAGCTGCAGAGACGTCCTAAGGAGTGCTAGGCAAAAACACTCTAGCAGCACATGTCGGACAGATAACGCTTCGCTGCAAAACGGACTTATTGGAGCAAGCTCCTTTAAAAAAGAAAAAAAAAAAAAGAAACTATGAGTAAAAAGGCAGTGCCCAATACACAACGGAGCCAAACTCACATCCTCGCGACGAGATGGACAGGAGGTAACCCAGGGAATCGGAAGTTCTTTCACATATCTAAGTGTATTGCTGCGGAGAGTAGACCACTCTTCCTGCCAGCAGGTTTGCACAACTCTCCGCAATACGGCCCTAAAATCTTCCAATGTCACAGATGGTACTCGAGCCGTGGGCTTCATGTTAGCCGTCTTGGCTTCTGAATCCGCCATTTCATTCCCCCACAAGCCTACGTGACCAGGGATCCATGCACACACCACGCTAACCCCGGAAGCGTGTAAAACGTGGAGAGCATCCTGGATACGCTGCACAGCAGGGTGGTAGTTGTACAGCTACCGTAGGCTTTGAAGTGCACCGAGGGTATCACTCAGAATTAAGCAGTTCCCAACTTAGTCGACATGCATGTAAAAAGGCCCGGTATATTGCATAAGGCTCTGCAATAAAAATGGAAGTGATAAGTGTGAAAACCGAATGTATACGGTTCGGTTCCATACACTTAAGCCAACCAACACCATTTGAGCTCTTGTAGCCATCAGTATAAATTATAAAATGGTCCTCATATCGTGATAAATATTTAAAAAAAAACAGTGCGGATACTAGACATAGACATGGTAGATTTATCATATTTAGTCATGCCCAGATGATCTACGTGGGACGCTCTGCACAACCAAGGAGGGTATTTCCTCTCCCTCTTAGGATACATCTTGGGCATTTCAGTATCAAGTTGTGACATCGAGGGTGTTAGTTTTGCTCGGGACCCCGGGAACACCAATTCCCGTACCTACCGCAGCAGGTCCCTGGGGGAAGGTAGTTGAGCATTCCTACTTCATTATAGCTTCACTGTCTTCGTGAAACAAAATCAGAGGTCGTTTTGATAGTTAATTTTACTTATTGTATGGGGTGAATAAAAATATGGAAGAGTGCTTGTAGTTTTTTTTGTTATAGTTTTGTGAAGTTACGTAAAATAAGGTCCCCAAGGCGCTGGAGCCGTGACGAACGCTATTACCCGAGATCCGCCAACACTGGCGTGTAGCTTCGTTTCACCCCTTCAAATCCCAACCACAGCGCACCCGTTGCAACCATTAATCTTGGCTAGGCAGCCATTTGCGATGGAGCTTCTTATCACTTACACCACCAAGATCGAGTTGCGTGCAATGATCTGTTTTTTTTTTTTTTTTTGAGTGCCAAGGGCGCTACCCCCACTGAAATTCATCATCAGTTATACAAAGTCTATAGGCCTCAGTGTATGGACGTCAAAAACTTGCGAAAGTGGGTCATAGTGTTCAAAGACGGACGTACAGTCCTCCATGACGAACAGCGTTCTGGTCGGCCTTCGGTTTCATAGGAAACAATAGAAAAAGTGGAGCAAGAAATGCTTAAAGAACGGCGTGTGACAGTTGGCGAGCTATGCAAACTTATCCCTGAAGTCAGTAAGACTACGATTGACAAGATTTTGACCTAACATTTGCATTATCGCAAGGCTGATCTCCTGGCACAGTTCGGATGGGACATCCTCAACCATTCCCCACAACAGTCCAGACTTAGCACGTTGTAATTATCATCTGTTTCCTGTGTTGAAGTCACACCTGGGTAGAACACATTTCCAGACCGACGATCATTTGAAAAACGAGGTTGAGCGCTAACTACGCAACTTGGCGTGAGAGTGCTATGACATGGGTATACAAAAGCTGCCACAGCGCCTGCAAAAGTACATAGATCGCAATGGTGATTGCGTTGAAAAATAGCTGTTAGTTCCGCCTTTCCATCAATATAACATTCATTGACAATAAACATGTTTTCTATGTGAAATAAAATTGGAAACCTTATTTTACAGACACGCCTCGTACTATGATTGTGAATAGGGTGTGAGTAGCTTAGGGCAATTTATTTTGGTCCTCAGGTCTTGGAATGTACAGGTAGATGTGTTTTTGTCTAACATTGTAGTCAATTGCAGGCTGGTGGCTAGGTAAATGTGGGTGTTCTTCCACTGGAAATAAAACATCAAGAGGTTTATCACCGCATCTTCAATTGGTTTTGGCCTTCCAGACTTTCACTTATTTTTGACACTTCCAATTTGTTTGCATATTTTAAAAATTTTGTTTACCGTAGAGTGAGTAATAGTAATCCCCTTTTGAATGCATTTCATTAAACAGACACAAACCTCTTCTTGGGTTCTCCTACTATCACTATATCCGATCATCATTACCATTTCAATTATTTGTCTTTCTGTAAGTTCTGCCATGAGTAATTACTTTCAGAACGACTTTGCATAGGAGGGAGCATTTCTGTCCTTATCAGTGTGACTTTATGGGTTCGTAGAATTAAAAGTCCAATTTACAGAAATTCAAAATGTTATTTATTTCCGTAGAAATACACTTTGGTCAACCCTTACAGTAGCAGAATTAGGTCACATACGCAATTACAATGTTCCAGTTTATCTGTCACACACACAAACAAAGTGTTCAAAATAGAGCTCCATGGCCACGCCGTGGCTCAGTGGTTAGACCGCTTGGCTCTCACCAAGGCGGCCCGGGTTCGATCCCAGGCGACCGCAAAGTGAGATTTGTGGTGGACAACACGGTGCTGGGCGGGTTTTCTCCGGGATCTCCGGTTTCCCCCGCCACCTCATTCCACCGATTCTCCATATTCTTCTCATGTATCATCAGTGTCATCGCCTGCGGTGCCGTATATAGTAAAAGCGGGCGTTAAACACTACACATTTCATTTTTACAGCTCCACGATTATCAAATTCCATTTCGATACTAACACTCACTGGCAATCTCGGCTCCTTTTTATATACCTCTTCATGGTTCCAGAAGATAATCGAATGTTCTGTAAGATGGCACCAGACAAAACACGAACGTTCCAGACACCTAACTTTATCTGTTTTGGCATGCCTTTATCTCCGTGCTATCTTTATCTGTTTCAGCAAACTCTTTATCTTTGTGCTACACTATCCGTCCCTTATCACTCCGCGCCACATATTGTAGTAGCCTACTGTATTGTATAACTCAAAACCTAGTCAATTTGAAGAATGATGTATTTTCCTTAGATCTGTAAACAAGCAGTGAGGTCATAATAAATTTAAATTGTGGATTGAAGGGGCATTTGTTTGTACGTTCTCTGACTAGGATTGGAGGAATGCAGAAAAAAGAAATATTGGCACTAAACAAAACAAAACTAGGGCATGTTCATATCTTACAGATTTTCTAAAAAGAATATCGCTTCTAGAGTTGCAAGAACGGTGTTAAATACTTTTTATCCTACCCCTTACAAAGCATAGTGCACGACACGAAGGCTTTCAAGGTAGTCCTCCATCACAAACAAGCCTTTTCCATGGAAAATCTTTAATATTTGTATGTTCTCAAAAATGAATGCTTAACATTTCGATTCAAACAGTATGTTACGTTTAATAAATTTTTACGATAAATTAAAAATATTTCTGATGACTTTTATAACTATTACAGAGAATTTAAAATGGCTGAAATGAAATGTGTAGTGTTTAACGAACGCTTTTACTACATACGGCACCGCAGGCGATGACACTGATGATACATGAGATAAAGATGGAGCACCGGAGGAATGAGATGGCGGGGGAAACCGAAGGTCCCGGAGAAAACCCGCCCCAACGCCATGTTGTCCACCACAAATCTCACTTTGCGGTCGCCTGGGATCGAACCCGGGCCGCCTTGGTGAGAGCCAAGCGGTCTATCCACTGAGCCACGGCGTGGCCTTAAAAATGGCTGATAACAGCTGTAATGAGTATAATGTGAATTTATGGGTTCGGTTTGCAGAAATTCAAAATGTTCTTTATTTCCAGTAGAAACACTTTGTACAGCCCTGACAGCAGCAGGATAACGTAAAAAAAGTCTCTCGTTGCTTCACCAAACGTGAACAAACAAAATAATTCACTTTGAAATCACTGCACGGCTGTACACACAAAATTATCTGTTCTCAACTAACTCCGATTGGGTAACCCCGGCTCTTCTATATTTCCACCCATTGTTCCAGGAACTTGTCGACGTTTCAAGGCCTTTCGTGGTGCAGCGAGAACACAATGGAACTATCTCAGTTTCTTTCTCCCTTTGTTGCTCTCTCTCTCTCTCTTGGCAAGCGTTTAGCGCTGCGCCCACGCGCTGGCCGATTTATCTGTTTCTTTCTTTCCTGCCCGCTCGTAGCTCTCTGTCTCTTTCGCACAAGCTCCGCACTGGCTTGTCGTGGCGATTCAACAATGCCCAGGCGACAATAATTATTGCACTGTAAGTTTAATATATTTTATAAGAAATTAAATGTATATTGTCGCGGCGCTGGTCATAAACGTTTTGGCACAAATAGATAATAGACGGCGGATAATGTATCACGAGCTTGCATGAGCAGTTAACAATTACGCGGCGAGTGATCACAAAGCCAGCAAACAATGTTAACTCAGATAAAGGACTCGCTGTTAGAGATAGGATTTTATGTCTGGAAGTTTCTAGAGATATCTCGATTGACGGAGAATGATTGTTTTTCTTGTTTGATCTAGAAGGTTCTCGAGTTAAGAATGGAGATATAAAAAGGGATTGTGACGCGCCAGCAGGACAGTTGTTATGTAACAAGAGTTGTTAAGCAGTCATTGTGAAACAGTGTTGTGAAGTGAGAGACAGCCAGCTGTGTTATTGTAACGAGAGCTAAGGATGTAATCTGCTGTCACTGTTTGTTATAGTGATCGACCTTGGTAAACTGATGGTGTATGTAACGTAATGCTGCTGTAATCTATAAGAGTATTTCTACGAAAATAAAGGAGATTTTAAATTTCTGCAACTCGGCCTTTTTAGTTCTACGAACCCACAAAGTCACAATATTTTAAATTTTATGGGGACACCTTCAGAAGTTTGAATGATTTTTTGTGCTTTCCTGGTACGTATTAAGGTGTATAAAAAGTGTTAATGGTAGATTCCGTTAAAATATATAAATTGTGTCAAATACATATTTTTGTAGGGTGAACCATTACTGTTTTATATCTTAATTTCACAATGCTTACACCTTTCTGAAATATAAATGCGTTATTGGGTTGTTTATGACTCAGATATACAAAGAGAACGGAATTTCAAAGTCACCAGATAGGAATCCACTCCGAAAAAGCCTACTATCATATAAACCTACCGTATTGCCATGTACCGTTAGAATGAGTGACAGAGATGGCAGCACTATACATTGCATAGAACTCTAATGGCAGCACGAGAAATAAGACTGTAACACATAAAATGGCAGCGTTCTAATTGAAAGAACAGCGTCTAATCATTCGTTTTCTCCATTTCCGTGGTGTAACACCCATTGAAATTCATCACCAGTTGAGTGAGACATGTGGTGATGGTACCATGGATGTATCTAATGTGCGTTTCTGGGTGTGACAGTTCAATGGAGGTAGAACATCGTGTGACAACAAACCAAGACAGTTGCAGACATCACCTCCAAAATTGTAATTTCCGTGGGATCTTTGCACACAATCCTGCATGAAGATCTGAAAATGCTTAATTGGCGATCCTCCAAAACAGCGTTCTCTACTCCCTGGATCATATCATCAGATCTGCTGGTGCGAGGCTGTCACTGTCTTGGTTTGTTGTCACACGATGTTCTGCCTTCATTCAACTGTCGCACCCAGGAACACACATTATGTGTTCCAAATGGAAAGGTGTTTGTCCTTGAGTGCTACTAGGTGACCAACCAATCGGAGCCCTGCAGTGTTGTCGTATTGCATTCCTCCTAAGACGTGTGTGACGAGCGGCAAACTAATCAATTTGTAATTAATACTATTCGCACTAAGACAAAATTCAGATTTAGCAAAAACTGATCCATGAGGAAGGAGAGAGTAATGCATTTAGTATAACCTTAAACCCCCACATTTTTAGCTCAAATAGTTTTCCTAATACAAAGAAATAAAGTAGATGCCATTATATTATAAAAACGAATTGCGACGTAAGCACTTATTGGTTGGCATGTATGCGTAAAAGTATATTTGAAATTACTCGGAACTGAAACGTAAACATTTGACATGACCTGGTAAAAGAAATATGAACTCTGAATAAGTCAGGGTGTCTGTTAAATTCGACGAGAGGAAGCGATACCCTTCTTGCTAGTCTGGCAGAACGTGCCTGGTCACATTATATCTTTGTTTATGAATGCTTTATAATCTCTATTTACTCTAAAGTTCAAAGCAGTATTATTAAGTTACTCTTCCATGTAAAAGTGTATCAGCTGGATCATTGAGACACGATCCACCTTTCCCCCCTTACTACTGCTAGAACAATCCAATAGAGTTAATGTGGGCTCAAATGTGTCGTAAACAGCAATAATATTTTTAAACCGACTGACATTGAACGACTTATTTACGAAGAAATTGACAAGGAGCATAACAAGGCTGGGAAAACTGCGTGAGACATCAAATAAACTACCAGAAGACGACTATTTAGAAAGAAATAGCACATAACGAGATTTTGGAACCTATCATCATAAATTTACACTACTCAGACTTTGAAGACAATGACAATGGAGAAGTAACAATGTGACTTTGTGAGTTCGTGAAGTTAAAAGTCCAATTGCACAAACTCAAAATATTCTTTACTTTCACCGAATTACAGTTGGAACACTTGCCGATTACACAGAATTATGTAGCGCACACAATTACAATTCACCAATTCGTCTGGCACAGGTCCACTCTACACTCACAATTACGTACAACTCCTCTGATACACGTACACAGTCTTCCGGTCCGTTCACTCACTCGGCGCTCCTCACAGCTGCTCGCCAAGAACTGACTTGACTCGCCCACTGCAGGCCTTATATAGGGAGATCACTGTTTCTGGAAGTCTCGTGGTACAGTGATTCATCCCGACTGTTTCAGACGGCAGGGAGAGGGGAAGGAGATGGCTAGTGATGTTTTTCCAACCATCCC
Organism: Mantis religiosa; assembly: GCA_030765055.1. NCBI lineage: Eukaryota > Metazoa > Arthropoda > Insecta > Mantodea > Mantidae > Mantis > Mantis religiosa. Next base: position 53,373,121 of record CM060947.1, on the reverse strand, counting down.
CTCGTTAGCGGTACAAGATAAATGGGTAGGCGTGAGCGAATGCTTCCTGTCACTCACTCAGCCGTCAGTTGGTCGTTCCTTCCGATAACTGGGTGACAATAAGTAACATAATATAAGTAATATTCACAGCTATACGGCTGCACCGCTGGTATTTTCATTGGATTAGAAAAATAAGTAATTCATAAACTATAATTAACTTTAAACTAAATATTTAAACCATTTTATTAATATACGATTATTCATGCTGCAATTGTGGTTTCAACAACTGCATTATTATATAACTTAGGAAAATTCAGTTTGCGTTAGCGTCGAGAACACTCCAAGTGTGAGACAGAGAGAGAAATATAAAAAGAGTGGGGATAACGAGGTGGCAACGATGAAGGCTCTAACGCTTCTGATTCGCTACAGGCGAGAACTCTTCCTATTTGAAACACATAATAGATACATCTATGGTATCATCACCACATGTCTCACGCAGCTGGTGATGAATTTTAATAGGTGTCACAACACGAAAATGGAGAAAGCAAATGATTACATGCTGTTCTTGCATTGAAAACGTCACCATTTTGAGTATCAAAACCAGTCTCGTCTCTGTCACGAATTCACAAAGAGTCCACTGTATTTTAAAAAAACCAGAAGTTCCTATCTGATCCTAGTGCTGAAAAAAATGGTTGTAAGTTGAACGCAGCTCGTGTTGAGGTGAAGTTTATTTCGAATAACGTGAGAAATAAGCATTTCGTCTAACAATAGTCTGTTCAAGATTTAGAAAGTCATGTGATGCAAATTTTCGGACCATTTTTCCCCTTTTATGGTTTGAATACATTCTTTATTTTTTATAATCCATAGCTGTTAAAACGCATGTTTTACTGAAGGTAATGTAGAGTTGAAAACCGCGTGCTGTTATTAAAATCTACCACAACTTGAAGTAGATGTTAGCTGGACTGCTAAATAGCTGGCATGTTGTAAGCCCAGAAGAAGGGATACGTCCCCCGCTGCATGTCCAACTTGTGTGAACATCGTTTATTGCACTCAGTAGAGCAGTTTTGGGTTCAACACCAACCCAGCCTCCCTTAACAGCGTTTAGCGTATTGTGACATTGCGTCAAAACATTCTCTCCCCATTGGTTTCAACTGTGTGATCAGGTTACCATGGATAAGGTCAACTATCATCCAGCTGCAGTATTCTTACAAAACGATATTATAATTGCTTTGTTACCTATGCATAGAATGAAGCTTGGTATTCAGGTTCAGATTTGAACTTTTCGGTACTGCTCTCGCTATTCAGTTTAATACCAAAATTATTGGTTGATAAAATTAATAATTTAATACAGAAACGATAAGAGAGAAATAATGACAATAAATCATACCAGTATGCTAAAATCAATCGATAACATAAAATTCGAGATTTAAAATGTTGGACAGTCATTAACAAGTTGCATGCTAAGGGTTGAAGGGAAAATGAAGTTAGTATAAAGTAGTGTAGCTAAAGTAATTAGGGTCATAATCATTGGCAAGATTTTGTGGTGACAATTATTTATAAAATTCACAGTAATAATTTTAATTTGTGGTATTTTGTGGTGAATATTTTATATTATTTTTAATTTCGCCCAAATTTTTGCGAAGTATTAATGAGTAATTACATGCCTGAAATGAAAAGTAACAGGTTAACTAGAGTATAACTCTTAAATTTCCTTTTTCCCCAAATTAAAATATTTTATTTGAAATCAGCAGACATAGGTAACATGAATAAAATCAAAATTCGCGCATCAGACATCGCCAAAATGCAACAAGTTGTGATATTTTTGCTTTTCATACTTGTTCTTTTGTCTGTCACATCTATGTTATATGTAGAGAAAAATCTCTCGCTGTCAGCTTTTGTCATCGGCAACCAAAGACATAGAAGGGACTTTTCACAGAAATTGTGGCAAGAATCAGCTTTTGCCTTCAATGTCAAGAGTGCTGTTACTAAATCTAATATGTTATCGTTATCATTATGGCTTTGCTGTTCAACAATGTCGAAAAGCTTTTGTAAGAAAAGCAAATCAGAATCACAAGTAACAGCGCTGGATTTAAATGCATTTAGTTGTTTAAATGATGTCATTACATGATTTAAATCAACTATACTTGATTAAGTAACTAGCCTAGAAGACTCAGACAAATAATCTAAAACTTTTATGGTTATTACGAGGCGTGTCGGTAAAATAACGTCTCCAAGGCACCGGAGCCGTGAGGAACGCTATTAAGCGAGATCTGACAACACTGGCGTGTAGCTTGGTTTCACCCCTTCATACCTCCATCACAACGAACCCGTTGCAACCATTAGTCTTGGCTGGGCAACCCTTTGCGATGGAGCTTCCTATCACTTCCGCCGCCAAGTGCGAGTTGCGTGCAGTGATCCGATTTTTTTTTTTTTTTTTTTTTTTGAGTGCCAAGGGTACTACCCCCACTGACATTCATCGTCAGTTATGTGAAGTCTGTGGGTCACAGTGTATGGACGTCAAAAACGTGCGAAAGTGGGTCAGAGAGTTCAAAGACGGACGTACAGACGTTCACGACAAACAGCGTTCTGGTCGGCCTTCGGTTTCAGCCGAAACAAATGCAAAAATGGAGCAAGAAATGTTTAAAGATCAGTGTATGACATTTCGCGAGCTGTGCAAACCTATCCCTGAAGTCAGTAAGACTACGATTGACAAGATGGTGACCGAACATTTGCACTTGCAACGGCTGATCTCCTACAGTCTTCCCTACTTCTCTCCCCTACAGTCCGGACTTAGCACCTAGTGATTATCATCTGTTTCCAGAGTTGAAGTCACACCTGGGTGGAACACATTTCCAGACCGACGATGATTTGAAAAACGAGGTTGAGCGCTGCCTGCGCAACTTGGCGGGAGAGTGCTATGACAAGGGTATACAAAAACTGCCACAGCGCACGCAAAAGTGCATCGATCGCAATGATAATTACGTTGAAAAACAGCTGTAAGTTCTGTTTTTTCATCAATGTAACATTCATTGACAAAAATATGTTTTCTATATTAAATAAAATTCGAGACCTTATTTTACGGACACGCCTCATCAATTTATTTTGCCATAATGGAGTTAAATTTAGACAAAGTCATAAGGCAGAACACTTTTAGATTATCTTCTACTACTTCTCTAACATTGGGATCCATTATTTGATCTACAAGTGGCCCGCCTAGGTAGCGTAGATGGTAGCATGTCTGCCTCACGTTCAAGAGGTCCCGAGTTCGAATCTCGGTCAGGGTGAGTTACTTGGATAAGGTTTTTTCTGGGGTTTTCCCTTATCCTTACAGACGAATGTCGGGTAACTCTAAGCTCCATGGACCCTGGACACATTTGAGGACCATTTCACCCATATTCATTCACCGTCCGATATGACTTAACGTTGGAGGACGTAAAATTACAAAAAAAAAAAAAAAAAAAAAAAAAAAAAATTCTACAAGTGGACTTAATCTGTTTCCAAAGTGACCACTCTCTAATATTTCACATTTTATTCTCAGCAAGTTAATTTGGGATACAACAAGATGAGCCACAGTTTTTTTTTTAAATTAAAATTCTTCTATTGGATCTGTTATCAATCTGCAATTTTCAGAAACAAATTTTGCTTGTTCCTTTACAATATTGCATCACTTGGCATCACAAAAATGGTGATTTAACAAATTTTTCTCAGGAACTGAAAGCCTTTCATTTTTAGAAAAGAAATCGACAAGTGCATCAAAATAGCTGGAAATATAAAGTACTGAATTAAGCGAGCTAGACCAGCGTGTCAGTACAGACAATGGAAACAGTTTAGCTTCTAAATCTGGGTGGTTTTTAGTGAGGTATTGTTTGTGTACATTTTATTTTTTATTTTCGGGCATTTCAGAACACATTCTTAAGCTCTGAGGGACAATATTTTCATGTTACTGTAATGTTTGAGAGTAGCTTCCAAGAAGTTCAAACTTTTCAGTAACTGTAGTCAGCATAATAGGCGTTTCTTCCTGTGCATGGTGCACTATCCAATAAACAACATTTCTAGTTAGCGTACGACAAACAGTTCTCAGTATCACGGACCAGCTGAGTGCTGTGGTGTCAGTTTATAGTTGCACCGCTTAGCTGTTATTTCAGTGCGCATGATGATGTCACTGTATTGGCTTTGTTACGTGTTAAATTTTATCTTGTTTCGTTAAATGTGTAAACATTTTTCCATGACTTCTAGCTTCATACTATGAAGGCATGAATGTTAGATTAAAGTTATATTTATGCAATTTGTAATAAATTTGAAATTTTCTATGAAGACTAAGAATAATAGAAATTGTCTCACTTATTATTACTGTCGAAAAAAAGGAAAAATTTGCCAAAATTCGCGAAAAATTCGCTAAAAATAAAAACTCTTGCCTCTGGTCATAATGAACTCCTACGAAAAGAAATTCAGGAGCTGAAGATTCCTATTGTCAACAATATACTCGCACTTGCAGAAACTCACCTAGAAAAAGTTTTGAAAATTACAAAGAAAAAGGGTTTGTAAACTGTTGCAAGTCTCCTATTTGTCGCATCCTAGGGAAATGGCATCGGTGTATTTTTAAGAATATTCCCACTCCCAAAATTACCCTCTAAATAGAAATTGTAACGTAGTCTTATTTTCTTTAAAATTCCTTAACGATTATGCAAATATATAACACAAAAATGACACAGTAATAACATTTATATGTTGATTTATATGTTGTGATCTTTTGTATAACCATGAAACAAAACAGAAAATATAGAACTCTTTGAAACATACGATTTATTTCAAATTATCAGCTATTTACGAGGTACCTTTTACTATTGTGATGACTTCTTCAATATTTAAGTGCCTCCGCTGATCAATTGTTTATCGCGATATCGTGAGGGGAGGGAGAAAAGGAAAACCCTGACATTTAGAAGCGAGCATGAGAGTAACCTGCCGAAAATACGCTCAATAACATTGTCACACCGGTGGTCGGCTCAGTAAACATTTTCTTATGATAGAACCGGAGATAACTCGCCTTCCTGAGGTGGCATTAGGGGAGCCTGCCATCTGGCAGGACCGAGAAGAGCTTTGCAAAGGACAACCATCTGGATCACCCTTCAGACACCGACCGTCACTGCATAACTTACCACATATGATAGGGTAGGATTAGGTTTTCACAACGGAGGGGATTCGGTACGCAGGCCACCATGTTCGGCCCACTGTGCCTATGCCCCCAAGGGGGGTACCCCCGGGAGGAAGGATGAGGCAAGAGGAGAGAGAGGGTGGTCGATCCAAAGAGCGACAACAGTGCAGACGGCAGGGTCCCTACAGTTTACTTAGATAGAGACTTCCCCCAACAGTTCAGGAAAATAGACACGTTTCCCTGATAATGGAACGAGCCCAGCAGCCGCGCCCCAAATGTGTCTGGCTGGCGGTCTCGAAATGGTCCCAGCAGAGGAGCAGAGACCGGAAACCGATTTACCGGAGAAAAAAGTAGTTTTCCTTAGAGCATATCATCCCGCCATGCACCGCCGAGACACCCGCCGACACTTCTACCCTGAAGGAGACTACCAGATGAGAGATGATGTGAAATATTAATGGAGATGAAATGGAGGGACAGGAACTTGAAGGATGTAGTTAACCTACGCAGCATTCGCCTAGCGACCCGGGAAACCCCCCGAAAAAAAACATGAGCCAGGTAGGTCGGCCACTGGAATCGAACCCCGGCCTCCCGAATGCGGGCCACAGGCGAAATTGAGCTATCCCGCTCGGTTATGATAGGATAAATGACATCACAAGAGATGAAAGACACGTTCAAGAGATCCCGAGTTCGAATCTCGTTAAGGGCGAGTTAGCTGGCTAAGGTTTTTTCCGGGGTTTTCCATTATCCTGAAATACGAATTTTGGGTAACTCTAAGCTCCATGGACCCCGGTCTCATTTGAGCATCATTTCACCCATTCCATGCATCGTCCGATATGACTTTGCGTTGGAGGACGTAAATTACAAAAAAAAAAAAAAAAAAAAAAAAAAAAAATGAAAGAAAGAAAGGAAATTCACTTTGTCATCCATGGAACATTATAAAAAAATACATGGTCAGTTTGGCCGGCCTCAGTATTCGAATCTAGACCCGCCAAAAGCAAGCCTCACACGTCATCCCAGATCCGGCAAAGTCAGAATAAGGCAACTTGCTTTTCAACACTTCCCCTTTGTACCCACAAGAAGTGGCTGTTAAATTAAAAAATGAAAAAGAATTCCACAGTTGTGAGAGAAAGGTTTGTGAATATAACATATCAAATTTTGTTTCATATCAAATTTCATGTTAACCGAGATTAAAAGTGACTCCGCGGCACAAAAACCCTTTACCTACCACTCGACCGCAACTTCCCTCGTCTCTGTCCACAAAGGGCGTTTTTGTGCGTAATTTACATTGGACGTTGAATGAATTGGGTGAAATGATACTCAAATGAGTCCAGGGTCCATGGAGCTTAGAGTTACCCGATATTCATCTTGAAGGATAATTGAAAAACCCCGGAAAAACCTTATCCAGGTCACTCATCCTGACCGAGATTCGAACTCGGGACCTCTTGAACGTAAGGCAGACATGCTACCATCTACGCTACCGAGGCGGGCACAAAGGGCGTCATGAGAGCAGTGCAGTACTGGAAGGTGGAACATGGTTAGCACAAATCCCTATCGTGTGGTGAATGCGGTATTCCCAACCTAGAGATTTTACTTTTCCCTCAATTGACCCCTAAGCCGAGCGCAACCCGAAGCAGATCTTCCACCGGGAGAAAATTCCCACGGTGATATCAGGAATCGGACCTAGGTCTTTGTGCTACCACCACGATAAGCACATGGTTATTCACACATTTCGTTTTAGATACGAGATATATAATGGAAACTGGGATATTAGTTAAACACCTAAAATGAGGACATGCCTCAAAGTCAATACTGCATGAATGAGATCACGAAATAGAAAAGAATAATAACCGAATTTTGAATATCCCATCACAGCTATTTAAAAATGTAAAACAAAGCAAGACAACATCGGAAATGGTTCATGCCTCAGAAAAGAATTATTCGACAACATTTGTATGAAGTTATTAATGTTTATACGATTAGTATATTTATGAATGTTTACAAATTATAAAGAATATAACTATTTCATATTTCATAAGCTGTGAAAAAGAATTCAGTATGTTTTCCCCTTCGATTGACGTATGTGTTTTCACTAAATGAAAAAAAAAAAAGTATAAAAATTTTATCAGATGGTTAACGTAAAGATATGCAAATATTAGATAAAAACAAATGGTGTGGAAATAATAGTTTAGTATTTCTTATTTTGTTTAAAATATTAGCTGATATTCTAATTTTGGGGTGTATTTGATGTTCTGCTTCAGGTTATGCACTAAAAGTACTTTTTATTTGTAATCTCGAAAGTGTATTTCTGAACATTTTCTGTAAATTTAAGTTACACTGCAGCATCATACGAGGTTAGAAATCTTCGCTGACAAATACAGAGATGTTCTGAAGATAAGGTCTAAGTAATTCCATCGTACAACACAGAGGCACAAAGGTCACAGGGTCACGTCCTGCTTGGCCCCCATCGCGGTAATGCATGGGGACGATTTGTCCACGCCGTCTACAGACTGATTTATGTAGGAACACCTTCAACGGCTTCCAAAGCTTTTGATAACTAAACCCTTTGCTGTATAGACTTCCTTTCAAGCACTAGCCTTTCTTTTTCTGCGTCAACAAAGAGGCAGAGTTTGTATTGCTTCATTCCTTCTCTTTCTGGTTGCCATGGTAACGACCACTAAACCACTAGGAATATGGTTAACCATGGGCATGCCATTGTACGGCAGTGGAGAGGCCGTTAGTGCGCTAGGAATGTACTCAAACACTCGCATGCTGCTATAGTTACTAAGTACAGTTTATTTGTTTTATAGCTTTGTTTGGACACGTGGCCGTATTACAGAGAATTTCCTGCTCTGCTCTGCGCTGTTTCAGACCACTTGTTTTGCCTTCTGCGTGTGCTAGCTAATCAATTGACAAAAGTTTGTATTGAAGAGTTTGGTAAGCTGTGACACGTCAGTTAGTTTAGAGTTTTTAATTTGCATATTCCAAAATTTTACAATTTACAACTTTAGGCTACATTTATTTGTCTTTACGTTGTTGCTACCTTGGCTTACATGACACCCTGGTGTTCTGCTCTGCCAGGTAGCTCTTAACCTCCATATCTTCATCATCATCATCATCATTACGGTATAAGCCTTGTGGTCCGTTCCGACTTCAAGGAAATTGATCAGACCATCTCATTCGTGGCCTGCCAACATTTCTTCTACCTACAGGTTTATACTTGTATACTATTTGTGGTGTACGGTCTTCGGTCATTCTCTGCACATGATCTTGCTATTTTTACCTGTATGCAATGATTGTTTCATTTAGACTCCGAATTTTCAATTCTCTTCTCATATCCTCGTTTCTTTTCTTGTCTATGAGTCTGAAACCTGCTACCTGTCTCAGAAATATTATCTCAGCAGCCTCCACTTTCTTCTGTTGTGAGATAGTCAAGACCCAGTTTTCACACCCATAAAGCAGGGTTGGGATCGCCATTATTTTATACAGTTTTAACAAAGTTTGACGACTACAGTTTTTAAAAGTTCTTTTTATTGTGCCACATATTGTTTGGAATTTGTTTATTTTGTTTTGTATATCTCTATTATTGGTATATGACACAATATAGCAAAGATAATTAAAATAACTTTGTTGTTGAAAGGGTTTATTATTTATGCAAATTTTTGCTCTCAAATGGTTCGTTCCTCTAAAAGCCATTATTTTTTTCATATGAAATTTGAAGATTATATTCTCTTGTAATATTATTTAATTCATGTATGGCTCTTTGTAAGTTATCTTCCGTCTCCGCAATTAAAATCTGGTCATTAGAAAACAGCAACGCGTCAACATTTCTCCCCTTTATTTTAAAATGTGTTCTGAGCATAGTTTGCCATCGTACAACTGCGTCATTAATATATATATATATATATATTAAATAGGGTAGGTGACAATGGACACTCCTGTCTTAGTCCTAAATTAATATCTACTGGGTTATATTTTTCTATGGATTTCTCCAATTTAAATTTTGTATTTATATACATACTTTGTACTGTTCCTACTAAGTGTTGAGCAAATCCATTTTAATCATTAATTCCAATAGCAGATTTCTTTTTACTTTATCAAAAGCTTTTACGTAGTCTATAAAAGCTATTAGAGTTGGTAGATTATATTTTCGTCGTTTCTCTATAATTTGTGTTATTGTGAAAATACAATCATTCCAGGAACGCCCTTTTCTAAATCCATTTTGTGAATCATGCAATTTAGTTTCTGAGATTGGAGCAATTCTTTGTGTTATGATTTTTGCATAGATCTTGTAACCTGAGTTCAAAAGATTGATTCCTCTATAATTGTCACATTCAGTTCGGTCTCCCTTTTTAAAAATTTGACATATAAATGCAATATTACATTCCCCTGGTAAATGCCCATTTTTCAAGCGTAGCTTCTTGATTATTTAATTAGTTCCATTCTTCCCCCTCATCTTTCTTTCTTATATTCTTTACATTTCTGGTCAATGTTTCTTTTACTTTCCGCAAGAACTCACCAATACTTCTTACCTTCTTTTCCTCCCTGCCCATTCATATTTTATAGCTACTATCCTCTTCTCTAATTTCTCCCATGTTTCTTCCCAAACCTGTTTTCTCCACATTTCAACCTCCTCGCATTCTGTTGCATAGTGCTCTATGCTTTCTTTTCCCCACACAATTCACAAATTTCCTTTTCCTTACCTTTTATTTCTCTTAGAAATACTGTCCCTGTTCTCATCCAAGCTAACTCTTCTCTCTCTTGCCTATTGCAGTAATCTACCTGTGCTTCTTTTCCCCAATTTGTTTTTATTTGCTTGTAAAATTGTAATGATTTCATATTCTCTAGACCTCCCCATATTTTCTGTCTTTCTATATCTTCTATTCTGCAGTTTACCAATTTACCCACATCGCATGTATTCCTTTCCTGTAATCTCCATATATCTCTCATTCCTATTTTTTCCATAATTCCTCCTATTTCTTCCCACCAACTATTTGAGTTCACTAATCTTTTCTGCAGTCTCATACATAATTTCATAATTTCCCCTTCTTCTTTAACCAAACACCTATACCAAATTGTTATTATTCTTTCCATTATTATTTCATTTCTTTTTCTCTTTCCTAATTCTACTAAGTGCTGGCCCTCGTAGCCATGGTCATTAGAACATATGTCTCTAGCGTTTCACCGCGTAGAGGGTCGCATGTTCGGGTCCCGCCCTGGGCATGGGTGTTTATGTGTATAGTGTATGTGTGTGAAACTACAGAAAACAGATAGGTAATTAAACGGAAATAATAAAAAACGGTTAAATAAGGAAAAGAAAAATATATATCTATATACATAGATATATATTTTTTATAAAAATGTAAAAAAAAAAAAAAAAAAAAAAAAATGAAAAAAAAAGAAGAAGAAAAAAGCTGCTTCCCTTGGTGCTGATCTTGGTAAACCTAAAACCTCTTTACAAAACCTTCTGTAATTTTGGTCCACAGTTTTGTTTACCTCTGTGCCCCCCCCCTCACCAGATCACCACCGCATACAACATTTTGGATTCAACCAGTGCTGTGTTATAGGCGTTAGTGCTGTGGTAATGCCCGCATGCTTTAATCACATAGAATTGTCATATATGATCCCTGTGTGACAAATTCTTGTATAAAAATGAACAAACAGCCGGCAGTTCGTTGGCTTCATAGTGAATCGGCTCGTAGTCTTATGAATAGATTTGGATGTATTACTGATAAGAAGTCAAAAAATAGATCGCAGTCTTCTTATATAGTAAGAACTCGATAATGTTAAAGAAAAGGTAGAACGAAAGTTTGAAAGTTTGCACAGAAATCAGCAAGAATATCGCAAACCTAGGCTTAAAATTATAATCCTGCAAGTAGAGCAGGAACCGCGACCACGCAATAATATGAACAGAGTTAGTTTCTGTAGTTGGTGTTAGATATGATTTAATTAAATGATCATGAAGGTTTAAGGGTTTTTAATATAAATTTTATTAAAAAGAATGAAGGATTTTGAGCATTATTTACAAAATCTTGTTTTTGGACATTATTGCTATAATTGTCAATTACTTGCATTTCAGGGACTATGAATATTAAACACTTGCTTTTTGGAGCAAAGGGAATTCCCGGTAGACCGGCCTTAATTAGATACAGAAGCTCTGCCAAACTGTTTTGTCTAGCAATGCAAAATACTAACTGAATATGTCTATTTTTGTTGCAGCATTTCCCGTGGAGGATCCTATGATAGAGGGCGTACTCTCGACGTACTCCATCGGAGATTTCGTCTCAGCCAACTGCACATCGGGGAAGTCCAACCCTGCCGCGCGTATCGTCTGGTACATCAACGGAAACAAGGTAATCACGAAGCCAATTCTGTGTTTGGTGGGTAGCAAAACAATTGCGCATTGCACGGAGAAGTTTTCGCTGGAAGTACAGTCTGGGCAAAAATCTGAGTGAAATTTCGGACAGTAAATAGAAATATTTACGAAAATTATTAGATATGCACTTGCGTGGAATAGAGTGGAGCTTCTCGGGTACTAATAGCTATTGAGAAAGATGTGGGAAGCTGCTAAATGTATGAGGGATGCATATCTTGGCAAGGTATAAGGACCATAGAGGGACGTAGCATTATCCACGCTTATTTGCCATCTTAAGTGCACCTTGGACGATACTGTTAGGAGATGTAATTTATTTATCTATTTTAAGTCCTCCAACGTTAAGTCATACCTTATGGCAAATGAAATGGATGAATTGCTGCTCAAATGAGCCCAGGGTCCATAGAGCTTAGAGTTACCCGACATTCGTCTTTCGGGACAATGGAAAGGCTCTGAAAAACCTTATCCAGGTAACTCACCCTACCGGAGAATCGAATTCGTGACCTCTTGGACGTGAGGAAGACACGCTACCATCTACGCTAACGAGACGGGCTACTACTAAATAAGTTTAAGATGTTATACGTGGTACATATTTCTTTGTAAAGGTATTTCACCCCAAAATTTATTAGGGATATTTCACCGGAAATATATTTTGAGTCGTTCTGAACTCAAAATGAGCCTTGTTAGAATAAATGGCTCATTGTGTATATGTGTGCGTGTATGTTTCGCGCGCAAACACACACACACACACACACACACACACACACACACACACACACACACACACACACATGCCTGTTACTGTGAACAGAATAATGCACAAGGAAATCTTTGTAGTAAGGATGCGACCAAAGAATTTCAAGAACCCCTTAGAACCGTACTTTACATATCAAATATTTAGGAAACTGATTTTGTTCAAAAATGGCTGTAAAGAGTTTGATTAAAGCACCGCATGTTTTAAATTATTTTCATAACGAAAGGAACTTGTATTTTTAATTTTCTAGAAATTGCCTTTGCATTCTGAATGATGTTTTAACCCGATCAAATGAGAAATCGTTATTCCTTCTCTCACCCGCTTCACACCATTGTGGTAATACAAAAGGAACAGGGTAGCAACTATACTGGTCGCCAAACTAGATTGTGATTGACAGTTAGTAACCACATGGAATAACGGTCTAAATAAATGGCAGGGGATGAGTACGTCATAACGGTTGTCATAGTCACGATTAAAATGAACAATTAGAGTCGAGACGTTTCCATGACAACGTTAGACGCTAAACCTTGGTAGCCGATATTCTAACACGTATGACGGGGCGAGCGAGTTACGCAAACTCTGCAGTAAATACAATACCTAGGGTTTTTATTTCTCTTCTGATAACGCTGCATAAACAGAATGCTCTCACAGCTAGAGATCCTGTACTGGCAAGTTACTTTGCATTTTATTTGTGGCAATTTGCCTTGGTTTACGTGTGCCTAAGTTCGTGTATCTGAGCGCATGTTGTGATCATTTGCAATTGTGTTTAATGAATGTATAATTATGTCTAAATATAGTGACAAGCGAAAATCTGAGCGTGCTCGGGAACCAAATAGAACTGTATTTGGTAAAGGTATTCCAAATAAAGGACATACACGGGAAATAAAATGCTCTGTGAGAGAATACTTCGATGAGGAGAAATTGAAAGGGGAGCCTATTATTCCATTCTCTAATGTGCTTGATAGGACTTCACGTGCGTAGGTATCAGTAAGGTCATGAAGGTTAAGATTGGGAAAGAAAAGTATTTTAAAGAAGAAAGTTAGACATTGGGGTATAAATTAGAAACTCCCGGGAAACATTATGTAAGCGGCATTTTCCCACTTCAATAAACATCAAAATGTCACAGGTATGCCTCTTTTGTTACGATGATCTTTACATTGATGTGTTCTTGCATGTTCTAGCGTTTGCATGTGGATTTACAACGTTTCCATTGTCTTTGTGTATAGTATTATTATAAATAATTAATAATAACAATAATAATAAGATACCCATTGCAGTCGCAACTGAATCACCCTCACACGCGTAGTACTATCGCGCTCTCCACGTGGCAGCAATAAGCGGCAACGTCGCCTCTCTCTCGGTACGAAATGTCAATCACTTTCTAGATTGGCGACCAGTTTTACTCACAAAATACTTGAGTAAGTTTATTGTATTCCTAGGATCTAATAAACCCATTACTGCAGACGTTGGTATCAACATGAAGGTAGAAGAGTAAGTGTTTGTAGGAAAATTTATACAGAAGTGAGTGGGGAGGGTCTTAAAATTGTAATACACCAGAACATTTCTAAAATGCCTAGTCTTTGAAAATATGCTAAAAGTGCTTTTAGCCACTAACAAACGTAAATACGTGTGAGCTCCTACAGTTACACGTAATGCCTTGCCTTATCTACCATCATGGTTAAAATTCTAAGTGTAATTAATGACTTAACAAAACGCTTGATATAGATAAACCGAATCTGAAGATGTGCAAATTCTAATTAGCGAATGGTAAACGTATTAATTCATAGCACATTATTATACGATATTATTTAAAATCTGAAATAGGCACTTTTACATAAGGTAGATAGATGCATTCTAATATGGAATTCTAATAAAGTGGTTCAAGTAATTTCAAGAGCTTCTCTAGCTTCAGATACGGCAGTGCAGCTTGAATTATTTACCAAAGTCTAAGCAGATGGAGTGAAATTGATAGCAGCGGTCCTTCGAGTACTCTCCGGTTACCAGGAAATGGGAGAGAATTTGTACTCTTAAACACTTATAGACTAATGTATTTCTATAAACCTTCAAGAAGCCGCAGAATTGTGCAAAGGCGGGGTCTCTAACGTCGGTTGGTATTATACCCCGACGCCGGAGTTACTAAGCAGAGGGAAGTATCTATGGGTCCAACATATACCGAACAACAGATAAGACATTTCCATAAAGTATACTCCGCTTGAACCTGAAACTCCAGCATTCCCCTACCAACCAGGGAAAATCGCAAAAAGGAGGCAGATGTTCAGAGAGGCTCAAACACAGGTATTTTGCATGAGAGAGAACACTTCGTGTTTAGGAACCCTTATGGCAGAGCATGCAGCAATTTGTGGTGGTAGTCGAGCACTTGATCCTGTGGAATACTCTCACCTCATCACAAGCGTCTGCACTCGAGCACGATATACAACCGCACGTTTTACTATTTATCTCTTACGTACAGTAAATAGACGAAGTGTTGTATTGGACACAAAAAATTCAAAATTATAGTTGTTGCCCCAGGTAGCAACTACCACTGTACGCTTGGGGTTCACTTAGCTTGCCTAATCCCTTTTAAGCGGACCTACAAAGCTCAGTATATTCACTCCTGCTTGCTTTAACGAAGCCAACATACTTTTTACCATACAATTATAACATATTACCACATTAAAAGTGTCCTTTCCTTTGGTCCCTTGACTTGTATGCCCACGAGGTGAAAGAGCTCACATGATATCCCTAAGGCGGTTGAATAGCGAAGTAAAGAGGAATCAAAACATGACATCATGCTACCCGTCGGCGGAATGTAGTGACAGAGCCATCGGCGTTTGTGATTCTCGATTATTTTTTAGTCATCAGAAGTTAGCCATAGTGATGCAATACTGACTTAAGTGACACTAACCATCCAACCTACGCTTACTGAACTTAAGTGGGTAGAGGTTTGTGAGGTAGCATATTGCTTCTAGGGTCCGTGGTCTGATTGGAGATATGCTTTTGAGGTCAGTCACTTCTTGGCTGACGTCCTGAGCTCACTTATACCTTTCAGATGCAGGTTAGGTTTCCCCCTGTGGTAGATTATAGTCCTGAGGCCATAACCCCACAACGGAACATTGGTTTAATTGCACAGTAGTAAGTATCGGCTTTTATATCCTTTAAATTGGTGGAGATTACTTATTTCACCGTTTTTCTCATTGTACTACGTAGTTCACTTGTTACACACCATACTTAGTTCACTTCGAGCTTTCTGTCCGGCGATTTCTGAATAGCAGGTTTCTTGCTAGATGGATAGGAAGAGTTGGACCAATTTCGTGGCCTCCATACTCACCTCTCTTAAACTCACTAGATTTTTATTTGTGGGGAGATTTGAAATCTTTTGTTTATGTAACTCCAATTGAAGATATAGAAACTCTTCGTGCTGGTATTGTGAAAGGCTTCAAGACAATATAAAATTCTTCAGGCCTAACTCAGCGCAGACGGTGGATTGACAGATGCATAGGTGCTAATGGGAGCCATTTTGAACATGTCCTGTGACTCCTTGTTTTCCCACCATTATATGATTGTTGTTGCATGGGGCTACGCTGTAGAAAAATCTCTCTAAAAATAAAATAAAAAATTTGTGGACCTAAGTTCATATAACTTTTTATCCTCTATATACAAAACTGTTTGCTCAAATTTTGACATACGTTTCTCTTACATCCTGTATACCCCAGGCTGGGCAGGGTGCAGGTTAGGTCGAGAGAGATTCGGGCAGCTAGTGACATATCTAAAACTGCCACACTACTTCTGTCTTTCTGTAAACAAAATAAACTATTTAATGCAATCATACGACACTCTGTATTCACTCTTATGCAAATTATGCTTAAAAACATTATTATTTTTTCTGTTTCTTCTTAACGAAAATTTGTACATGTACTTTATAGGTATTTTCCTGTACATACAGTGGGAATTTAAGTTGTAGTCAAGGAATTTAAAAGCTGATCACATCTCATTGCTTTCAAATTTATTAGAAAGAAGAGGGAGAAATACCTAACAATTTTTTTTTTTCACTTGAACAAAACGCAAATATTGCAGAAATCAAACACAATATCAGGGGATGGTTAACTCCACGAAAAAGGCGACAAAGTTTTTGTTCTAACAAGATATTCAATTTTATTCCTATTTAGTGTAAGATTTTGCTGTCTTTTAAGTTTATCAGGTATGAAAAGGGACTATTCTTCGAAAAATCAAGAGTTACCTAGACTTCAAAATATTTTAAATAAATTCTATTTTAATCTAAATTTTAGAACCATTGTTGACAAATTCTGAATGTATATCATTTTTGTATGCAAAGGCAGTTTCCGATGGTAATTTGTATCACAGTATTTGGGTAGAAATTTTTCAAAACTGATGAAGAGAAACATCAAATTTGCTATGAGTTATGCAGTTTAGGTGTATGCACAGATATACACACATACACAGAAACATTTTTCTGATAATGTTATACACTCAGGGACAAGCCCGCCTCGGTAGCGTAGATGGTAGCGTGTCTGCCTCACGTTCAAGAGGTCCCGAGTTCGAATTAGGGTGAGTTAGGGTGAGTTACCTAGATAAGGCTTTTTCCGGGGTTCTCCCTTATCCTAAAAGACGAATGTTGCGTAAGTCTGAGCTCCAAGGACCCCAGACTCATCTGAGCATCATTTTACCCATGTCATTCAACGTCTGAGATGACTTTACGTTGGAGGACGGAAATTACACAAAAAACGAAAAAAAAGAAAGAAAGCAACAGGAACATATGTTTGATAACATTTTGTTCGCCTTTCCTATATTTTCTTCTTCATTGTTGTAAAATGAAAGAATGTCTATTCAAACAAGCAATGTTTTATTAATTATATTTAATTACAACAACAAACCTTACAAGTACGTAAAACAATGAAAGGTACGTAGAATTGTGGGTGCCTTAGACGTCAAAAACATACTTCAATAAGGGATGTACCTTCTCTGGATGCATAGGTCTTGGCAAACTTTCGATCAGGTTAGCAATGGCTCCTTGAGGAAAATTTAGAAAGTCTTTTACTTACGGTAAAATTCCGGTGCCTAATTTCTGTCTGGAGCACAATACTGCTCTATTCCTGTAAGTACGTAGAAGATATACTTACAAAAGTCATGTGAACAGCAAGTTTGGTATCTCAAGTTCAAAAGTTTTCAAGGATGGAAAAAGCAATTGCTCTTTCACACTAGCCTTGTGTAGGACGCACTGTGAAAGGGTAGAGTCAGAATGAAAAATTAAATGCCATAGCCGGGATTTTAACCACGGATCTTCTGGTTTCCGTCCAGCCGCTCTAACCATTTGGGCTACTATGGCCAACGTGCTAACATGACATTAAATTCTCCACGAGTCAGTTGGAGAATTTAATGTCATGTTGGCACGTTGGCTATTATAGCTCAAATGGTTGGAGCGGCTGGACGGAAACCAGAGGATCCGTGGTTCAAATCCTGGCTATGGCATTGAACTTTTCAAGTGGCTCTACCCTTTGAATTTTCAAGGGTGTTAATTACGACTTTGCTCCACTGCAAATTACACTCTAAGTGTAGTTATTTCCGTTACGTTTTATTTTCTCCAAAATAAAATGTCGAGCAACTTATTTTCTCCTGTGCAAGTAAATGGAAAGGAATTTTAAAGCCATCACGTTGTGACAATATCTTAAAATAGTTGACTATTGCATAAACCGATGTATTCATATTCTACCTATAAGGAAATATGTAATAAATTGTTTATCTCAATTAACATAAAAAGGACAGGTGTCTGTAAGAATATTAGTAAATGAGTGAATGAAGTCAACCATGTGCTTTTGTAGTGAACACGTCAAATTTTACAGCCAGATCTCCAACAGATTTGAAAATACACTCTTGAAGTTTGAACAATTTGTATTTAGTAGCTTAGTTGTTCCTATAGGTAGTCCTGTGTTCAATCTCCAACGATTCTTATTCTTGCTTGCGGTATTTTGTGGTTTTATTTGATTGGGTTTATATTACGTCACTTCTATTTAATCCCGTTTCTTTGTTTATGTTAGCTGTGTTTATACTATATTGCGGTACGATACAGATGGCGCAGTGTTTGCTCCAAAGACAGAATATTCGACGTGGTTGTTGACGACTACTTAGTTACAATGGTCATTCATCTCTGGGCAGTTTAATTAAATACGATTGCATTTGTCAAATGTACAATTTTCAGAGAGTAAGTTACACAGTTTTATAAACTGTCGTCTCAGCGAACGCCTGCCTTCATCACCCATCTGTTACATTTCCCTCGATGACAACAAAAATTTACTGTGTTCCGGAGTCGATATTGAAAAATTGCCAAAGCTCTCGAGTCGTAATCAAATTCTCATTAAGCAAAAGATTTATATCCTGCTTCTTAATAAAGCACAAATTCTTTGGTGATTTCAGCGTAATCACTGAATATTCTCTCTTCTTAGATCCTTCAGGTCTTGGCTCTATGTTGTTATGTCGCCGATATTGGGCCCAACATTGATCAATATTAAAATTCTTAATGTTTTACACTTTTTACAGATGTTGGAATAAAACATGTAATAGGTTAGTTGTGTGTGGGGCACAGTTTGGTCAGGCAGACTGAGAAGTTAAAATGGTTTAAATCCAGCCTGTGGCATTGAATTTTTCAGTCCAACCCTAATTATCCATGTACTGTGTTTATTATTCACAAGACAACTTTCTGTATAAGGAACCATTGCACACTTCCATTCCTTTGCACACTTATATACAGTGTGATCCATATAAATGTGAACCATTTCAATACGTCATAACTTTTGAACCAATAATATGATACACGTGCAACTTTGGGAGAGTATAATACACAATTAGGAGATTACATGACACTATTTACATCTCAGAGAAAATGTTGGTAGTGTCCTCCACCGACATGTATACATGTTTGCACTCGTCTCACAATATTCTCTGAAGTTTTACGGAGATGATATCGAATTGAGAGATTGTTATTTCCAGCAAGATGGAGCGACGTGTCATACATCTAATGACACCATGGAACTTGTCAGCAGTTTCTTTGATAATCAAATAATCTCAAAAGGACTGTGGTCCCCCAGATCCCCTGACCTAGCATCGCCGGATTTTTTCCTTTTGAGGGTATCTAAAAATAGAGTGTACAATAATAGGCCACAGACAGTTGCTGTTTTCAAGGAATCCATTTGAACTAAAATAAGTAACATTGGCGAGGATACTCTCCGTAAAACATCAGAGAATATGGTGAGACAAGAGCAAACATGTATAGGTGCTGGTGGAGGACACTTCTAACATTTTCTCTGAGATGTAAATAGTGTAATATAATCTCCCAATTGTGAGTTATATTCTCCCAAAGTTGTATGTGTGTCCTATTATTGGTTCAAAAGTTATGACCTATTGAAATGGTTCAGGTTTATATGGATCGCACTATATTTCGCTGTAAGTAATCTAATGGTCAAATTTTGACACTGTAAGGCACGAGGCTCAAACTCGGCTATTCCGGGTTCTATCTCAGATTGTCACTAACTCTACAGTCTGATTTTTAAAAGAAGATACGTGAAGTTCACCTGTTTCTCCACGTGTGGTGCTGCAGTGTTGCCCAACGGCAGATAGGAAGTAATGCAGATCGCCTTTCTTCATCCTCTCAACACTTTAAACATAAACAGTTCTATGGTTTTATAGAGAATGATTCTTTATTTAAATACCCTTTAAAGATATGCATGCTTTCCATTTAAATGGTAATGTGGCATGTTTCAAGAGCTTTCTCTCGGAAACAATTTTATATATGGCCCTTTTTCTTAGCAACTATTAGGGCCCCAGTTTGAAATTTTATGCATTTCTTTTTGATATATCCAAAATTATTGACCTAAAACTATAACGAAACAACTCAACATGTGAATATAACAACCGCATCTTTTTGGAAAAAGTGTATAAATTTTGCATCATCATTTTTCTCCATATTGGGAAATTGATTATAGCATAATCATTAGAGATACTTATATAATTCTAAGTCAATATCATAACAGACATATGAGGCTCAGGTTAGAAAATTTAGGTGCTGTGCTGTTTCTAGTTATACTAATTTTTGGGAAGCAATATGCTCTACTTTTCACAAAATATTTTCTTCCGCTTACTTATTAAATTAATTTTTAAACGGAACGTATGAAAGCTATTTCCCATTGCTATATATATGCCTGATTTATTTCAATGGAATTAACTGAGTAATAGTTGAGAAACAGAGAAATACTTTGTCGAGGGTTTACTTGAGTAAGCTGCACACTTCCCAGTTTTCTTAAAATATGTTACATCTATGAAATTTACGCATATTAGATGTTTTGGTGTCTAATAACGTTAAAATCCACATGTATGATATTTAGAATTGTTGTTCCTTTTGCAAACCTGCCTGTTAATCGCACTAGACACCTACAAAAAGACCCCGTATGCTGCCTGTTTTGTTTTTGCAGAGAAAAGGTTAACTTTTGAATGTTAGAGATGTGGTTTGTAGCAGAGATAAGGTAAAAGAAAAGAAACCATTTTCAAAAACCGGGAGATTTGAGGGCAGTAAAAAGATAAGCGAAAGTTGGGAATGGAAGAACAAAAGAGGAGCTGCGGATGTAGTGCGCATGCGCAAGGGGAGGAGGTTTATATCCTTCTTGGCACTGCACTCGGAATAAAGCAATCTAGAAACAGCCGGGCCCTAAAATGGACTTGAGGATTGTGCTGAGTTACCGCGCGGGAAAATATGGAACAGGTGCCACAGGGTGCCTCGCAAACATCTGCTCAGATATAGCCCAATATATAGTATGAATGATTTACTTTCTTTTCTTTGCTCGAAGCCCGCCTTATTTCCCCTAATCTTCTTTTATATTGTCTTCAACTTCTTTTGCTTTCTTCTGTTTACTCTTGTTTAAATATCGGATTTTAGAGGTTCATCTTTAATCTTCTTTCTCTTCGCATTCCGTTCTCCACGTCCCAATGCCACAAACCTAACATTCCCCTTTGCTCTCACTTTCCATCCAGCTGTATATTTTCGCCCTGCTTTCCCATCTACTCTTACCTCTTTTAATATCATCCTTAAATTTTCTTTCATTACATTTTCACCGACATTTTATACTTAGCCCTCCCATTCCTATTTCTTCACAATCTTTCCCTCTCCTTCTTCAAGTTCTTTTCTGTACATCATTTATACAGCTCTCTCCGTTTTTAGTTGTCTCCCTTTTTACCTCTATTCAAGAAAAATCACTGCCTAGTGCTTGAAGCTTGCGATTCAAACGTCACGGATTCGATTCTTACAGATGAGGTATTTCAACATGTTTTTGGTGGTTTCCCCAGGTCGATAGGTGCTTACAAAATTTTTGTCCATGATTTGTTTATCTGTTTTACAGCTATAGGACGTTGGTTGGTGTGTTGCGGTAGAAATATTTGTCCCTGCATTTGGCACCGCACAGGCGGTTTCCTCTGTGGCCCGCATTCGGGAGACCCGGGTTCAATTTCCATGACCCATGGGATTTTTCGGGGTTATCCCGGGTAGCTAGGCGAATGCTGGATAGGTTAATTACATAACCCAAATTCCATGCCCATTCATTACATCTCCATTATCATTTCATAGCATCTCTCATCTGGTGGTCTCTTTCAGGGTAGAAGTGTCGGCGGGTGTCTCGGCGGTGCATGGCAGGATAATATGCTCTGAGGAAAACTACTTCCTCCTCCGGTAGGTCGGTTGCCGGCCTTATCTTCTCTGCTGGTCCCATTTCGGGACCGCCAGCCAGGGACCTTTGGGGCTTTGATGGCCTACCTGGGACCATTAGGGCTCAGCTGCTGGGCTCGTCGCCCTCCTGCTGCAGGGGGGTGATTTCGTTGTCCTGGCCTGTTGGGGAAGGTATCTATCCAAGTAAACTGTAAGGACCCTGCCCTCCGTACTGTCGTGGCTCCTTGGGACGGCCTTCTTCTGTCTCCTTCGCCTCATCCTTCCTCCCGGGGCACTTGGGGGCATAGGAAAAAAGAGCCCAGCATGGTGGCCTACGTACCAAATCCCCTCCGTAATGAAATCCCAATCCCAATCCCTGCATTTTGCGGGCTTCTTTCCCGATTTAGGTATTCCTGTGAACCCTTGGGCTGTGGGAGCAAGGATTTAGAATAGTTAGTGACCCCGTCCTTACTAACATCGTCCATATCTGTTCGCCGTTCGTGTGTCCTCTTCATCTCTTCCTCCCAGGAGTCAGTTGGAAGTACAAGAATGTCCCTCTAAGTTCTATGTGCGCGAGCTAGATGACTCTCCAAAAATACTCGAGGCTATAATTGGAGAGTTCTCGGTTCAAATCGATGGACTCCCACGCTGATATATTTTTTATGCTTTCCCTGGTTGTTAGGTCGATATTGATTATAATGGTTATCTCTCCGCCTTCATACTTTCCTCCAAAAGCGCGAAGAGAACACCATTGTTGTAGAACGTGCACTTCCATGTGTGCTTTTCTTACTGGTGGTCCCTCTGACTGAAACACCCCAGACACCTCTATCCCTTCTTTTTCAACCCTATCTTCTTTTCTTCTACTTCTTCCCCCTACTATCTCTCTTATTTTACTATCCTTCTTTTGTTTCTTACATATGACTTCTCTCTAAAAAGCTCTTTATCTCCCTCTCTTTTACTGCATGTAATGTCTCCCTTCCCTGTCTTGTTTTTCCTCCATCATCCAGTGATGTTGCTTAGTTTACAGTCAGTCACAAAATTGATAGAGGAACACGTTTCACTGATAATTTCATTTTAAGTTTTAAAATATAACAACAAAAGAAAACTAACAATACATTCTAGCCGCTTATACAGGGAAACTGTTTTCCCAAAGTCTGTATTTAGTACAAACACCTCTGCGAATTTATCGTTATTCGTTAGATATTCACAAATTCACCGCGAGGAGATGGAGATTTAAAGAACCTCTTATTGTACCTAAGACCTTAATTCAACTATTTGGTCAGAAATAAGTGCAACGACTTACTACTTGTTGTTGGGTTAAATTCCCAACATTTCCTTTTCGTAAACTGTCATCATATTTTAACCTTTGGTTGAGCAAAGTGAAAGAAATTTCAAAGCTGTCATAAAGTGACCAGCTCTTAAAAGGTGTAAGTATAGCTTAGGCTACTCTACATAAATTTGTGATGAAGGTTTATCTAAAATTGCAGAAACTGAAGTAAGGAATGCTTTTTCAAAGATCACCTGCTAGGCATACTCAATTTTAAGCACACCAGTGCTTCTATTGAGACCAAATAAACATAAAACTACCTTTTATAATAACATTACTTGGTTAGTCATGTCACAGCACTCCGCGGAAATCTAAAAATCAAAAAGAAAATAGGAAAAGGGACAAAAGCTACGACTGCATACATTTTTGACGCCTTATATTTGATTTTAGGTACCATTGAGAAGTTTTCGCTTTATTCTAATTAAAAAACCTACTCTAAGCTAATTTTCATTACTTACACTATGTGAAAAGCTCTACACAGAAACTTATTTTTCGTTCTCTTCTTTTATGTACTGTAGACCCGCGACAAGAAGGCAAGCTAGAGGAATGTGTAACGTAATCACTTTTCTGTCCCAGCGGTGTTTATGCTCACCTTCTCAGTATGACACGGATGGAAGGCTCGTTTAAAATATTCAAGTGTTGTCACATAAATCACCCATACATAATACCTATCGCCGCATTTTCTGCAACAAATGTTAGATCTGGCAGCATGGTTGACTCATATACATTCTCATACACTCATTCTCTACTAAACATATCCGTTACTGGAGCAGATAAACAGTTCAAGCGCCTCTGCACTTCAATCCTCTCTAGCCTTCTTGTCCTGGGCATACAGTACTTTATTTTATTGTTGATTTCGCTGGTTTATTCTATTTTATCCTTCGCTCTTCTATTCTGTACCCTCATGCTTTCTTTCCCTTCTATTTTTCCTTTACTCCTTGTCCTTTATCACCTCACTCTCTGCTTCAGTGTTTTCATTTCCGCCCCTCCTCTCTCACCCTGTCACAACCAGTTAGACTGTATACATTGTACTACTGTGTGCAGGTGGACGGCCGCGTCTGGGAGTACAAACAAGGCAGTGATGAGGTCGACGCCCAAGGTCTACACACCAAGACGGTCGGTCTGCATTTCCAGGTGACCAGGAACCACTTCCAGGGTGGAGGTGGAGGAGCGACCCCTCGCATGGAGATCCGCTGCACGGCCACAGTCGGCGATCACCAGCGACACAAGTCCGTGTACCCAAGCATTGCAAGACTCACCAATCAGAAGTTGGCTCAGGAGCGGAGCCCCAACTCAGGTAACTAGCTTCCTCTCTCTCCTAGGTAGGCCAGAAAGTTTCTTCCTGTGTCCACATATGTGTTGTTTTGATGCCGCGCGGGTGACTGTATCTTCAACATTAACCAAGACATGATGCAATAGTCAGACATAAAGATACAAACTCCGGAGTGTGTGGTTGATGACTACTCCATCCACTTCCCGTAAATTCCTTTTAATTGCTTTAAACCAATGCTTTGTTAATTTCTCTGGATTTTACATTAATATGATATTTCACACGAAATAGATCTTTAAGGCCACTGAAATAAATATAATCATTTTATTATAGGTAACGTCCTGTATTTGTATATATCAATAGCAATTGAATAAAGTTGTTTTATAAATACCAAGCTCAATATTTCAATTCAGCATGTTGCATTGCCACACAAAGATATTCAAGAAAATTCTTTCAACCAAAAGTATCATTTACATTGAAACATTTTAGATATTGTAGTGATATCTTGAATATTCTGGGAGTAACTTGTGAGATCCTGTACAACCTAGATGACTTTTGAATCTGATAGACGTTTTACTGAACATAAAATGTAAATCTCTTGAAAATATACTTTGTTCAAAATATTTTTTTGAGTTAAGCTACTTCCAAGATATTCAATATTATTGGTATTATTTTTATTTAGTGGGTGATATTTTAAACTAATTTTTCTATTCATCTTGGCTTTCGCAGTATCATGGAAATACATACAAAATGACATGCTAACTATTGAATAACTTATATGAAATGGTATGAACAAATGAATAAACATATATTTAACTTCTTTATAAATACAAATTCTTATATATTTACAGTTTAATATATACCCCTAAATATCTCAAGTTATATTAAAATTACAACCCTTTATTGATTTACTAAATTTTCTTGGACTCACAGACCCTAACACCATGGTTTTTGAGCTATAGGGCCCTACTTACCACTTTTGGTCCTCAATCTACATTATCATGATTATCCTTATTTCTAAGTTTTCTTAACCATTTATTTCTCACTAAACCGAAGTACTTTCTTATTTCCGATACATTGTTTCTCGATTTAACACTCAATAACCTTTAATCAAAATTTCACTGGGTTTCATAGTCCTCTTTTGGAGTACTTTTCCTTTCCAATTCTTTGTTTCCTCACATTCTATCAATAAATGACAAAAACTATTTATTTTCGTATTAAATAGTATACACTTTCTTGTTCTTCTCTGTCTCCTAAAACTTTTAACCTTATCACTCCTGTTCTGGCCCATGCAAAGGCCTCTCTTGTCATTTTGTCACAAATATCGACTTTTTGTCTCCTTCCCAATTTATTTTTATCGCTCTATAAGCACATAGTGAGGTTTTGACTTTTAAACTACACATTCTATTCTCTCCTTCTATATATTATATCCTCATTTATTGAAATTGTATTGAGTGTTACGCTAGCTAAGTACAAAAATATATTCATCATAAAAGCATGATGATTTGATAATCATGAAGCATATTTGTTGCAATAATAAATCTTCAAAACGAATGCTGGAATTTCTTAAGTCGACAAAGATCTTCATCGATTGTTCGCACACACTTGCAAGATGCTCGCCCTGATTTCCAAGAGACCTGCGAATGTCGACCAAAGATTGATTCTTTTAGGGGTCCCCAAAGAAGTAATCAGAGCGATTGGGGTTGCCGCTTTGGGGAAGCCAAATGTGGTCACGCTGATGACACTAATCTTTCTCCAAAGGTTTGAGACAGCAATTCCAAAACAGCGTAGCCGAGCCTCGTCCTGCATGAGCCATGGGGAAGATTAGTTTGCAGCATAAGCACGTATCGAAGGAGAAAGGTCCGAGATTTGATGTTGCAAGCCTAAAACCACATTTCACCTTCCGTGAACATTTTCTGGATGTCCCTGTTTGTTCGCATGGAAATAAACCTCGTTATGTTTTCACGAATTCATAAATTACTTCTTTAATATATTCTTTCACGCTGGCGTAGAAGAAACAGCACTGTGATGCTATAGGAAATAAATGAAGGTCATTTTGAGAAAACGACATGAAAGTCCAAGTTGCCCTGCAGCTCTTTCGACTCGCTGGAGACCGACCGAGGTGCTGGCAAGCAATGTACAGCCTGAGTGTTTTTGCAGCGTGCCCAGCCTCAGTGGCCTGCGTTGCGTTGCCAACTTGAGACGCATGGAGGCTCTTTGCTTTTAATACAGTTCTTAAGTTTCAAATTTTTTCACAAGCATTCGATCGTGTCTTTATAAGTATAGTTGTAACGTCTCTAATTTTTGCGTTCAGTAGCAATAATATCTCCTTGTTCAGCAGTTAGCCGCTCTTTGTCTATAATTTTTATCAATAAATCAGTTATTTCCATGCAACAATGCATTTATCAGCTAGTTTTGAACCTATAACAATTCAGAACAACCACTTTAACCTCTCGCGCGTCACACAATATGCTTCGAGGCCCGCGATTTCCTCTCCCTCTAGAAAAAAGAAGTTTTTATAAAAATGTCAATGTGTCTATGTGTGTCTATGAACAATATGACTTAATAAAAAAACTTTCGGATGAATACGAATCTGAACTGCAAGGCATCCTTCCCATAAGCAACAAGCAAATTCATTGTGATTAGTTCCGGCCAAAATAATTTCTAAGCCTAATCCTCCTTTCATTTATAATTAGCATATATTGAAATTAATATGTCTCAAATTGATTTTACAAAGAGGTTGATAAATTTCAGTATCTTTCAGGAATGCCACACAAAGAGTTTACAGTAAATTTCTCATTCCAAGCAAACCTTTATACGAAATTCTTTGTTTAATTTTGATTTTATGAATAAATGTAGCTAGAGTGTGATTAAACTATTATAGCTGTAATATATTGCTATATACAGTGCGATCCACATAAACCTGAACCGTTGATATAGGCCATAACTTTTGAATCAATAATAGGACACACGTGCTGCTTTGGGAGAATATAATATACAATTGGGAGATTACATTGCATTATTTACATCTCGGAGAAAATGTTGGAAGTGTCATCCATCAGCATCTATACATGTTTGCACACGTCTCACCATAATCTCTGAAGTTTTAGTGAGAGAATCCTTGCCAATGTTACTTATTTCGGTGCCAATGGGTTTCTTGAGAACATCATTTGTCCGTGGCCTATTCTTGTACACTCTGTTTTTAGATGCCCCCACAAGAAAAAGTCTAGTGAGGTTAAGTCAGGGGATCCGGAGAACCACAGACATTTTGAGATTATTTGATCATCACAGAAGCTGGTTAAAAGTTCCATGGTGTCATTAGATGTGTCACGTTGCTGGAAACAACCTCCTCTCAGTTCGATATCATCCAGCTGCTCGACAAATGTCTTGAAGATACCCATATAAACTTCAGTGTCTTCAGTCGTATCAAAGTAAATGGGACCAACGATCCTGGGAGCTGACACTACGCACCATATTCCAACATTTTCATCTTCAGTGTCTACAGTCGTGTCAAAGAAAATGGGACCAACGATCCTGGAAGCTGATACCACGCACCATATTCCAACATTTTCATCTTCAGTGTCTACAGTCGTGTCAAAGAAAATGGGACCAACGATCCTGGAAGCTGACACCGCGCACCATATACCAACCTTTTCATCATGCAGTGTGGTTTCGTGGATCATTTATGGGTTTACAGCAGCCCAATATCTGGTGTTTTGTATGTTTATTTAGCCATACAGATGAAACCATGCCTCTTCTGTAAACTACGTTATGGAGAGAATGTCTGGACGTGGATTAAGAGTACCCTGAGACCATCGACAGCACCTGATTCGTTTATCATAATTTGCTTCTTTCAGTTGTTGCATCATTGCACTCTGTAAGGTCGTAATGCCGATTTCTTCGCAGCTTTTTGACATGTTGCGTATGAATACCCTGATTCCTGGCTCAATCGCCGCAAGGATTTGTCTGGAGGATTCAATAGCCCTCTGCGAACATCTGTAACAGTCTCTGCATTCAGTGGCGGTCTATGTTTTCCACTCTCACTAATGAGTATACCAGTTGTCTCCAGTTTTCTTGCAAGCGATAAAATTGTTGCCTTTGTCGGAACATCGTGTACATTAAATTACCTTCGAAATTCCCCTTGTGTTGTTGCCAAGGAATTTGTCTTCCAATATGTTTTCAAAATGTAAACACACTCTCGTAGTGAGTACTGCATGTTGCTGTTATGACTGCACATTTAAGACTGTCAATTGTCAACAATTTTCAGTGTTGACAATTCTCCCAGAGCCACTACGATCATTAAGATACATTTATAAATTCTACAAGCTTTAAAGGGGAAATTATGGCCTTATGAAATGGTTCAGATTTATATGGACCACACTGAACTTCGTGGGTATTGAATTTTCTAAGAATTACCTCTGAGGTAGCCCTTATTGTGCCTGATTAGTACATTACTGGTAAACCGTGAGAGATAGGTTTCGTTAAAATAATTTATGACAAATGTAACTTGTCGTGGCGTTAATTATTTCTTCAGTATTTTATTGCTTTGAATGATCAAATATTTAAACTTTTATCAAGCGGTGATTCTCATTTCTCCCCTGTGGCCATACATTTCGGCCTACAGTATTCTTATGGCCTACAATACGTAGTGAATCCGTATCTCTGTAACTATACAGACAAATGAAGACAGGGAACAGATTTCTGGCCTACCTAATGTAACATGGTGACAGCTACTGTAAAATGACATGCTGCTTTCTTCTGTTTCCAGTTGACATCACCACACCACTACCACTTCAAACGCTGCTGTTTGTGCTAGCGAGTTCAGTCCACAGTGTGTTTTCCTCTTGACATTAAAACTAAACCAAAACACTAAAAACAAGGTGAGAATAAGTTTTTTGTTTTCTTAAAAAAATCTGTGCTCGCACCTCACTAATATTCCATCAGCACAAGTTATTATTATTATGATACATAATCACGCGGTGAATGTAATTCCAAGAAGAAAGGGTTGTGTGAACACAAACGTGTGTGTGCGTGTGAAATATTTATTTCATTTTTGTATTCGAGGAAAGTGCTGGAAAAAGAGAGAGAGATGACAAGGCTTTTGTTTTCTGTTATTTCCATTCATTTATTGTTTTATACGAAAAGCGTATGTGGGAGAATGAAAGATAAACACTGCAAGGTTTTTGTGCGTGTGGTTTGAGAAGCCTAAATTAAAAAGTGGTGATTGCATAAAGAAGAAAAACAAAACCCTGCCCTTGTATTTACTTTCTCAAAATAATAATATCTGTTATGTAATAATATATACATATATATGTCTGTGAGTGTATAAAGAATTTTTTTAATGCTGAAAATTATTTGGAGTGCATGCCTCAAGTTAAGAGAGCCATTGTTCTCTGCTCATAATTAAAAGTTAGAAGAGAGAAAGAAACACAAAAAACGTTTATCATGTTCCTTCAAAGGGAAAATTAAAGTAATTAAATAATAATAACATTAATAATAATATATATGCATATAATTGTTTTAGGCGGCCCACTTTGTGGTAGTTTGTGGGCTGCATTGCAGATTTTTTCGATGTGTTTAAAAAATGAAAAAAAAAAGTTCTAAGAGCAAATAACTAAATGAATAAATCAATGGAACGAATGAGTGAGAATCGAACCCAATACAGCGAGTTGGCAAATCAAGTGTCTTCTGTTTTGTGGTTGACAATGTATCATTTCAAATCAAAATAAAATAAATTAAATTGACTCTATATTATACAGTGTTTTTGTTTTTAGATACCTCTACAAATGCTGAATGTTTGAGTGCATGGAATGTTGCCGATGTAGGATACAGTAGTACCCAAAGCTGATCAAAAGGGTTAACGAATATCCTAAAAGACCTTGAATTTTCACTTCCTAGTATAACTGATGCATTCAAAGCCTATTATCTTCAACACTTGGCCATCAGTACACATCTGTATCCTGCAATACAATTTGATGTTCAATTTTTTCTACTACGTACTTACACTAACATAACTTCGATAGAAGTACGAGGCATGTTTCTTTAAGCCAGTGCCGTTTTGGAATTAAAAAAATACGTGCATAGATGTCGCAATAATTTGACTTTTACATGAAAGCCTGTACCTTAATTTACTTTTCTACACAATTTCCGTGAATATTGAGGAACTTGTCATAACGTGGCACCAGTTTTTGAATACCCTCCTCATAAAATTCTGCCGCCTGACGTGTTAACCACTGTATCACAACTGTTTTGACTTCGGTTATCGTCTTGAAGTCGCTAACCGCCCAGATGTTTCTTCAAGTGCAGAAACAAATGGTAGTCGCTGGGCGCCAGATCAGGGCTGTATGGAGGATGATCTAGAGTTTCCCATTGAAAAGATTTGATGAGATCTTTGGTCCGATTAGCCACATGTGGACGGGCATTGTCATGAAGAAAAACTATACCCTTACTCAACTTGCCACGTCTTCTGTTCTGGATTGCACGGCGCAGATTGCTCAATGTCTCACAATAAGACGCTGCATTGATTGTCTCATTACGAGGCAGAAACTCCACTAGCAATACTCCTTTTCTGTCCCAAAAAAACTGTGCACATGATTTTCCGGGCAGAAATTATTTTCTTAAACTTCACTTTTGTGGGTGATGATGAATGTCGCCATTCCATGGATTGTTGTTTCGATTCTGGTGTGACGTAGGCCACCCATGTTTCGTCACCAGTAACAATTTGGTCGAAAAGATCTTCACCTTCATTGTGGTACCGCTCAAGGAAAGTCAATGCACTGCCTAAATGTTGGGTTTTGTGCAAATCCGTCAACATTTTCGGAACCCAACGTGAACAGAATTTCCGGTACTTCAACGAGAACCCCTAATGTTTTTCCGGGGAAATATATGAGTCAATTGGAGAATTTAAAGTCATGACGGCAAATTGGCCAAAGTAGCTCAATGGGTAAGAGCTACTGTACGGAAACCAGTAGATCAGTGGTTCAAATCCCGGCCGTGGCATTTAATTTTTCATGTTGACTCTATCAATATGCATATTTTATGTTTTAAGTATTGGGATTTCTGCATCACAGAATTCATCTGATTAATTAATATTAAAGTATTCTTTTTTCTCGAGAGGTACTAAAGATATCTGTAAGACTTTAACCTCTGCAAAATTCAGAATATTCTTAAATTTGCAAGGAGATAATAATCCACCTCTGCCACGTTTATCTTTTTCTAGTACGTCAATTAATGTTTGCTTTGCTCCTCTCAATTTTTTCTCTCCTGAATCTGTGATCACATTCTATGTTTGAGTGACAGACCTCCTATATGAAACTAAGGTGTGCGGACCGTTATTGAGAGGGATGTCTCCCATACACTCAGTTGCAATGTATCCTTACTCTTCCGCTTTTACCACTCATCTAGACCTGACCTTTGTACTAATGCGTATGTGTTGTGCCTGTATACAAATCAATAAGGGATTGGTACATCCAAAGGAATAGTTTGGACAACTCAGTTAAAGATCTTCTGCCAACTTTAAATAAAGAAATACACTATGGAATACTAGCAGCATCGGCAGATTTCCATGCACTACCCTATACCTAAAAGACGTTTTCAATCCTGAAACGTAGCTCCTATCTGAATGCTAAGAGGATTTGTTGCATGAACGTTAGCTGTAAACATTCTCAGAGATAATAAGCACATGGATTTATTCCTGGAGAGAGTTAGAATCACCTTACAATCCTACTTTGTTGGACTTATTTTAATTATCGCGTATATCTGCTTGGTTAACTATTTCTTATTGTCTAAGAAGCTATACATTTTGGTTTAATTATGAATTGTGAAATTGCATAAATTCAGTTGGACAGTACAAAACAAATCATAACACAATAAGCAGATGTAGTTCTGTAGTACACAGGAGCTGGCAGTGGGTACATTGAACTCGTATAAATCTGTGACGTCATAATCCACTGTATTCTAGCACACTGTAGATTACATTAGTTATCCTATAGAAAAGCTAATAAGACGTGTCTGTAAAATAAGGTATCCCATTTTATTTAATATAGAAATCATCTTTATTGTCAGTGAATGTTACAAAGATGGAAAGGCGGACCTTACAGCTATTTTTCAACGTAATAACCATTATTACACAATTAAAAAATTACAAAAAAAAAAAAAAAACAATTATAAAAACAATTCTGCTGTTAATATATTTTCCATTAGTTGATACAACTTAATAAGAAATATATTGTTTAAAGAAAAACTGTTTGTTAGTGTATTGTAAGACAAATATTAAAGTTTGCGTTTGTAATAAGTTGGCTGGAGAAAAGTATCATAAATTGATGATGCTTTTGTTTCTGCCCCTAACACAGGTTTTACGGTAAGCCTTCCTTGTTATTGTAAGCTTACAGGAAGTGTTAGACCTGCTGCACCAATGGTCTCCATCATCACTTAAGGTAACTTTTGAATTTTCTTTTTAGAGAGTAATGCAATAAAGTGGAACTGTCCATATAAATCCAGTAAATGTTCCTTCCTGGTTAAAAATATACCTACCACGTTAGCAGTAAGAAAATGTAAGAAGTATAAAGAGTATTGAATATTACTCTTGGTTACACTTTGAACTTTTTCTTTTAAAGGAAAAAAATCTTTTATTCTCTACGTTTTCAAAATGACATAGAATTTTTTATTTTAATTTCTGTACAATGTGTCTATGCTAAGTAACAAAAGTTTTGTATTGAACCAAAATATTATATGTAAAATTTTACAAAAATACATGTTTTAAAGCCCTTTGAATTCCAGAAAGACATTTTAGAAGAAGATCTCTCTTTTGGTACATAACTCAAAATTAAGAGCTCGGTTACACACCAAACCTAGTACTTATGCTCAAAAAATACCTGAAGGTATGACGAGAATATTAAAGAAAACGTATATACCTTAAACCATACCTTAAGTGCAAAACGTTTCACTATTTTGTTTTCGAAAATGATTCAAACGACTTTAAACTATCATACGTTTAAAATATTTTCCTGAAAACATATATACATATCTTGAATTTTCTGGAACGACTTGGGAAGTACTCGTTCAGCAGGAATTACGACGTAATTTGTACAATGAATAAACTGTAAGGGTTGGTGAAGATTTTATTAGAGAAAAGTTGTGAGGAAGTTCTGTTCCTTTCTCAGAGTACAAAAGGCTTTTCCATTTAAGACAACTATAAGCAGTTTTAAACTGAATCCAATAAAGGATATCCCAGAGAGAGTCTAATTAAGAAAAGGAGTGTAACCGGATTATTTACACTTCAATAATTTTATCAAACACAAGTAAAGGGATTAGGGTTTATTGATTAAAATGTCACGGATTTTAGGTGCAGTTCTCCGATTCCCCTCGCCATTCATCGCACCAGTTTCCGCCTAATGACGTGTCCTTTCATTCTTTGCACGACCATTTTATAACATCCACTCCCGCATATCCTCCTGCCAGGTACCCCAACCTTGGATCCACAGTTTCTCTGCTTCTTGGCAGGCTCTGACTCCAGGCAACCACTTGTAATCCTGGGTGATGTAAATCCTGAACACGATGAAGTATCACGAAAATGAAACTGACGTTTAAAATTTCTAAAACATATGAAATGTATGTCTTCAATTTTCTGGATGTACAGCTGATATACTTTTTCTTTTGGATGAATTTTGCCTTACTGGCAAGCCAATTATGTCGTTAAAGTGCACAATTTGGGTAAATATTCTTGGTGGCGTTATTGTATGTAAATTTTTAGATGCCCATACCTATTTTTCAAGTAGCAAGTATTTTGTTTTTTCTCGTTGTCATACTAAGAGCATTGAATTTTGAAAGTATTAGAAACAAAGAATATTTAAACATCTATCTCCTTGCATACGTTGTTGTTGTAATAATTATAACGAAATATATAAATGTATATAAGAATTTAACTGTATTGTGAAGAAAATGATACAATAACAGGCCTTTGTAAGAAGAGAATCTCACGAAGATGCAACACACTGGCAAGGGATGACTTAAAGCATAAAGTAAGCAATAACTTGTTACCAACCATGTTACTGTGGAGGGACTAATAGATCACAAGGTACATATGCCACTTGAGGACAAGTACATATCAAGCCGTCACAGGTAACACGTGTAAATCTCAGACGTCTTGTGGATTTCTTTTAAAGGGCTCTACTACACGTTCATTGCTTTCGAAAAAGATGACAAACTCAGAACTGTGTCCTCTTGTTTAAGAAATCACGTGAATACTGTTTATAAAGTTAAAGATAAGCAGTAAGTAGTAAAATTTTATAACCTCTTGTTTCTGCAAGAAAACGCCGACGTAATTACGTTCTGCTGAAACTACCCCCAAAGGGCACTTAGCATACAAAATGAAATTGCTCGTCCGCCGTTTTAAAATTGCCTTCAAAGAGCTCGGTTTTCTTTCATGTTATGAAATTTTCGCTAATTGATTTATTATGGGGTTAATTTATGTCCGACCAAAAGAATTAATTGTTGCGCAGAGCAGGCGTAAAACTGTACTACTTACTGGGTAAATGAGGTTCCATTAGAACTTCAAACGATGATTCCAGAAATACACACAGATTTCTTAATGAAAGTGAATATTTTATGCTAAAGAGAGTATTTTGGTTACATAAAAGGAAAGCACACACTATGCTTAATGTCTGAGATATCTATTAATTCCAAAATTTGTCCTTTAGAAGATCTTTAAAAATAACTATGTTATTAAAAGAATAGTAGTTCCACAACGCACTTTTTGTCATCCTAAAATTCAATTTCTCTGTCTTCAAGAGTTTTTTTTTAGAAATTGTACCATTTATACCTGAAAATGTCATTTAATAAAAATCAATGCAAACATGGAGAACAACTATTATAAATTGCAAGGACAGAAAACATAAGCGTTGAGCACTGAGAAACCTAACAGTAATATATATTTATAAAGCTGAATTTTCCCTACAATGCGTTCACTGTGAAGTGTATAAGACTTTTGATTTTGCATATGAAGTGATGTAGAATCACAGTGCAAACTGGCGGATGCAGTACCAGCATTTAAACTACGTTTACAGTGTAAGTCCCGGGTGAGTAAAAGTATTGTACTTTGTGCGTTCATAAGATTAAAAGTCCAGGTTGCAGAAATTCAAAATGCAGTTTATATCCGTAGAAAGACACTTGTACAACTCTGATATCAACAGAATGACGTAACACACACGAGACCTTCAAGTTCGTCTGACACACTGCTCTTTAGCAACTTCATTCATTCTTCCGCCTGCCTGGGAGGTATCTGAGCACAGTTCTCTTGACAGGCTTGGGAAATGAACTAATGTTAATGTATGGCGCTTACCAAGCCCATTTCTGGGCTTGGGGGTATAGAGTCAGAGGAAAGTGGCCCTGTTCAGTTAAGATTACCCAATGGATCTTTGGGCAACCGGTAATTCGGTGTGCGGGGAGGAGCACTATGGTCGTAACGACCAAGGGTATTCACCAGGTTATTGGAATGGGAGTTTAGCTTATTGTAAATGTTACGGGATCTCTCCCGCACCACGTCTACAATATATGGGACTCCGGAGTAGTTGTGAAGGATATGGGACGGGAATCTAGTCCAGTATTGTAGATAATTCGCAACGCCCTGTTCTGGACGCGCTGTAGTCAGCGGATACTGGTCGGAGCCGCTGATCTCCAGACTTCGCAGCCGTACAGAATCAGGGGCGGTATAATCGCCCGATACAGAATGAATGCCCAAGCCTGAAACTGATAGAGACCTTGCGCACCCCAGTGGCTTGTATCTATTGCCTTCTGTTGTTTCTTCACTTCATATCCTTCTCTTGAAATGTGGTGCAACAATAATCTCTATATCTGCTCTATTTATGTTCTATACTTATGTAGAAGAAAAAGTTATAGCCTTTTGTAAAGTTATTTAAACAGAAGGTAACGTTTCTGCAGGGTTAGTGTAATTATTAAGCATTTGTTGGTTCCTTTACGGCGCATAGTACGTATAAAAGCTATTCCAATTCGATATTAAGATTTTTCTGAAAGGTACAGGAGACATTAGTGTATAAAAAGACCTTTTTACAAGAGAAACTGCATCCTCGTAGGTGAGAGAGCAGTATGTCTTTGCAAGTGGCGGATTGAACATCAATTTGGTATTTGGGCTCACTATTTTCCAAAGCTGTAACAGGATTTTCAAAGAGGAAATAGAAAAAAAAATCCCTCACCCCAAGGTAATATTTTCGATTGTATTGATTAAAGTAATACATGTTTAAGACATTTGCATTCCATACAAAAATACTCGTACAAATATCGGAATGTGGAGATATCCACTTCTAATTATTCCTTGTTACTAGCTTTCATTTTCGAACATTTAGTTTTCTGTAGTAATAAGTCATTTGCTTACTTTTATTTTACGTCTTGGCCAGATATAGGGAATAGAATGACAAAGCCATAACATTACGATAACTTTTATTCAATAAAATATAGTAAGTATAGTAATAAATGCTTTTATCCACCACCATAAGATAAAAAATGTAATGACCCGATATTTTTGTTACTAAGAAGTAGGTCTATTACTGCTAGACATGAAAAATCTCTACAAAGAGTCGAGATATCTCTTCCAGAGTCAATATGCCAGGTCAAGCAGAAGAACGAAGTTAAAATTTGCGGGACAGAAACATACTATTCTTCAAGAATGTATACGCTAATATAATGTCAAAGACCTATTATAATCTCTTTGACTATCGATTACCTCGTAGATGGGTTATTCCGATGTTCAATTTTTCTTTAGTTGTGTGATTTGTCTGAAAAACAAATGCTAAAATCACTTCCTCGCAAATATTCATAACAGTTTAAACTATACCATATATTAAACGATAAATATTCTTTGTCATAAATTGTAAATGTTTTTGTGGCAACAAACTAAGATTAGCAATTCGAGCTTCTCGATTTTTTTTTTTTTTTTTTTTTTTTTGGTAATTTACGCCCTCCAACGTTAAGTCATATCGGACGATGAATGAAATGCGTGAAATGATGCTCAAATGATTTCGGGGTCCACGGAGCTTAGAGTTACCTGATATTCGTCTCTCAGGATAAGGGAAACCCGCAGAAATAACCTTATCCAGGTAACTTACCCTTAACGAGATTCGAACTCGGCCTATTGAACGTGAGACGGACGCGCTACCATCCGCGCTACCGAGGTGGGCTTTCTCGAATTTCTTCAGGCAAAATACTGAACCCTGTATCACTCCTTTTCACATTCAGTTTACCATTTGTTATTTTTGCATCACAATAGTTACTATTCTTTGCTATTCAAAGCCTCCAATATCATCTTAAACCTAGTAAGATATTGATTATATATATTTTGTAAAACAATTTTAATATTTTTATATTTCATAATTCAAGTCGATTTTTTCTTAGGATACGGATAAAATGACGTATGGGGCTAGCGAGGCTAGCGATGTTTATCATGCTCTTGAAATTTAAGCCCTTGGGGCCAACGTCTCGGGTGTTTTTTCAGTCGCAAATAAACACCAACTTACTCTGCAAGCCCCATAAATAATCAAGAGTCAGTAGAGACACTCATATGAGTGCACACATCAGAGTTTCCAGTAAGTCTCTCTACCATTGCATGCGGTAGAGAAACTAAAATATGCAAGCCCAAGGTATGCTTAAATAAAAGATTGATGCTGTCGAAAAGATTCAGCACGCACAAAGAAAAGCCAACGTTTGGAGGTATTCCATGTGACCAGTATGACGTCAACAGCTATCAGGAGGGGGGCACAGTGCCAAGACAAGAACAGAGCCAAAATGTGACATCTTCATGAAAATGCAAGTCGTGAAAACTGCTGATAACAAAACGCCGAGCTAACACCTTTCCAACATTAGGGGGAGCTATGTTCGAGTTAAAACCGTAAGGAATGTTTCAAATTGCACTCCAAAGGAATGGCATCTCTAACAAGCATTTCAAAGTGCAAACGTAATAGAGCTTGAAAATTTTGTAAAGAATACGTAAGTTCGAATACTAAATTAATCCAGAATTAAGAAAGCTACACATAGAACTAAAAATGAAATACTAAAAGCCTTGCATATTTCTTAAATATGCGACACTTTAGTGAAAGTATTTTTAAGAGAAAAAGATCCCAACAGGAATGGAGAATTTTGCGGAATACAAGAGTGGTTCGACAAGAATCTGTGTTTAAAAATATATGGTGTTGCTAGGGGAAGTTTGTGTTAGTATGTACTGTCATTTATTACACGCTATCAACACAAATTTGGTGCTGAATTTATCAGTTAGTTTGGATGTTACAGAGATTTCAATAAGTTATTTAAAAATTTTTGCTAAAATGGAGAAAGTGCAGTATCCTTCAGTGATTCGCTTTTTACTTTTATACAGGAGAACTTGCGAAAACATAAAAGCGAAATTGGATGATGTTTATGGATACCTTTCGCCTTCTATGACAACAGTTAGATATTGGTATAGCGAGTAAACGTGGTCAAACACCCAATACACAATGCAGATGTAACTACCACAGAAGTCAATGAAGTCCACGCCATGATTCTCGCTGACCGTCGAACGAAAGTTCGTGAAGTTGTAGAGGCCATAGGTTTATCGACGGGAACAGCAACTGGAGATGAAAAAGCTGTCGGCCCGATGCTTGCAGTGGACAACAACCCGGTACGACTTCCAAATTCGGAGCTGTTTAAGTGAATTCCATAGGAGTTTTTGCGTCAGTCATCACTGTCGATGAGACCTGGATTTATCATTATACTCCGAAAACCAAGCAAGAAGCAAAACTATGGGTTACTTCCGAATAATCTGGTATAAAGAAGGCAAAGATGGTCTCATTGGCCGGAAAAGTGATAGAGACGACTTTTTGGGATGAGAGGGGTAACATCTGAAGTGAGTTATATCCCAATTCGACAAGAAGTTGAAGGAGACGTGACCCTATATGGCGAAGAATAAATTCTGTTTCACCACGATAATGCCCCTGCACATTCATTCGTAGTTGCTGCCGCCAAAATGCATGAACTGCATTATGAATTGCTGCCAAACTTCATTATTCACCTGTTCCCAAACATGAAGAAATGGCTTGCAGGAACAAAATTTAGATTAAATGAGGTCATCAAGGAGACAGGGGCTGAGCTTGAAATATCTTATTTTTGGAGTGGTTGAAAAATGGCAGAAGTGTATGTCCCTGAAAGGGATCTCTGTTGAAAAATAAATAATTTATGTTTCAAAAAACAAGCGTCTTCATTCCTCATGGGTATTTATTAAACTGCCTTCGTTCCTTACTGTCGCTTATTTTAAAGATACTGAACTACAATAATACAATACTGCCACTATATGTAGATAGTACAGAGAGTAAACAGTGTTATATAGGCATTTCTTTCACATCAATTTCTCCACTCAGTTTGCTAAAAACTAATCTTACAACAGTAGTGCATTCTTCTATATATACATTTTAATTATGCCTTTCGCTGTACAAATAAGAATGCAGTAGCTCAATGTGACATGCTTTTGGTTGGCTTTGAAATTCCATGCTCTCAGCATGTTCACTTAAAGAAAGTGAATAGAGACCTACAACTTAAAATAAGCACTTGAAAGTACTACCCCGTATGAAATAATATTTCTAAAATAGTTAACGTTATAAACAAAAGCTTATTGGCACAAAATAAACAAAAGGAAATATGTAATGTCTAAGGGATATTCAGTGGAAAGATTTTCTTGAAGTCTTCGTTTTAACGTCTTGACTGAGTCATTTATGCTTCGTATGGAGGGATTACAGCAGTGCTCCCCCAGGACGTGGATTCAGATGCCTGTCTCGAGTAGCAGACAAACTCTGGATCAGAGAGAGGATTTTCGGGATGGGTGATTATCCCAAAGCCGGGCATGAGATTGAGGAAGGAGATAAACCCTGTCTCTCGCTTTAAATATAACCAACATAACCTAACACTTTTTATACACCTTCAACGAAATATACAAGTGTATAATGAAGTTTTATTAGTATTATGAATAATCTACCAACGGTTAAGTGTTTCGAAAGGTACCGGGTTCAAATTCCGTGAGCGGACTAGTCGCCAATGTAACTACTGGATTAATGAGAGAACGTAAGCTTTCAAGGCCGGAGTCAATATAAGTGATAAATGTTTAATACCATTGGTATCCCAAAATTCCATCTCACATCTGCACAAGTACTAAAAAGACGATTATTGGTAATAGCAAACGTTTAACGCTATCCACAGATAGTAGAAATAGGGAAACAACGATAACACCCAAATGCCATCCCCCTGGCACGTGTTCAAGCAGATGTACAATTGTCTAACACTAAGGTATCTCTGGACAGGAGCCAAGCTGCTAACTTCCCATCACTTATAAATGCAGAAGAATTTTCCTAGCCCTAAGTTTTCTCGCACACTAATCGCCCGTCACTTATGCAGAGTGATTTATATAGAACTGTCACATTTACTTCATTGTTTCAAAAGTAACTGTGCTAGCGACAACTTATTATACCTTAAATGTAGAGAAATTTCAGGAGATTATTTAATTCTATAGCAAATGTTGAACGTGTCCTCCAGCCTGGATAATGCACAACCCAACACTTGTTCCAAGTTACTGGCCACTCGTTGGAGGACACTGTTGTCAGTAGCTTTAATTTCCTGTGTGATGTGCTTCAAATCGTGCTATGGCTGGGGCCGTGTGGCGTTAATCCTGTCTTTTAAGTAAACCCATAAAAAGGAGTCCGGCAATGTCAAATCCGGAGATCTCGGGGGCCTCAAGTTTCCGTCGTCAAAGAAACTTGCAATTAGTTCAATGGATTCATTTGATGTATGGCATGTAGTGCCATCTTGCTGAAAATATCCTTGACTCAATGGTCCCACTATTCCCTGTGCAGATATTGCGCACCAAACTCCAATTTTAACCGGGTGAATATGTGCCTCGTGGTTAACATGTGGATTTTCGATGACCCAATGGCGCGAGTTCTGTGAGTTCACCTAACCGGATAAATGGAAACATGCTTCATCTGTGAACCATGCAATCAACAATATGGTAGGATTTTGAACAATGAATATCAGAAACCAACGACAATAATTCAATCTTTTATGATTATTTGGTTCCTTGCAACAACCATGACCCCATATGGCTTTAGGTCTGCACTTTTCGCAGCTCTCTAACACATTGAATAGGTATATCCTGCCTCCTGCGACAAACGTCTTAATTATTTTTTGGGTGACTGCTCCAGACGTGCTTTTTCGTCAATGATAACCGTGGGAAGCCTAGATGAACGATGCTTGCCCTTTTTCACTCACCAGAGATCCGGTTGTTCCCAATTTGTTTACCAGTCCCAGTATTGTGTCTTTTGGGAGCATTGCAAACACTAAATTCTCCCTGGTATGTCCTTTAAGTAGCTGTAATAGAATTCGTAATCCAATATTACTTCACAAGGAAGAGTCGCTGATTTAATGTATACTGCATTTTCACGTTCGCTAGAACAAAATGTGGAAAACAGCTGCCAACAATAGAAATTAGGAGTAAAACCAACATCTGCGCATCTAATGACAAGGGATCGAAACTGCAGAACGTTCTGCCTAATTTGGTGCTAAAATTGGATCACTGAATGAATTTCGAATAATTAAAGAAAGAAATGTGTCAGTTATGGATTTATATACGAGGTCCGTCCAGAAAGTAAGTTCTGTTTGGTAATAAAATTAAATTGTGTACAGATACAAAAAATATTTATTGCACAAAATTCTACAACTCTTAAACTACTTCACCACTTAACTGACGACATTTTGCAGTCATTTTTCATAGCGAGGTACAAGTTTTTGTATACCTTCTTCATAGAAGTTTGCCGCCTGTGTCTTTAACCAGTTGGAAACATTTTCTTTCAGCTCGTCGTCATTGTTGAAGTGTTGACCGCAAAGGAAAGATTTGAGATACAAAAGCAGATGAAAGTCACTAGGAGCGAGGTCAGGGCTCTATCCTTGTGTGTTTTAAATTACTCATCTTCTGTGTTAAATCATTTAATTTTGCTCCAACTCTGATTTTAACTCTGATTTTACATTACTCAACTCTGATTTTACATCTCCTATTTTAACATCTAGGCTACTTATCTTCTGTGTTAAATAATTTTAATTTTGTTCCAACTCTTATTTTAAATCATTTGAATTCTTATCTATGTTAGCATCTAAATTACACAACATTTTCGTTATCCTTTCAAGCATTAACTCCTTATCTTTACTTAATCCTATATCTTCCCTACTCATTCCTACACCATCACTAGCTTCTTCTTCCACTGTTATTTCTTTTCTACTCGCCATCTTTTTAACTATATTCTGATTTCTTAGCAACATAAATCTACTACTACTACTACTACTACTACTACTACTACTACTACTACTACTACTACTACTACTACTACTACTACTACTACTACTACTACTTTTTTTTTTAACTTCACTCACTTTGAACCAGATTTTTTCTTCTCTCTTCCCTCTTCTTTCTCCTTTCCTTTTGTATTCCCACATAGCTGTACGAGGATTTAACCTGCACTCTTCTTTATCCTATTCAACTCCCACGTTGCGGCGCCATATGTAGCAGGATTTCTATGTTGGAATCGCCATTCCTTCTCTTCTTGTATAAGTTTTTGCGGCTATTGGTTTCCTCTGGTCCCGAATTGTATCATCTTATTTTAAATAAGTGTAATGAGACCTCTGGTTTTCAGGTGTGGTTCGGAATAAAGTTTCGGAGAAGTCAAATTTTGTAACAAATAATTTTGTAACGCTCTTGATACAGAGCGTCTACCGCGCATGTGCGGAACTGCGATCGCAGCGCTGCAGCGGAGGTAAATTGAAGCAGAACTTACTTTCTGGACGTCCCTTGTATATATGTAAAAGCAATGTACAGTTGTGTAGGACCAATTTCTCTATGGAAATTCGTCGGAGCTGCCATCTGCCGATCAAGAATAAAAAGAGAAGTTGAGTTGCCTAACATTAAGATATCTGGACTAGGCTGGACTACGCTGCTGAGAGGATTTAGCACGGAGGCCAAAACTTGGTCTATTGTACCTATGCACCCTATGGAAGGAAGGATGAGAAGAGAGAAGACAGAGAGCGGCAGTTCCAAGGAGCCAGGACGGAGGAGAGGTCAGACTCCTTACACTTTACTAGTTGGAAACTCGCCGGCAGACCTGTACAACCGGCATCCTAACCTACTGTAGTCCGGAATCGTCCCCACCAGACCGGGTTTCGAAGACCGGAGGACGTTCGACCGGAGGAGGAATTGTCCAGGAGCATATCATCTTGCCATGAACCCAAAACACCCTCCGACACTTCTACCCTGAAAGAGACCATCAGAAGAGAGGTACTTGAATCATATGGTCTGTTACATGGATGGGACCTAGAAACCTAAATGTCACCTCACACCAAGCCACGAGATGTGTCATAACAAATCTGACCACGTAGTTGAAGCCACTTAAAATAAAATAACAGATAAAGGAATAATCTTTAGTAAGATCAGTTTGTAGAAAAATAGAGTCATGTATACCTTTTATATTCTGTGATACTTTTGAGAGGGTTAAAAATGTAAATGTGTACGGTGCTTGCGGCTTTAAATGATTTAGTGAGTCACAGTGTAACGTCATTTTAACTGCTCGTTAACCATAAATATCCCAAACAAAGTTTTTTTTCCGCAGTCCTGACTCGTTTATCACGAAATTATACGAAGAGCAGGGCTTTGTGTTTACAAATCCTTGGCATTCCTTTCACGTAGTAGCGTGTTTGTGTTTTTAGGTTTCCCATTTATCTGGGCCTGAGTGACAACT
Organism: Mantis religiosa; assembly: GCA_030765055.1. NCBI lineage: Eukaryota > Metazoa > Arthropoda > Insecta > Mantodea > Mantidae > Mantis > Mantis religiosa. Next base: position 53,328,758 of record CM060947.1, on the reverse strand, counting down.
CCATTAGGAGATAGCTGACGTCTTCGGGAGACACCTCGCTGGCGCATGCGCAAAACCAATCACCCCGCTTACGCCTCCCTATCTCCTGTAACAAAGTACTACCTTTTATTTTTTGTACTCACTCTTCTAACAAGTATTCTTACAAAATCTTATTCTTGTCGATCCAGATACACCATTCGCTGAGGTATGAGGAGAATAGGGTAGGTAAAGTGGCAGAGAAACGTTAAAAGCGTGTTCTCTTTGAAATTTAATGTTCTTTGCATGACAGCGGTGGAGAAAACAGTGACGTACTGTTTGAAAATTTCTAACGTTTACACTCATATTACCTTCTCTTTTCTCTATCGTTTATTACTAAGTAAGTGTTACTATAAAAGCTAGTTATCCTATCTCTACTTCATTTTAATAAAATTGAACTTAAAAGTAATTGAATTTCCGGTGCAGATTCAACTAACATAAATTATTTAGAGAAAGCATGAAGAGAAAGCATGAAATTGTTTAATTCGGAGCTTAAAATATGCTTACATATATTTAAAAGTAGGCTCCTTAAACTGCTGTATAATATCTTACTGTTATATTCGAATTCTGTGTTCTCTCATAATTCAAGGCAAAGATTTTAGAAAACATAACTCCAAAGCTACTCCTTACCTGGAAACTGTATCAAACATTGTGATTTTCTGCAAAGTAGATGTAATGATTTTGATTAAATTTCTGTAGGTTTCATGGGAATTGAAATGTATGTACTGAAGGTTTCTAAAGTTGCCTGAATAATTTGTGCATAAGTGGTGATCTGTAAGGCATAGACCAAGTCTTACTAAACACGTACTTCTCGTTAAAGATGAAAATTTATGTTAAATACCTTCTTTTGTCAAACTAACTATTTCTTCTTATCATCAAAGATGTGATGAACCTGTACCACGCTTTTTAGAAACTTGGAAGCACTTTTGGAACCTAGTTTTCGTGCTCAGCTCCATTAGTGATTCTGTTTTTAGCCCGCCTCGGTACCCTGGTGGTAACGTGACTGCCTCACGTTCAAGAGGACCCGAGTTCGAATCTCGGAGGGTGAGTTACCTGGATAAGGTTTTTTCCCTTATCCTGAAGGACAAATTTCGGGCAACTCTAAGCTCCATAGACCCCGGACTCATATGAGCAGCATTTCACCCATTTCATTCATCGTCCGATATGACTTCACGTTGGAGGACGTAAATTACAAAAAAAAAAAAAAAAAATCTGTTTTTAGCTCATCATTAGTGAGATCAAAACGACATTATTTCATGATTCTCTTCGGCCTCGAAAATAGAAAGAAGTCGCAGAATGGCATGTCCTGCGAATACTGTGGATAAGACTACATAAAGATTTTGCATAAAAGTGCGTTATCGCGATGTAATTTCCACAACTGGTTTAGCCGTCATTACAGTCAACTCTTTCAGATGATGATTAGGTGACTTTCCTGAACCACTTTCTTTATTTCTTGCACATTGTCATGAGAAATTGATGTGCGAGGGCGTCCAAGGTGGTCGCGTTCTGAAACGTCTTCTCGACACCTTTTGAAACGTTTCTACCACTGGAAAGCTCTTACTTTACCCATAGTATATTCCATAAAAGCCACAGTCAACGTTTCAAACATGTTGCTGCATTTTATTCCATTTATAAAGGAAAATTTAATACAAATTATGTACAAATTATCCGAGCAGTCAAAAACACATGCCACCTTTTCGACCGTTAACAATATGTCAAACATTCAAAACAGCTGAAAATCTAAACACATATCAGAGCCTGTGCATCAACAAGATAAAAAAGGAGTTTTGAAAATGAAACGTATAAAGACCCTAAATTAAAACTTTCACGTTAATTTCTTATCACACCTTGTATGTACTTTATTCACGTGTCAAGTTTGTTTCCACATTGTCATATCGTTTATTTGGAACCAAAGAGGCACATTCCATTTGATATGTCACTTCAATTTTCATCAGGAGGTAACTTGTTAATGTGCCTAATACCAGACTCGAGTAGAATCGATATGATGCTTATCAGAAAATACAGTTGATCATGTAACAATCCATAATTTATTTTTAAGACGAGTCATCAACACTGAATGGTTAAGTACGTGGATGACATTACAGTTAATAAAATTATCATATATCACATGTGTGTCACGTGTGTAAGGAAATATTTACTTATGCTCTATTTTCAAACTTTCCTTCGATTCGTTACAAGCCATTTACTACTTATATCGTAATGTATGATGTATTACAGAAGGGGTTAACTCCCACACTGTGACTTATGAGATTTATTGTGGTTACCCCTCATGAGGGAGCGTTGAAATGTAGGTACCATAGGAGCTTACAGGCCACAGAAATGCATGGCGGTGTCTGACAGGAAGATTCTTTCACTCCTGAATATTCCTTGAGAGGGCCACGAGCAATCTCTTCAATCAAGCTGCACGGAAGAGTCTGATGACTAAATATCCTAGTGTGACTGATCACTTTTTGCTCCGTAGTAGAGCAAAATGTTTCTTATATTCTGCACTAATGTATCATTTCTTTATAAAATTAATAATATTACCAGTTAATATTTCCGATGTTAAGCTTCCTTGGAGCAAGCATATGCACCATTTGCCAACACCGCAAAACTGTAAAAGCCATAAGCGTAGCTGAACTATGAGAAAATGGTTGAAAGGGAAATGAAGCACATAAAATATTATAAATGTTGAAGTACTGCCGCTTTCGCCTACCGACCTGAGGAAACAAAATAACAAAAGCTCTGAGAAAGACTGGGTCCCCGGGAAATGAACCTCAAACCTCCGAAGTGGAATGTACACATTACCAGAGCATATTATTGCGTGCTAGTATGTCACGAAACAGCTAAATGGACAGTTTGGCACCCCTTAAACGTCCACGTTAGAAGACCTACGTTGCGGATGTTTATCTCTGCCTGTAGAATAAAGACTCTAAAATAAGAAATGCAAACTTCTAATTAAAAGAGTGATAATGAATCCCTGGAATTTCTGCGATGCTCACTTTTTCTCTCTCGGTAAAAACACTTGCGCATATTTACCGACGTTCAACTGTACGGCCACGGTTTCTCCTGGTTCGTCGAAAGGCAGCGCTCTCCGCTCTCTGAGTAAACAAAAGCAAAGCGAAAAACAGCTTGCGCGGCAGGCGGAACACAAAACACCTTTTTGGGTGTATATGCGGGATGCTAACGTTATATGGTTAAAGCAAATAAACTGCAAGATTCTCTTTCGGCATTTGCATTTTACAGGAAACGTATTATATACCTGGCATTCCTTATTGTACACTTAACATTTAAAATTCACACCTGGGTGTTTTAAAAGGCGGTTTTAAACAACATTAGCTACAATGTTTTAATGGAACACACACCAGACACTTTTTGGCAAACCTTTGAGTTCTAGAGACTTGTAAATTAACGACGCCTAAATCACAATAAAAGTATAAAATCTGGTGTGTTACACGTTTTGAGGCATCCTGAAGGGAAACAGATAATTAAAAATTGAGATTTGTGAGTCTACCTATATGTATGCAGTATAAATGAAAAATAAAAGGTAGGTTAAATGACAAGCTTGATGTAAAAATCCAAAAGTGTTCAAGGATGCCTCACGTAGATTTTCAAGGTAATTCTACCCATTCTAAATTAAACTTAAAGGCAATATTTCTTTCTTTACAAAGAGATTTGATTTTATGACTCTTAATAATATACTAAATCACGGCACATTTATGATATTTTAATATCAAAGAAACTTTATTCTCTAAGTGGCTTCTAAAGAGCTCTTCATTCTGAAGGACCTTTGAGTAAACTCTTGCTGAAACATAGTAAATGTTAATAAAGAATTTAAACCTCGTAAAGTAAATATCCTATGAGAAATAATTTAATGAAATTAGCCAACTTCAAGATCTTCTGTCCTTATTTGCTTTAATTTTCAAATACTTATAATTTTGTCAAATAGGAAGTAGTTATTATGTTCTTTTTAATCTCTTGGCTACATAAAAAGAATTTAATAGCGATAAGGAAATGTACGAGGATGTTCAATAGAGAACGATCACCATTTTTTGACAACGTACCTTTACTCATCCTCAAAACTTTTATGGCCCTTCTCAAAATAGTCTCCCCTGAATGCGATGCACTTGTCCCAGCGTTTCTGCTTGTCTTCAAAGACATGCTGGAAACTATTTATTGAGAGATCCTTCAAAATCGCCTCCGCAGCCTTAACCACTGCTTCTGATGATGGATAATTCCTCCCACAAAGGTGTTTCTTCAAGTTAGGGAATACAAAAAAGTCACATGGGGCTAAATCCGGACTATAGGGAGGGTGAGGGATGCACTTCACGTTGATATTTGCAAGATATTCAGCAACAACATTTCCAATATGCGACCGTGCATGCAGCCTGCTTCACGAAAATGTGGTATTTTGCGCCTGATATGGACTTAAAATGTTTTCAGGACATCTCTATGTATTGCCCAGTTACTGGTGTGTGTGAAGGAAGAATATGCTGATAAATCATTCCATGAATGTCAAAGAATAAGATGACCATTACTTTCCCAGCAAAAGCTTTTTTGGGGTTGGTGATGAAGGAGATTTCCACACTGAGCTTTACTGTTTGCTCTCAGGATAAAAATGATATAGCCAAATTACATCAGCAGTGAATACGTTTGATAGAAACTCCGGATCTTCCTCTAGCATCAACTTTAATTCATGCAGACTTGCATGCGAATGTCCTTTTGTTCGGGAAGCAACGGTCTTGGGACCCATCACGCATAAACACGTTTCATGCTTAATGTTTCTGTGACCAACATGTAGGTGGCACACAATGAAATAATCAGTATTTCAGAAAGTGATCTTAAGGTAATTCGTCAATCCTCTCTCATAATGGCAGTAGCAGTGTTGTCTTCTTCCGTAAGAGCAGGAGCTGGAGCACTGGGTTCACCTTCTTTTGAAATTGATTGTCTCTCCTCTTTAAATACTTTAAACCACCTTCGAGCTGTTCTGTACGGAAGAACAGGCTCTCTATAGGCCACCTGTAGCATTGTATATGCTTTAACTGAAGATTTGTTGAAACGAAAGCAGAACTTCAAAGCCGCATATTGTTCCTCGCGTGTTACCTCCATTGCAACGCTAGGCGATACTGAACATGTCTGAGCTTGCCTGGTTTGCACAGGCGGGAACCAAGAGTACCTACAATGAAACTAATAAGGCGTTTTTGTTTCACATTAATATAATAAGGCTGAATTTTAATGCGAAAAATTATGACCGTAAAAACTTATGATTATCCTTTATTGAACAGCACTCGTACAGTAAGATGTAAGTGTTAATCTGGCTTAACATAAAGTGGACAGCGTTTTTAATAACAGATTGTACTGGAGAGTGCACAAATAAGCATTTTAAACCAAAACCGCAACTTTAGTAGCGGTGGAACAAATACACATTTTCGAGCTATATTTCGTATTAAACGTAATGAACATGTTAATGAAATGTTTAAATGTGGTGAGTTTTGATGGACGTCCAGGTACAAAGCGGTGGTTTCCGGTGTTAATAGACAAAGGGTGATTCTGACAGAAACGAACGCCTGGCCACGTTTTTCCGATCGCTTGTCAATGCCACACAGTGTAGCGGGTTGCCTTTACCTACCCTCATCTGCAGGCGCAGCTGGTCCTAGCCGCAATCTCCCAGCTCACAGTATCGAGCAGCCCTTTTTAAAAACCACCGCACTCCTACTCACATGCGTTAAAAGTCTGCATTCACATGACTTTCTGTAATCTTTGTTTGACAAACTACTGCTACAAATACCTTAATGAATATACAAAATAAAGTTAAAATGCACAATAGTTTATCAGAAAAATTCTTAACTCATAACGAATTGGACAATATGACTCCTTATCAGAGCTCTTACTTACCATTGTTCTAGGGCGAATTGTTAGAAAGATCAACATTAATCAAGGTGAAACAATGTTTAACAAAATGTTCCAATTGTTTTTGTTGATGATGTAACTATATTCGCACGAAATGTATCATGCCTAAGTAATGTTCTAAAAACTATACATAAAGAGGCAAATGCTTAAATTTAATAATTAAAATTGCAAAAACAAAGCATATGAATAGAATAACCACGAGAAAAAATACAATACTACCTTCTAAATGACGTAACTTTTGAAAAAGTATCAAAGTTCCGATATCTTAGTTCGATACTTACTGATGATAACATATTAACTAACATAAAGGATAAAATAGCTACTGGTAGTGGACGTCTTAGAGCTTTAGACAAAATTACATATTTTATTTTAGATATATCTAAAACAAAATTAAAATGTGAATTTATAAGACATTTATTAAACCCACGGTTAAATTTGGAAGTGATACCTGGATTCTATCTTAACGAGCAGTGACCGTAATAAACATTTGGAAAAGGAAACTTTTAAGTAACATTTAAAGGAAAATCTATGCCTTTATTTATGACAAGGTAGAGTGGAGTATTGGAACCAATTATCGACTGCAAAAACTATATAAAATGTAGGCGGCTGGAGTGGCTGGGCCACCTTATCAGAATATACAATAAAAGTATAGAAAGATAGAGTCAGACTGAAAAATTCAACACCATAGCCGGGATTTGAACCAAGGATTAATTTGCTTTAATTTACCTAATAGTGGTTAACCATGAAGCCTGGGCCTTAAAGTACTTACACGTTGTAAGTCGAAATTAAGGTAGTTGTCTCATGTGTTTATGAGAACTCCTAAGTGGTTTACCGGGAAAAACAGGAGTCAGTTGGAGAATTTAATGTCATATAGGCAAGTTGGCCATAGTAGCTCAAACGTTAGAGTGGCTGGACGGAAACCACTAGATCCGTGGTTCACATCCCAGCTATGATATTGAATTTTTCAGTCTGACTACATCTTTCCATACTTTAGCCTACATACAACCGGTGTGAAAGAAAAATTAATTTCCAATAAAAGTATACCTAAAAATTACTAGGTGCCATACCAAGTAGTAAAATAAGAGTAGGAAGACTCAAATTATGATGGTTAGATGATGTCCAAAATGACCTTCTTAAAGCTTGGATTGCTAGATTGAGACGGAGAGCTCTAGATAGGAAAGATTGGGTAGCAATTCTTAAGTAGGTCAAGGATAAATTGAAAGGGCTCTATGAACACAGGTAATGATGACAATGGCTAGAAACTCATATTCATCTATCTACTTCACGTTAATCGTACTTGAAGAGATGGTTTTATCTTATATTTCCTTCTAAGTACAATGTAAGTAGAGGAATCCACAGTGTTTCTAAGTGATAGTCAAATGTTTTAAGCTGATTTACAATGGTTTCTCGAAATTGGTTCTCTAATTTTGATTAGAACACTGCATGTTTAAAAGATTTTTATGAAAATTGAAAAGTATATCCTAAACTTTCTTGGACAGTCCTCAGAAGTTCCATTTTTTTTCTTAATAGCTTTAGCATAACTGGTAAACCATTACACATAGACAAACTCCCACTACATAAAATGATGCAATTTATGTGTAATTCATATTTTTGGAGTAGACTGTTTCCAAGATATTTGCTGCTATTTAAATTTTCCAATAGTTATACCTTTTCCCAAATGGGAAGGCGTAATTCATTTTTATCGCTTGGTCATGCAAGGAGAATGTACTTTCAAATACATCTCTTAGAGAACAGCTTTTAAAGAGTTCATAATCACTTAAGGCCATATATCCACGCTCCTTTGTATCTATAAGAGCATTAGTAACGTGCCAATTTGTGTAAATGTGTATCTCGACGAACATGGAGTAGACAGAAACATAACTTTTCGTAATAAATAGTTTGTATATGCGTGGAGAAAGATATATATATATATATATATATATATATAAGTTAATTTTCTGTAACGAGACTAGGAAGTTTACTTTATTTTATTTTCTGAAGGTTGCACAACTTTGTTTTTCAAGGAAACCTTAAGAAAATGTTAAATGATAAATATAGATATCATGAAAATAAATCTGTATAGAATACAATGCGCTCGAAATATCCATCTTTGAATTCGATAATTATCTAACGGACATACTCTATTCCCTTTTAACAGTGAATAAACATTTGAATACAGTTCAGACATTGTTGCAACTTAGCCGTCTTGCATTATTTGAAATATTACTAGACGAATACGCTGTAGATACAGAATTATTAACCGAATACCTTTAAGGCTTGAATCCGATGTTCTATTTTAGTATTTCGTTACAGGGAATATATAACCTCAAAGCACTTTTGTCGAGCTCGAGGATGTTAACGTTTTTTGAGTTATATGAAATTCTGTCACACAGATCCCCGTTCTCCCATGCCACTGGGATACCGCTTATGTTTTGTTTTCGTCGTACTTTTTGTTCTATTTTAACTGTTCATATCAACGATATATAAAACCTGTGTGACGTTGCTTAAAGGTATGGGGCATATGCTGCGGCACTTTTTGGTCTTTACAAAAGGAATCACTACATATTAAAGTAATTCCATCACTGAAAGATTATAACGTTTTGGTTACTACGCGTTAATTTTGATGCAGTCTTCGTATTTAAACAATCCACTGCCGTATGCTAGAGTGGTGACTTATGCGTCTTTCCCTTCCGGTATTCGTAGGCGTAGATGCAACACCAGTTAAATTGGCTTATTTATTTAATGATAATACATGAGATATTTGAAGTGAGCTGCCTAATGTTTAAGAATATAGAGTTAAACTGTTACTTAATGTTAATACTATAAATTCCATAAGCCTTACTATATTATACGTTAGCATAACATAAGAAATCACTCTCTTTGATTTTACATTCCAAATATTATACAAAAAGTAAGATCGAAGACATTTTACGAGGTATGTCCAGAAAGTAAGTTCTGTTTGGTAATAAAATTAAATTGTGTACAGATACAGAAAAATTATTTATTGCAAAAAATTCTGCAGCTCTTAAACTACTTTTCCACATAGCTTCCAAAATTTTGCAGGCATTTGTCATAGAAAGACACACGTGTTGGTATACCTTCTTCATAGAAGTTTGCCGCCTGTGTCTTCAACCAGTTGGAAAAATTTTATTTCAGCTCTTCGTCATTGTTGAAGTGTTGACCGCCAAGGAAACATTTGAGATGCAAAAACAGATGCAAGTCGCTAGGAGGGAGGTCAGGGCTGTATGGAGGTGGTCAAACACGTCCCATCCAAATCCCTGTAAGGTCAAAAACTGAATTGCACTACCCATTCGTTTTGTTTTGAGTTGCTCAGTAAGAACCTTTGGCACACAACGTGAGCAACGTTTAGGAAATTCACGTTTTTCGTTAGTAATTTCATGAACTAGTGATCGTGAGATTTGGGGAAACTCCATAGCGAGAGCACAAATTGTAAACTTGCGGTTTTCCTGGAACTTGTCATCAATCACGTGAACCATTTCTTCTGTAACCAAAGATGGACGCCCACTTCGTTCTTCATCGTGAACTTCACTACGTCCTTCATTGAACTGTCGGACCCATCTTCTCACCATTGCATTTGTCCGTAAATATCGGAAAATTGCCGATACATTTCAATTGGTTTCACTTTCCTATCATACAGAAAACGAATCACAGATCTGATTTCACAAGTGGCGGGATTTTCAATCAACACCGACATTGTAAACAAGCACAACAAAGCGTACGTCGCTGGCAGCGATCTCACAATGGCGCATGTTTCTTTTCCTTGATGCAGAGCGTCTACCGCGCATGTGCGGAACTGCGGCTGCAGCGCTTCAGCGGAGACAAATTGAAACAGATATTACTTTATGGACGCCCTTACTGTTTAGCATAAAACCTATATATTAATGTGGACATAATTTTGCACTATTTAACAATATCTGAAAAAATATATTGCTGGCTGTATCTAAACACACACATACACACACATTTTCAATACATATGAGCAGCTTGGAGTAGTTGTGAGTAAGTTGTGGAGGAAAAGATGATGAACTTGTTAAAGATCTAGTTGCTGGATTCTAGTAGTTCCACGGCTGCTCTGGTAATCACATAAGCTCTTAGTTTTAGGGGCGGTCTCAGATGGTAAGTAATAATTTGGGTATAAATAAAATAAAATTGTAGTTCATTCTTTCTTCTATAAAAATTGGCATTTCACTTTTATTTTCCAACAATTAGTAACACTTTACAATGCTTTATATACTTGGTAGTATATTAGATTGTGCAATCCATTTATAACTTTCCACTTTCCAATGCAACATACTGAAGTACAAATTATGTAGAAATGCATACACACAAAATACTTATTTACACTTTCACGTCCATTTTCAAAATAAAGCATGGCTTCAAGTGCATGAGCTTTTATAGTCTTGCACTTGCTATAACGACAACTACACATCTTTCAACTTTTCTATATTCTTTCGTCATTTTTAAATAATGTTTTCTTAACGTAATTTTAACATTTAAATAATAATTCTTTTACTAATTTTAAATAAAAAGTAAACTTAAAGTGACTATTTAAGCTTTTCCACATGTAACTCACTGGGTTAAAAATAGTTGAAAAATCCTAGAGCAAATGGTGGAAAAGTCAGCGTGAGCTAAACTCAAACACTATTTTATATGTACATTAGTTCCGTTTCAGCTGAGAAACAGCAATATAAGAATATATAAATGTCCAGAAAAGCAATAGGAACCACAGCCCCCTGTTTTATTCGCTAAACCTCTTTACTGAATTAATATGAAATGTTCTCCTGTCCGTTTTGTAATGGAGATGTACAAGATTGTTATCATACATTCTTTGCATGCAACGCAAGATTTACAGCGAGACCTCCAGGACGACTTTGGAAATTCAGTTCCTCGTTTAATTTTGGCTCAAAATATTAATACATACATCGCGATAGTAAAATATATAAAACAGTTGTATTTCAACGCTTAAATGTCAAATTCATAATGCACCTTAACTGTCAGAGATTACATATAATTGTTCCTTCTAAATCTACATTTAATTGTTTCTTATTCTTTTGATATTGGATCTGTGTATAATAGCAAATTGCGAATATCTTAAGACTCTGCATAGAAAACAAGTTTTGCGCTTCTAAATTGTTTAATGCTAAGAATTCTTTTGTTTTTATGGTTCTCACAATTGCTGCTCTGTGATTTTTAGGAAGTGAATTCTAATTATCTGAGCATTGATTTAATGAATTTTAGAGCAAGTTGAGTACACCGAAACGCCTAATTGCCTCTAGCTCCTATAAAATAAATGGGTTTAAGTTCCTGAAAGCTTATTTATCTTAGCTAATAGCTGCGTTCCCTGAAAAAATTAAAATTTGTGATTATTAAGTTATGTATTAATTTTGCACATGGAAGTTATTTATTACAATCAGTTTCCCACCTTCGCATCATATTTCATAATCATCATCATTTTCTTCTTCTTCTTTCATGCTTTAGGCATTATTGCCTGCTGCAGTATACATAATTTATTTTACTGGTTCCACCGTTTTCTTGGTCTCCCCATGCTACTCTTTCCTATTTGTCTATAGTTCATAAAATAGAGTGGTAATCTTTCTTTCTCCATTTTTGTACATGGATTACCCTTTTACTTCTATATTCTTGTACTCTGTCATTCAGGTCGGATATCTCTAGCTTTTCACGTATATCTTCATTTCGTTTGTGGTTGATTTTTCTGTATCCCACAATGATCCTTAGGAATTTCATTTTATATGCCTGAAGTTTTATTTTATTTTTTCAGTTATGATCCATACTTTACTGCCATATAGTACTATAGGTAGTGATATTACTTTGTAAAATTTCAGTATGGTATCTTTACTTACTTTTTTTACATTGCTTTTTATTGTTCCATATATAGTTGAATGTTTCTGACTTTTTAATTGTGTGTGTTTATTTCTTATATGTCATGTAATAACCCATGTATTTGAACTCGTCTACTTGTTCTATATTATTATTTTCTATTAAAGTTTACATCTAATACTCTCTTCATTTTTAAGAGCCATCACTTTGCTTTATTTGCAGATATAATCATATTAAACACCTTTAAAATTCTGTTTTATTGCCCTTTGAAGATTTTTTTTTGAGATAGAGATAATAACCTGGTCATCTGCGAATGTGATGGAAATTATAAACTTCTTTACGTTAATATTTGTGGTACATATTCCTATCCTACTACTCCATTGTCTCATAATTTAGTCCATATAAATGATAAAAAGTAGCGGAGACATACTGCATCTTTCTCTTAAGTCTATATTTATTGTTTTCTATTTTGTGGTGTTGTGCTCAAGGCATTTGTATCTTTGTGTTTATATATACATATATAATTTTCAATAGTATTTGTCTCTTAATCTTGTGAAAAACCTTAACATAATCTATAAATAAACGATACGTTTCTCTGTTGAGTTCTATATGTTTTTCTATCACATGCTGTAGTATAAATACATTATTTTTACCCTACTCTGAAGCCACTTTATTCTTCTAATAATATTCTAATACTAGCTTTAGTCGCTCCGTTAATATTTTTGTATATATTTTATACATGGTATTCGATAATTTTAACATTTTGTTCTATCGCCCTTTTTAAATATTGGTTTGACTATTGATATATATTGCATTCTTCGGCATAGTTTTACTGACACAACATTTATTTAGTAGATTGAGGAGCCTTGTTTTAAAATTCTTATGCGCATATTTTAATAAGTCATTACTTATTCCCTCACTACCATTTGCTTTTCTATTTTTTAACTTTTTCAGAATAAATTAAAGTTCTAGATATTTCACATCATATAGTCCTTATAACATTTTAAATCGTATTAGCTAATAAACGCAAGTAATCTGCTCAAATATTTATTACATGGGTAGTAGTTTTTAATATTAATGTGTCATAGTTCTCTGCCAAAGAATTAAAACATGTTTTCTCCATTCTTAACAAGTACGAGTAAATGCAATAGTTCCATTTATGGCTATTTCATATACAAAATATCCCTTTATAAATTTACTCAGTACTTATTTCTTGAACCAATTCTTATCTTAATCCACATATAATATTAAGTAAATATCCTTACGAACGCGCCAAATACACCCAGGTACATAATTTTGTTTGATAAATGCATGGACACTCGTTTCCGATAGAAATCCTGAGCCAGCCCCTGCACAAGTTTGTATAGGCAGTAGGTCACACTTGCATGCTGAAGTAGTTGCCGACCCCTCCCGGAGCTCCTGCCGAGCCCGTGTTATAAATTCTACCGTTCTCAGCTTTTATAGGAAGGGATTTAAATAAAATGCAAATAATTGGGTATTTTAAATTTATAAGGGTTCGGAATATATCCATCTGTATCCAGTGCTATTCAAGATAAGACATTGGAACTTGTTCTTGATCGGTGATGGTATAAATAAGGTTTAATGAGATTAGGAGTACAAACATAGAAGGAAAGTTTACCTTTGTTACCTTTTTGAAATAGGCTACCTAGCTATCTGTAAAACTATGTATATTATATAACTGTAGAAATTCCACATAGCGTTACAATAATTTTCGCGCGTTACTCACTTTAAATTAAGCAAAACTATTTCAACAGCAACAACTAATGGAAACTGATCAAGAAAACAGCAAATTACTGCCGTTTCAAGCATGACTTCATGTTCTCAGGAGGTATATGCACTACATCCAGAAATTGAATACCAATGTTTCACACAATATACACTTTTGTTCTCCCGTCAAAAATATCTGAGTTTCCGTGAAATGCAAAAAGGAAGCGGAGGTTGGTTGCATACAAACTCTATTTCTAAAATCAGAATCTTCCAAGGTTGAGACAAGAATATTCTCCAATATTCAAGAAAATCCACCACACGTTAAAGTACAATTTACATATGCGATTTTCCCAAACTTATATTTCCTCAAAATGGTAAATGATTTTGATTAAACTGCCATGCTGTAAAGATATATACGCATAAATCAATTTGCATTCTAAAACTTACTTATATGGTCTCTGAATGGAATGTCTGTCTGTTTGTGCGTGTGTGTGTGTGTGTGTGTTTGTGTGTGTGTGTGTGTGTATGTGTATGTGTGTATGTATGAGTGCACATATAAAGGCGCTCAATTGAAGGGTTTATCACCGATAGCCTCTAACGTCATCTTTCTTCTTTCTTTCTTTCCTTTCTTTCTTTCTTTCTTTCTTTCTTTCTTTCTTTCTTTCTTTCTTTCTTTCTTTCTTTCTTTCCTTCTTTCTTTCCTTCTTTCTTTCCTTCTTTCTTTCTTTCTATCTTTCTTTCTTTCTTTCTTTCTTTCTTTCTTTCTTTCTTTCTTTCTTTCTTTCTTTCTTTCTTTCTTTCTTTCTTTCTTTCTTTCTTTCTTTCTTTCTTTCTTTCTTTCTTTCTTTCTTTCTTTCTTTCTTTCTTTCTTTCTTTCTTTCTTTCTTTCTTTCTTTCTTTCTTTCTTTCTTTCTTTCTTTCTTTCTTTCTTTCTTTCTTTCTTTCTTTCTTTCTTTCTTTCTTTCTTTCTTTCTTTCTTTCTTTCTTTCTTTCTTTCTTTCTTTCTTTCTTTCTTTCTTTCTTTCTTTCTTTCTTTCTTTCTTTCTTTCTTTCTTTCTTTCTTTCTTTCTTTCTTTCTTTCTTTCTTTCTCTCTTTCTTTCTCTATTTCTCTCTTCTTTCTTTCTTTCTTTCTTTCTTTCTACCTTTCTTTCTACCTTTCTTTCTCTTTCTTTCTCTTTCTTTCTCCCGTTCTTTCTCTCTCTGTATCTCTCTTTGTCTCTATCTCTTTCTTTCTCTCTTTCTCTTTGTCTCTCTTTCTTTCTCTCTCTTTATTTATTTATTTACTCCTCTGTTTCATTATATCTTTCTTTCTCTCTTTCTTTCTTTATTTCTTTCTTCCTTCTAGATTTTCTAGATTCTACCTTAGCACCTCTTGAACGTGTGGCAGACACGCTCCCACCTTCGCTACCGATGCGTGAAGAAGTCCTCTTCTTGCAAAATACTTTTTTCGTAATTTGAAAGACGTGAGCGATAGACAAAATTTGAAAACGAAACGGTAAGTATACAAATTTTGCGATGTTCATTATTGTATTTTGTACAATCTTACTTACAGTATATAGTAGAGAAATTGCATTTTACCCCAAAAATTATATTGCGGGATTTTACCAGATATACAGGTTGTTTATCTCCTCGTAACCTACAAAATTAAAGAGTAAAATCACCAGTGTGTGCGTGCGTCTGTGTACTTAAAACGAAAGCTTAAATATATTAATTCATTATTTTCAATGTCGTCCAAAGATTTGATACGAAAAAGTATTCCATCCTAAACTGTCATTTGATAGGAAAACTAATTTATAATTTAATTATCAAAAGCCTCGAATGATATTTATTTAATTCACATTTGGTGTAAGATATTTACGTGGATAATGAAACGCATAGTCTGAATTTTCTGATAAAATGTTCTGAAATCCTGTTCATGAGGAACTAATTTTGCATAATTGGTAAACCGTAACAGATAAGCTTTTAGCTCATATGTTAAAAATTCGATAAAAATTTCGGAATCTTCAGAACAAGTTTAGAGAATTCCATGACTTATCGATACATTTACCATGTAAAGGATACACACCTTGCGAACAGCGACCTTCACAAATATCTTTTGAGTCTACATCTCCAGGTGGAAGGGATGAAGAAAGGAAAGTAGTAGACGACAAGACATATAGACCATAAAGGCAAGTGGGTGTCCCCAACTAGTCCCAATGCTAGGACGTGCTCCAGGTCCACTGTCGGTACCAGTTTCCCCATGTGAGGACAGGGACCACACATCGTCATCCATGGTCAAGTACAGCATTTAAAATACACAATCATAAATTCCATATGTCCAGCACCTTCATGCATTACCAATAATGATAAAAATGGCAGGATGCGAAAATGGTGTAAATGAAATCGTTAAAGCTGTGTGAAAGGGAGCACTTCAGCATTCGACTAAGTGAAAAGGGAAAACCAAAGCCAGGGTGCGCAGTCGACTGAGATTGGATATTATCTCGCCTTACTATACAAAGACAGGTTTGGGATAAGAGAGATTTACTTGTTTCATCCTTGTATTATAGTGATATTTAATTGTATTTAACAGATTCACTTTTGAGTTATGCTCTTTAATCCAGAGAAACACGCAAAGGTAAGCACAAATACTGCCACTTATTTAAAAAATGTTGTCTTTTGGAGACATTGTATCTAAAATGTTAATTTCGAAAAAAATGTGAAAACATAATTTTTGCTTAGTGTAACAAGTATTGATGGTAAAACTTTTGAAATACTTGTCTTGCTTGTGAAATTATAAAGCATATTAAGAATTATCAAAACATTATGATTGGTAACATTACAATAAAACTAGTGAAATATTATATTGGAAATTTCTGCCATTTATTCTGCTATAAATTGCTTGGGTGAAGTTTGCATGAGTGTACGTCACTCCGTTAACAGTGACAGCATCGACAGAGAATCGATGCACGGTCCACTGGCTGAGTAACACTCTCGACTGCGTGACATTGGTAGCGCAGTGCTGCCAACAAAAAACGAGCAGGGTAAGGGTAGCTCCCATATACATCTGAAAGGATACAATCTCTCACAGCATCCGTTTCTGAAGATTGCATGGTAGATCGCGTGAGTCCCCGGCTGTAACACCAGTTCAACTTTATAGATTGGTTCTCGCCGTGCGGAGCCCTTAATGTTACGTGAAAACATTCTCCCCCCCCCCACCCCCCGCCACCAGAAAAAGGGAAACGACCGATCCTTTATAGCCTACCTACCTTCTAGCTCTATAAAATATAGAGCTAAGGAGGGAAAAAGAGACAGATGAAAGTCTGTCTTTTATATGCTTGGCAATATTTATAGCCTACCTCTTCGTGTAAAACTGGAGAGGAAGTGTTGAAAAGAAAGACGTAAACGCGAGAGGGATGTTGAGTGGAAAACACAATACTCTTTACACCCAACTTCCCAACACAGCAGCAGTAAAATACCTTTCCTTCACAATGAATATAAATAATTTATAGAAAGCAATATAAGAACATGATGTGTTACATTTATATGGTTTTATAAACTCACTTTCACCAAATAACATAATTTACAATCCCTTATTGTTCCATTTTATGTTATACGAGACAAAATCTTATGGAAAACTTTTAAAATATATTTTATTGTAGATATAATGGAAACAAAAGAATACTGTAAGCTTAAATGATAATCAGATTTCCTAAGAACTGGTACGTATGTTATTGCTTTCAAATTGCGTTCTCTTTTATCAATAAGAGATATAAAAATTAACTTATTATTTCTATAAATATACGCAATCTTAATTTTTAAATTCAATGTCAAAAGTTATCTCGGGAATGTTTAGTACCACATAAATGCATACAAAATTGTTTCATATGAATTATATGATTTAACGATCTAAATTTTTTATGCAGTGAGACAAAAAAATGCAAGATATACTTCATGTATCAGAAACTTATCTTGACTATAGTTTATTTTGATCACATTGTTACAACCATTTTTTATAAAATTATATATATATTTAAAAAAATCTAGTTTGAACAAATAATAGTGAGAGTATCTACACGGACGATAAACCGCCCTCTATCCTTACCCGGGAGCTACCAAGCTGTCCCCAAAGGGGCGCCGGGTGCACGCCAAGCGCACTCCTTCCATTGGGGAAAGAACTAGAAGCTAACAAGTCACCCCTCGCAATCTCAAGATGGGGTGGAAGTGGATACGCTATTTACGCGCGCCAAACCCGTAGGGAAGACTACCGAATAACTTCGGTCGGGTCACCGATGATCTAGCACACATCTACTAGTTCTGCAGACTAGCAGCCGGGAATTTAAGGCTTCTTTCAACCCCGTCTGATAACAGACGTCCTCGATCTCCCACGGGTATCGGGAACCACTGCCCCCTCGAGTCCAACCCAATCCGAACAACTCCCAACAGGGAAGGGCTTGAATTTTCGGCCTGAGGTTCCTCTAGTAACGTCAGAGGTACCGAGTGCACGGGATCCGCAGAGCCCGCACCACGGCAACTGAAGGGGACGGACACCTCATGGGGGTTAGTTTGGACATTTAAGCGCAGAGAATCTACCCAAAAGTCCAAAGACCCTGGCCTCCTTCTACCCGGGAGCGATGGATAACTCCGGGGCTCTTTGTATAGGGCAATACCTGGTTTCCTAAAAAGCCGCCCCATCGACGTCAAGACGAGATGGAAGTGGATACACCACTAACGCGCGTCAACCCCTCAGAGAAGACTACCGAAAAACCTCGCTGGGGCCGCCTGATGATCTATCACACGTTCTACTAGCTCTGCAGGCTAGTACCTGGGACTTTTTGGGCAACCCTCTAGCCCCTCCGGGCGGCTGTAGCCTGGCCGGAGGTACCCAATTTCCCGCGGGTGTCGGGAACATACTGCCCCCTCGAGTCCAATCAAACCCGAACAGCTCCCCAATGGGAGGGGCTTGGCAGTTCGGCCCGAGGTTCCTCTGGTGACGTCAGAGGTACCACGAGTGCTAAGGGTCCGCAGCGCCCGCACCACGGCAGCTGAAGGGGACGGATCCCCTCTCCCACAGTTAGGTTTCCTTGAAAATATTCCTGTTATCTCATACCTGTAAAATCTGATTTACGAGTGCTTAACCGACTATTTATGGAGTTACACGGTTTACAAACTCGCATAGTGAGATGAAAATGAAGATATGGTTGCTCTATGGTTCTGATCATTCCATTCTACACTGGGGGTGGAAGACCACTGGATTTTGGTCAGAGCCTCTTTATCAAGCTTGAGGCTCTTTTTTTAAGCATGAAAGATTTAATGTTCCTAAAAAATTGAAGCTAACTGCGTACTATGATTTACTTCATCAGATAAGGTACAGATTATAAATGGTTATAAAGATAAGCATGATCCCTAATTATCGGATTGTCTTTCTTCTGTTTTTTTTTATAAATAATATTAAATTGTTCATACAAAACAAATTTCCATTACCTACAGAAATTCAATTATGAAGTTTCACAGAATTTTTGAAACAATTAGCAACTGAACATCTACAGATAGTATTAACACTATAAATATTACAAAAGCAACACTCTGTCTTAAACATTAGTTCCAAATTATCTACAGTTTCAACTGCATCAGAAATAATAATGGATGTTACCAACACAAGAGCTATACCCCTACCTGGTAGTTGTCCATACTACCTTTTATAAAGCATTGTTATGTTTATTTTATATTTATTATTCAGATTAGCTGACCACTTGGCACTGACTAAACATTTTTACAAAAACATTTATAGTTAAACCTAACTCAGATAATCTATCATTTGAGTCTAAATGGCCTTAAATAAAGTTTAAGTAGTTTGTATTTGCAGCCAGAGTTCATGAAGTCCACCACAGCCATTTCAAAAGAAGGATAAATAATAACAGTTTATAATCTTCATTTAATTCGGTATCTTACACTAATTTACATTAACACTGCTCCTAGCTCACTGACTAGCAACTCAAACCAATTCACGCCTTTTTTGACAACCGGCGTTACTTCTTAGGATTCTATGCAAAGGGGTTTTGCACCTGGAAAAAGGAATTCGTGACCCTACGAAGAATATCATTTCTCGAGAAATGTTTCAAATGCTACCCTTTGACTTTATGATCAAATACACACGCCAGTGCACACGCACGAACCAAAGCGGATATTTTTTTACTTAGCATTACCTCGGGAATTGGCTTGAAGGAATCCTAAGAGGTATAAGCTGGCCAACATTAGATCAAGTTGATGACCCACACCAGCCGGCTGTTCAGAGACGTTTCCCTCTGGCGGAACTTTGTAAAACTACCTACCTGTAGCAACTCATAAGGAAAGCCTGCCATACTTTTTTATGGTGGTAGCCAAAAGGAAATTATTTATCTATCATTTCAGTGACACGTTGCAACTTAGGCCTGTAAATGTTATTATTGAAACATTTCTTTTAAACTATAAGTTTATGGATACTTCATATATACACTTCCATAGTTACAGTTCCTAATGCTAATATTCAGAAACAACTTAATTATGCAACATTCTCAACTGGTCAACAACTCGCTTCAAAAGGTTCATACATTAGCCTCATTTAAATTTGTAAGCCAACGTAAATTATGTTGTCAATTCCTATAAATACACACGCATGGCTTAAAAAAAGATTCCACAGTTTCCCACTGTATCAGCCGGTAGCAGATTCATCAAAGACGATGCTAGAGGCGGCGTCATATGTGTCGCATACTGGGAGAGACGTTATTTATCCTCAACACAGCATTCAGGTTATAAATTTTGGCAGAGATATGTTGATGTTTTTGCTATCATTCCGAAAAAAAAACTAAGAGAAGATTCTCTAAAATTACTAAACCTGCAAGATAATCACATCCAATTTACTATGGAAGTAGAAAGAGACAACACCCTACCCTTTTTGGACTACAAGATAACTAGAAATCGTCATGGTGTATATCTTGGAATATACAGGAAGCCCACACACATAGATAATTACATAAAGAAAAATGAATACAACCCAGTTTCACATCAACTAGCTGCCTTTAGAAGTCTAATTCACCGGCTATACAACATCCCACTAAGTAAGGATGAATTTTTGAAAGAACAACAACACATAAAAGACATAGCGGTATTAAATGGATTCAACCCAGCCATCATAAGGAACATGATGAAGAGAAAGGAAAAACTGAAGATAATATCAATAAATACCACTCTCACACCACTTAAAAACACAAATTGGCAATATAGAAAATTCACCTACCATCCATGGGCTTTTAGAAAATTTGAACGAATCTTCAAAAGACTAAACTTAAAACTAGCACCCCAAAACAAATTCAGTCTGAGGAACCTGCTAAATAAACCACTGAAAAATACAATCCCCAACAATTTGAAATCAGGAATTTATCAAATTAATTGTGAAACCTGTGAAAAAAAAGCTACATAGGAAAAACTAAGAGAAACTTGTTAACCAGGCAAAAAGAACACCAGAGGAACATTAAGTTGAAACAAAGAAAAAAATCTGCAGTTTCACACCATTTTTGGACAGAAAACCACAACATTGGCCACAACATTGAACTGTTAAAATCTTTAAGTACGCCCATAGAATTGGATATTTGGGAAAAATATTCATAAACAAAGACCGTGATAAAGTTATAAATTTTGAAATCCCGGCATTAAATGAAGTATTAAAACTTAGTACCCCTAACACCAGATGGCAGAGTGATCGGAGCTCCGTAGTAGTGGAAGAAGAGGAAGGTTCATTTAGTCACCAAACAGCTGAGGATGAGATCGAATGATCTTGAAAACGTTTCAACTATACAACAACAAGTAAGTGAAGTTTGAGTGTAAACATAGTGACTCATAAAATGAAGAATACTTCACTTTTAATAATGCTTCTGCTTTTAATATTTATTAAGTAGAAAGTCTTAATTAATAGAAAAAGTTCATATTAAAATTATACACTTTAATACATCTGGGTTAATAATTTTTTTTATTTTTTTATTTGTTATATATTTATTTTTATAGCTTATAAAATAATGCTTTAACAACGAAAACTGCACATAAACTTAAAGTGCCTTTTTGTGGTAACATTGCTTTCTTCTTCTGATCAGAATTTTTTACTACTTTTTATTTTTGAAATTAAACAATCAGGATCACAACGGGGAAAGGTAGAGTGGGAGGTCTGATTTTACTATATATATGCATGTTTAGTTACATTTTGTTGTAACGTTTTAGAAAGGAACTGCGTGCACACCTGCGCGAAAGTTAGCAAGTGAGATCTAGCTGATCAGTTAACTCGGTCCACACATCAAGAAATCTACGCATTCTGTATCGCTCTGCTCTGAGCCACCTTCTGAATGCAAATAAATTAGGATAAGCGGAACTAAGGCAATAATGGTAGAAAGACATTACCCATCAACCACATTTGAGGCAGTGTTGCCTTTCTTAATATTCCAGGAGATAATCTCTAACACCGTCGTATATTCCGCCCTGGTTCCAACCAGCACGCTGATTTTATTTTTAGTCCATTTCCAGACCTCAGATACATTTTTGAAGGTGGCAGTTCTGTGTATCTGCACGTTCACTTTTCCACAACGTTTATACCATGGGACTGTTGCTAAATTATGTATGCATTTCTTTAATTTCGTGTATATTAGTTCATTCACAAAGAAGTACACGGACACCTTCCAATCAAGTGCATATGACAGAATCGAAAATAACTTAACAAAGGTATACTATGTGCCCCACAACAACTGACGCAGCGTCTAATCCTACTTTAAACATGCAAGGGGAAGAGAGAAAGCACATGGTTGGAGTGGCCAGCTCCAGAAATCGAACCCAAGATCTTTGTAATGCGAGTCACTCTTGTTAGCATGGAACCAACTCGTTCAAACAGTGCCAGTAGTTGAAATTGCATCGGAGTTTCATGTCATGCTCTCAGAACCTTCAACACATGAACATTTAAATGCCCAAGATCATAAGATCTAATTCCTCGTAAATCAATCCCTGTTATTTTAATTTGCTTTTCCTTACACTTTTACACATTAAAGTGTTTGATACGATCAATTTTGTTCAAACATTCACTGTATGCTCAAGCATTTACTTAAAAATATCTTATGATTTTTGTGACACTGAAATTTTTCAAGATGTGGCATAATTTGACAGCTGATAATGTTTGTTAGATAAATTGTGATACAAAAGATTTAATAGAACAGAAATGTGCAAACTACATATTCATCACTTTCGTGAATTGTTATTTAAATAATGTGGCAGTTATACTTTTTCAAAATTACTGTTTCTGCAGAATCTATAACGTGTGATTAATTAGCAGACTAGAAGTACAACAATTTTAATTTTTATAATTTTAACCTACATTATCCAGATGAGGTATTCAGTTCCACCCAAAATTTCGCTATAGATATTTTAACAAAATATAATTTTTTAGAATCTATAAATTCAAAAAATGCATTTATAGAAAAAGCAACATGTTTGTAAGCGATTATTAGTGTGTGTTTGTAGGTGTTTGCGAGTGTGTATGTGTAAAGTTTTATGAATGTGCGTGTGTGTCTCTCTGTGAATTGTGTAAGTCAAGAAACGTAAAGTCACTTAAATGTCAAAGATTGTATTTAAGTTCTTCCAAGGTTACGACACGCAGATTTTGAAGAAAACCCTTCCACATTAGGCCTCCTTTATATTAATTAATCAATTTTGATTTTCTAAATATTATCCAAACTAAGTAGATAATATGATAAAATATACCAAATGAACTGTGTGTCTTGAATTTTCTGGAAATATTCTGAGATTCCTGTTCATTTTCAGTGATTTTCTTAACCTGTAAGAATTATGTAAAAATCTTTATGCACAAAATGTGTGGATCTCGTTAAAGCGCACGGTTTATGTCGTAATTAAACGTCTCCGAAATAGTCCTTTTCATTGGCTTGCTTCTAAAATACTTACACGTTTCTCAAATATCAGGAATTCATTCATATATTGTTTGTTGAACATGAGAACTTAAATTTAGTAATAAAACGTTTGGCTTTGTAAAGCTTCCATGCTGTATTCTGTTACATTTACAACAAATGTATAATGAAAGAGCATCTACATTAACAAGAATTAAAAGGAATAAGTAGAAAAACTCATCTGAATACCACACATTGAATTTTCTTTACCTCCTTAATTTTTCCACGCAGCCACATAATACTTGACTGTATCCACTAATCTCGAAACAGTTATCATCATTTAGACTTTGTGGTGATATGTCACTGCGTAATTTCTGGAGCTCCAATTGCGTCATACGCCGTCATTATCAGACACAAACTGGGAGGAATGGTCTTGCCCGATCGTATTGTTAACACGTTCGTAGCAAGAATACATTGATATTGATGTCCCACCCCACTGTTTCCACAGCAGGGATATAAAATATCTTGATTTAGCATAAACATAACGCAGGGTAATATACTTAGATTATTCGAAACACAAAAATATGACGCTAAATGGAAAAACCTATATATGGAAAATATATAAATGAGCTAAATAACGGAAAAATATGGCACTTAAAATTTCATCGTATAGATCTTATCAATTTTAGAATTGAGTAATCAACACTTGAGTTTCCACTGCATTTAAGACATTTATCTCATAAAAATGTACTTAATTTTCAAGGAATGAAGTGAGGGGCCCTACTTTTATAATGACAAATTTATTACTGGGAAACAATATACAGAAATCTTTTATCTATTTTTCCCATAGTATTTATTTAGTATGATATGTTTATTGTGCCGTATTATGCCGTTCCCTAGTTATGTGCTTTATTGTTGAGTGTTTAAACGGTTTCCGATTTTTCAAGTACTCTAGCTCTTCCGTTGTTTTTATGATGCAGTGTAAAGAATATGAAATTTAAAGATCAACATGAATTAATCAGTCTTTAAACATCTCATTATCGATTTAGTTTGTTATATTTTACTTCTATCTCTAACGAAAAGGGCAATGAAAGTATATCCCTAAACATCCTTCTAGGTAATTATAATGGATATACGAAAATAAACTCTGCTAAGGAAATTTGTAAGGCTATGCACAAACAACTGAAATACGTTTCTCTCCATATATAGCAGTTTCTAAACCCGTCCCCACTATAAACATTTGTACTTGATAAATCTTCTCCTGTCAGCTACTACAGTTATAACTGTGGGACCGCCATGGCCGAGTGGTAACACCACTCGACTCTCACCAAAGCGATCCGGGTACAATTCCAGGTGACCGCCTGTGAGATTGAGATTTTTGATAGACAAGCCAGCACTGGGGCGGCTATTCTCCGGAACTCCGGTTTCCCCGGCATCTCATTTCACCGGTGCTCCATGTTCATCTCATGCGGGCGTTAAACACTGCAAAAATAGCTCTATGTACTCTCAATAATTGATTAAGGTATGAAGGAGAAATATAACATGTAGAAATGAACGTCGTTTTATCAATTTAATTCGCGCTTTGACTGCCTTGAATACTTCATTAACACCCGCCTCGGTAGCGTACATGGTAGCCTGTCTGCCTCACGTTGAAGAGGTCCTGAGTTCGAATTTTGGTCAGAGTGAGCTACCTGGGTAAGGTTTTTTTCGGGGTTACCCTTATCCTGAAAGAATAATGTCGGATAACTCTAAGCTCCATCATCTCTGGACTAACTTGAGCATCATTTCAGACATTTCAGTCATCGTCAGATATGATTTAACGTTGGAGGACTTAAATAAAATAAATAACTGGATGAACTCCCCAGGCAAATAAGACCTGAAGCTTTGCGGGTGACTAGTATGCTGAAGTTTTTCCCGGGAAGCAAGCAGGGTGAAAAGATGATTAGAAATCGACGTTTCTTGAATGGATGTTTAAGAAGTACAGATAAATACAGCTTGATAATCAAGTTAAGTAGTTACGATTCTTTGACTCGATTAATTTTCTATATCGTGATGCTGGATTTCAGTACAGTTCCTGTTTAAAAGCCGGCCTTAAAATGGAAATCCGTCAACTTAAGAAGCACAGATCAATACAGCTTGATAATCAAGTTAAGTAGTTACGATTCTTTGACCCGATTAATTTTCTATACTTACGCCATCTCCAGACCTGGCATTTAATTTACTGAAACAGTCTTTTGTTCAGTAATGCGAATTTTGATGGTGTTTTGTTCTTTGTTTATATTTGTGTTATATGAAGTGATTCATCTGTGGTTATTACATTTAATAAATATCCTGATGATGGGACAGATGTACACACCCGAAACGTCGATTTCTAATCTTTCTGCTCTGTATGACTTGCCTAACTCTAAAAATTACTTCCATTTCTGATATTAGAACCCTTTGTATTTACAAAAATCTAAATTCTAGGATTGTTAAGTTTCACATAACAAAAATTTGTACTCATTTATTTCCATCGCTGGAACACCTAATTGTCTTAGTAACTATGAACGCTTATCTGTTTTCCTCCACACAGGAGTTGGCTAATGACTTGTTATTTCCTGGAAAAGTAGTAACTATATAGTTATTCTCACAGTATATACTGATTATAGCTTATTTATTCATTTCCCTGGCATTTTTATAATATGACTAACGACACAAATCAGTAATTCCAATATCACGTGGATCAAAAAAAGCTTTCCAATGGTAATGTAATTATAAAATTAGTTGAGTGCTTTTAATTTTATCCGTAGACAAATAATATTTCTTTTTTGTAATATTATTTTTTAAATTAAATTACATAGCTACTGCATGCATCACGTGCACTAAATTTTTATTTTGTGTATTTGATACATGTCTAAGTACTCCATTAGGTTTAAGATATTCCGTGGTCTATAATTCATTTTTCAGTCGTAGTGATAACCAAGTGTAGTTCCGGATAAACTAAATAAATAGGTAATATACACAAATGGAAGCAGAAGGAAAACATAAATATATTTATTTTGTTTTTATTTTATATTTCTTTGTTCTGGCATCATTTCTAACCTACCTCCCTTCACAAAATATTCATGTCTGTGAAAGATTGAACAACACAAAATAGTCGAAAGATGGAGAAAAATACCGGGGCCTTCCTTATTCTGCCCCTCTTTTCTTTTAAGGAGAGAGAGAAGAACGAAACTTTAAAGCCTGCCTATACAAGAGCAGCAGCTGCAGAGAAAAGGAGCAAAGAAAGAGGAAAGAAACATATTCCTCCAGGAGCGTTTAGAGAGTTTTCCTTAGTGTAGAGTGTAAAAATAAGAACTGTAATGCTATGCATATTAAAATAGAGGAATAAAAAGTACGAAATAAGGAGTAAAAGAGACATTAAGCTTATTTCTTTCTTTTCCCTCTTGTAGGTAAAAATCTTTTCGTTGTAAAATCTATGCATTTTAAAATAGTTCAGCTGCAGTAATGATATATGCATTGAGAAAGGAGAGAAAATGACTCTCTTTTACTTTTATTTTCGCTGTATAGAAACTAAAAGCTATCAAAATAAGAAATACATTAAAATTAAATGAAACAAAATGTAAGAAGGGGAAAAGTTATTTATATTTCTTAGTATTTTGTTTTATCCTTGTTTTATACATTTATGCATACATATACCGATAATGTACACACAGAAATTTAATTTTTATGAATCAAT
The DNA here is from genome assembly GCA_030765055.1 of Mantis religiosa. Classification (NCBI taxonomy): domain Eukaryota; kingdom Metazoa; phylum Arthropoda; class Insecta; order Mantodea; family Mantidae; genus Mantis; species Mantis religiosa. Next base: position 53,301,637 of record CM060947.1, on the reverse strand, counting down.
ATGCGTAGAGTAATCTTAAAAACTCTCAATTGATTTTAGAAATGTTTTATATTAAAAAAAACTTATTCGTTGTGATGTCCTAAGATACACCTTCTAATTTAATTTCATATACTCCAAAACTTTCAAAGTCCTTGTACTTTACTACAAATACGAGAGTAGGCTGATAAGTCCATGGCCTAACAATAAAAGGAAACATTCAAATTTTTTTCTTTATATCTCAACATAATATCCAGAAAGGCTAATACAGTTGTCATATCGGTGTTCTGATTTAATTAAACACTCTCTGTAGAGCGATTTACTATTGTCCTCAAAATAGCTTTTTACAGCACCAATGATCTCCTCGTTGCTGTGAAATCTTCATCCTATAAGACATTTTTTGAGGTTAGGGAACAAGTAGTTGTCACTGGGTGCTAGATCTGATGAGATGTTCAAGCGATTTGAAAATTAATTCTCACACTCTTCTCATTGCTATGATTGAACAATGGGCTGGAGCATTGCCGTGAAGAAACAAGACATTTTCTTTGCAAAATAATGTATTTTCTTTTTACCTCATCGCTCAAACGTTATAGTAGGCTTGCGTGGTAGTTACCACTGATACATTTTACCCTTTTCCAAGTAATTAATGAAAGTATTTCCCTGTGCATCCAAGAAAACACTCGCCATAACCTTGTTAGCTGACAAAATTGACTTCACTTTTTATTGGAGTTGGTTCACCTGGCGCAGTCCACTGTTTTGACTGTGATTTACTTTCTGGAGTGTAGTGATGTATCCAAATTTCATTCATGGTAATAGGTACTTTCAAAAATGCACTGAGAGTTTTATGGTACAGCTCCAAATTCTTAACAGAGACAGTTCTTAGCAACTTTTGATCAAGTGTCAACAAACACGGCACCCATCTTGCACAGACCTTGTGAAAGCCCAAAACATTACTTAAAATATTACCCGCACGATCTTTTGATTTGTTTACAGCCTCTAATATCTCAAACAACTTTTAATATGCAGTCTTCCAATACTAAACGATGATCTTTTTTTCAATTGTCTCTGGAGTTGTGACTTCCACGAGGGGTCCAGAGGAAGCTCATTACTAGTGCTCGTACGTCCCATTTTAAACTCTGTAGCCAACCTTTTAATCATTGTATATGGGAGGTCAGAGTCTTTCAATGTACTGTCCACTTCCTCCTTGATTTCTTTAGGAATTAAGCCTTTCAATTGAAGTGTTCAATCACGGTTCATTTTTCCATGTCCTCCGTTTTCGTGAAAACTCTGTATTTGTCTAGTTTAAAATGCTACCATTTAAAAAAATAAACAAGCTATTGGCCTGTAACTATGCATATAAGCTAGTCTACTGTTAAACTATATAATGATATCCGGCGTACTAACTCAGTGATGCCAGCTCTATGTGAGGCACTGGATATATCAGTCGACCCTCGTACATTGAAGTTATAAAAAATATGTTTATGAAGTTGTTCACTTTCAATGAGCACGCCATGGACTTGTTACTCCACAGGAAATGTACGATTTATGTAAAAGTTAAGTTAACAAATATAAATTTATCTTAAAATAAGACCTGGAGCTTTCCTGGCGACGAATATCCTCACTTTCAACTCGGGCAGCCAGCCAGGTAAAAGGTGATCACCAAATTTAGGAAAGGGGAACCTGTAATGCAGCAAGCGTCAGATAAGCCTAACGCTACAGCCTTCATTCCGTTTACTGGCAATCTATCCGGCAGCATCAGCAGAATTCTCGCCAAATACATCAGGACCATGCACAAGCCACCTCCGAATATTAAACATCTGTTGAGATCAGTGAAAGACAAACTGGACTTCCAGTTTCCGGGAGTGTACCGCATTCTCAGTGAATGTGGGACACCGTATATAGGAAAAACCGGAAGGACCATCGCTAATAGAACAATTGAATGAACGTAGCATTTGTTTGATGCTACCTGAGAAGTCTGTTCTGGCAGAGAATTGTTTTGATAACGACCATAGAGTCAATTTTCGGGAGACGACCTTCTTGGCAATATTCAATTGTTACTGGGAATGGAGAATTAAGGAGGCTTTGGCGATTTCCTCTGAAAGGAGCATGCTTAATCGTGAAGCTGGATTTCAGTTCAGTTCCTCTTGGAAACAGGCCTTAAAATGGAAATCCGTCGATTTAAGAAGCAAAGAGCAATACAGCTTGATAATCAAGTTAATTAGTTACATTTCATTTACACAATTTTCTATACCCACGCAATCTCCTGATCAGGCATTTAATTTACTGAAAACAGTCTTTTGTTCAGTAAAGCGAATTTTGATAGTGTTTTGTCTTTGTTTATATTTGCGTTATATCCAGTGTTTGATTTGTGGTTATAACATTTAATAAATATCCTGATGATGGGAGAGATGCACACTCCCGAAACGTTGATATCTAATGATCTTTTCATCTGGCTGGCTGCCCGAGAAGAAAGTGAGCATAAATTTATCTTATATTTATGGTCGCTCTTTTTGACAGCGTCCCTTTATGTATTGGCCATCAAAAACAGATCTGAGATCTCCTTATAAGGCTGAGGTTGTTTTACACTCCGTAAATTTACGATCACCGAACTTACAGCCCTTCCGAAAGAAGCTGCCCGAAGGAATCCAATGTCCTCCTACGTCACTGGCTTGTTTCTCTGTATGAAATAGTACAAATGCCAGGATCATAATTTATAAATTAGGAAGTCATAAGATGATACAGAAAAGTAGAAGACAATTGAGTCCTAATTATAAAGTTTGAGTACGTACCAATACCAATATTCTTTAATAAGCCTCGTGTAATAAATTCTGTTTTGTTTCCTTTGTGTTTATGTCGTAATATATTTCGTTAGCACAGCGTACTAAATAATTGTAGGAGACAAAACTGCTTAAAATAACTCGTTATTTTGTAATCAGTTTCTGAGAAGAATATTGTCTTTTGTAAAGAAGTTACCTAGGGAATCTGTATTCAACAGCTTCACCTCTATTTCTTTATGTTTTATAGATTTATTAAATCTATGCAAAAAATTTAGGCAACAATACAGGTTTTTATTTTTGTTATTAATAAACAGAATATCACTATAGAAAATCTCTAAGGTTTAGAATTTCACCAGCAGCAATTGTGTAACACATTAGCAACAATTACTCCCGATGATTCTTCCAGTATCAAAAGGACTTATAGCCTATGCAGTAATAACAGAGGATTGTCGATGTTAGGTTCCGCACCATTGTGTAGGAATAAACGTAGTATTGAGCCAGGCAACTTTACATGGAAAGTTTTTCTCAAATTTTATAGTTCTTAAAAATGGTAGTTCTGATTTTGATTCAATTGTCATATACTTAATGTATTTTGTTTGCAATAGAAATACAATGAAATTTCTGTTCCATGTAAATAACTTTTAAACAACTGGCAAGTGTTTAAAACACACATTTTTGTGGAATAATTTTGTGGAGCAAACCATGTCCAAGATATAACTTGTTATTGGTTTGAACGTTTCAGTTACTGCTTATAAAATAGGAATTCTCCAATAGAAAGTCGTTATTCGCTTTCCCTCTTGCTCACGCAAAGGGAATTTCAAAGCCATCGCACGGTGAGCAGCTAGCGCTTAAAGGATTCCTCTATCGTGAATGTCTAACACATTCTGATATCCCTTGTACCTACAAGAATCGACATAATAAACCATTTTTCAAATATTCATCTCTATTAGTATAAAGTAGCTACATGAATAACAAATATTTGAAGGAATAGTTTGTACAAGAGTGATATCAGAAGGTTATTCATACATAAAATATTTTGGAAACCATAAACACTGACAAATTTTGGTCAAAGCAGGACATATATAAGAAACAAATCTTTTAGGCCTCCATCTACACCTTGCAACAATTTCAGTATAAAATGTTAAATTCTTTTTTATAAAATGAACCATCGACTTAGCAGATTGAATATTGATACAGTAGTACTTTTAATCTTCCCTTAGAAATGCTATTCCCAATGCATTAAAGAGATTCTTTTGGATTTCTTTTATATTTAGTGTAAATGGAGATCTTTCTCGATAATAGAAATTAATTTTCCTGCAGCTAAATATTAGTACCAAAAGATGCAGCTATGAAGGATGTACTGCCGACCTTAAGATACTTTCTCTACATTTTAACCAAAGCAGTTGACGTTCCTCTAAGCTTCATCAGCATTAATATCTATTATAATAAAGTTTCTTCTGCGTACCGGCCTTTTGAAGCATAATTTAATAAACTAAAGCCAGTTCAATGTGAAATAACCTCGCGTCAAATATTTTAATTCTAAGTGATCCACAATTCCCAATCTATATAGTAAAATTTCTGTATACAAATTTGTATCTTTTGAGATCGTAACATGCTGGCAAAGTTACCCATGTTTGCAGGAGTGTGCAAAACTTTCACATCAGGTAAGCAGATTTCACTTTAGATTTCATAGTGAAGTGTATCTCATGAACGTAAACAATTGAAAGTTTCGTGACCGTAACATTCTAAAAGCTGGATCTGAATCTCTCAATGACGTAATGACGAATATTCTTATAAGCTCCTTTAACAATAAAGTTACTGAGTTGAAATGTATCTTGCAATCAATACTCTGTAAGCGTCCAAATCATTTTCTCACAACAAACACAAATGCTGAATGCATTCCTTCCAATTTACGCTGTTCTAGGTCAATAGCACGCCAACGTACCTTTTATTTCACCAAAATATTACGCCACTGTTTCGTCTTGTTTGTTTAGATTAAGAGACGTGTGAAAAACAAAAGCACCCGTCATTCTTCAGTTAAGGAAAAAGAGCATTTACATTTGGAAGCCAGTTGAGACGGCGTGACTTACCTCTACCTGCTTCCAATATTGCCGTGCTTTACTGTTTCGTTATGTAGGTAAAAATATTGTAAATATATGCCTTCAATTTAATTACTTAATACATGGGCGACGCCAATATTTCCGACTGAAAACATAAATATACTGTACTCATCCTACAAGATAAGAAAATAATGTCTTCATACATTTTCGTTTCACTAAACATTCAATACGGAATAGAAGTTGTCTGTTTTCTTTCATAAAGAATGATAAAACAACAATGATCAATGCCATTGGGTAGGTATACTTTGTAATGTTTCTATGAGGGGTATATTGAAAGGAATGTCATACGATTCTTCCACTTGGTGTATTTATAATAAAATGATATATTTCTAAACAATAAAATTTTTGTTAAATGGTAATGGACGCTTAAAACTTTCATTTTCAAAATGCAGTTACCTCTAACATTTTGGAAAACTTAAATGACCCAGATAATATTTATCTGAAGCACTTTAAAGTGCAAAAATTAGAAAGACTATCAGTTATGTTGCATATAGGCGACTATCTCTGGTCACTCTTGGGAAAAATATATTTACAACCGTTTATCTTCTGTCTACCTCCTGTTGAGGCAGACATTTTTAAAATTACTGTATTCCAAATTTGTATGGGTACAGTGGAACGCATTATATCTTTTAGAGTTTGTCATTATGTGATGACTTTGCTTTTCATGACAAGGAGGTGGCAAAACGAATAGAAATTTTTAATTTACAAAAGTACAACGGTTTAAAAATTCTAAGAAACAGCAATGAAAACCTTGGAAACGTTTACTTCCACAGAAAATTGTACTGCACATAAACTGCGAGCTTTGACAATATATGAATTTTTATGCAGTAAAATTTTGTTCTCGTCTACATGTTTTGAGATTATACGAGGGCTGTTCAATAAAGAATGATCACATTTTTATTGACAACGTACCTTTACTCATCCTCATAATTTTGATGGTCCTTCTCAACATAGTGTCCTCTAAATGTGATGCACTTGTTTCAGCGTTTCTGCCAGTCTTCAAAGACATGCTGCAAACCATTTTTGAGAGATCCTTCATAGTCGCCGCCGCAGCCTTCACCACTACTTCTGATCATGGATAATGCCTCCCACGAAGGCGTTTCTTCAAGTTAAGGAATGTAAAAATGTCACATGGGGCTAAATCCGGACTATAGGGAGGGTGAGGGATGCACTTCATGTTGATTTTTGCAAGATATTCAGAAACAACATTGGCAATATGCGGCCGCACCTTATCGTGGTGCAGCATCCAGTCTGCTTCACGGAAATGTGGTATTTTGTGCCTGATATGGACTTGCAATGTTTTCAAGACATCCGTGTAGTATTGCCCAGTTACTGATGTGTGTGCAAATACAACATGCTGATAAACCATTCCATGAATATCAAAGAATGAGGTGACCATATCTTTCCCAGCAGAAGCAACCACTTTTGCTATATTGGGGGGCTGGTGATGAAGGATATTTCCACACTGAGCTTTGCTGTTTGCTCTCAGAATCAAAATGATGTAGCCAAGTTTCATCAGCAGTGATTACGTTTGAAAGAAACACCGGATCTTCCTCTAAAATCAACTTTAACTGCATGTTACCTCCATTGCAGTGGGTAGGAGATACTGAACATGTCTGAATTTGCCTGGCTCTCACAGGCGGAAACTAGGAGTACCAACAAAGAAACTTTTAAGGCGTGTGTGTTTCACATTAAGCTAACGGAGTATAATAAGATTGAATTTGAATGCGAAAAATTATGACTCTAAAAATTATGATCATTTTTATTGGACAGCCCTCGTACAAACTTCCTTCAAATGAAGAGGACTTCGCGGTCTACTATTTCGAGAAAATTCAAGTTATGCATTTATGTAATTTAAATATTATAAATAACCTTTAAGGGCCTTTTTGAGTAATAAGACTATAAATAATGAAAAGTTGCCAATTAAAACAGTTTGAGCTGGAAATATTTAAAAAGAAATTCGTGGCATCGCCTTGGAAAGTCTGGAATTTAAATATCAAAGTTTATAGTTTATAGTTAAACTATTACCCGACTTTATAGATTATATTTTTGAGTTGTGTTGTTGAAATTCTCTCTCTGAAACACACAATGAGATTGTTTTGTGTAAAATATGTTATATTTGGAGGGCCGCAGAGCATGTATTTTTGGGAAGTCTCGTCACAGAATTTGAGTAGAATGCGACCCTTTCAGTATTTACTCTAAGTGTGTGTTGGAGAAAGTAAGACTTCTTTTATTTTTCAAATTTTTATTCACTAGAATTGTTAGAGCTTATAACAAATATTCACCAAAAGGAGCTAGTTATAAAGTAACCAGCATCTAGGTCTGTTACTTTCCCATCTTCACCGCAGCGTCACGCAACGTGTTGCTAGGCAACATTAAGCGAGGATCCTCCCGGAAGGCGGTCCATTATTTTCCGATCTGCCTTAATGGATCGCGAGCTTCTTTTGTTTTGTTTGACAAGATTGGTGGAACTTAAGGCATGATTATGATGTCTGTAAGAGCAGAAAAGTGTACTTTTATCACGCGATACGAGTAACGATGTCCGAACACGTTATGCTACACTTAAGCTACGCCTCCAATTTCCTGAGAACCTTACCTACGTGAACTTTATACACAGCTTCTTTCCTCCTCTCTGGTAAAGTAACAGAAATACGACACCCGCATCAAAATAATAATCTAATTTCCTGCTTCTTTTCTCTATTGGTATAGTTTTCTCCATAGAAGGAGAGAAAATATGATACCATGTACATTTTCAAATTTGGTACGTGCCTTACACCTTTCAAAATGTTCTAAATGGCAAAAAGGTCCCAAAAATAAAACGTATAGTTTTCTGTGCTGTCTTATAAATTGAAACTCCTTCCTTATTTATTCATTCCTAATATCACCTGGTCTTGTACATTCTTTTATTGCTCAGAGATATTTTATTTCTGCCGCTTGTATTTGGCTCCAATCTTTCTTTTTAAGAGTGCATTTCTCCGATCCATGAAGCAAAACTGGAACAGCCATTGTGCTAAAGAATTTTATATTTGCATCATTTCGTGTTTTTCATTTCAAGGTACGAGCTATTTTTCCCACAAATGTATTGGAATTTGTTCATTTGACGAGTATTTCATGTTTCTTCGTTGTTTGTTTTACAGGTTTCATTACAGTCCAAGTAGTTAAATATTTGGTCTGTTCTAAAACTATTATTTAACATTGTCTCCGATTTTCAACTGTTTTAAATGCCATGATCTTTGAATTTTGTACTGAAATATTTAAATCATAATCCTATATCAATTTTTTTCAAACCTGTGCATACTAATTTACAGCTTAAGCTATCTGCATTGTATTAACACGTCAGCCACAAAGAGTAGCATATTTAATGCATTACTTTTATTTAATTTTATTCCAAATATTACTTCGCTTTTTAATTTTCTAAATATATCCTCCATGTAAACATGAAATAACAGTGGAGATTGCCCGCCTCAGTAGCGTGGTGGTAGCGTATCTACCTCACGTTCAAGAGGTCCCGAGTTCAAATCAAGGTCAGGGTGAATTACGTGGATAAGGTCCTTTCCGGGGTTTTCCCTTATTCTGAAAGACCAATGTTAGGTAACTCTAAGCTCTATGGACCACAGGCTCATTTCAGCATCATTTCACCCATCTCATTCATCCGATATGATTTAACGTTGGGGGTTGCTCTGGATATATATATATATATATATATATATATATATATATATATATATATATATATATATATTGCTGAGTGAGTCTATCAATTGTTTTGGATATCCTTTTTTGTCTAATACTTGCCAAAGTCTAGACTTTCTTCCCTTATTCAAAAACATTTTTTAAATCTTGGAAGAATATTATATTCCCTTCTCTTTTAGATAATTATTTGGTTAATAGAAAATATGTTATCTATGCAGGATGTTCCATTTCTAAACCCCATTTGGATTTCTAATAATTACGATTCTGCAATTAAACGTTTCTTTATGATATTTGTATACAATTTAGGGCCTGTGTTCAGGAGATCTATACCTATCTAATTATTAAATAAGTTTTTCTTGACCTAAATAACACCTGAGACTTACCTGGCGATGGATATATTAAAGATATTCTCGGGATACAAGATAAATGAAAAGACGATTACAAACCGACGTTTTGGGAGGGTACATCGCTCTCACCATCAGGATATGAACGAATAAGAAATCTTAAGATAACAACGACAAAACACTATCAAAAATGACAAAACACTACCAATACTCGCATCCCTGAACAAAAGACTGCAGTAAATTAAATACCAGGTCAGGAGATCTTCTGAGTGTACAAAACTACTTAAGTGATAGAAACGTGACTGTTTGATTTGAAATTCAAGCTTTATAAATCTGTGCTTCTTGAGCTGATTGATTTCCATGTTTAAGATCGGTTTCTAGGACTTAACTCACGGCATTTCCTGACCTGGCATTTAATTTACTGGAAACAGTCTTTTGTTCAGTAATGCGAGTATTGGTTTTGTTTTGTCGTTGTTGATTTTTTCTTATTTCAGTTAATTGTATATTAACATTTCTTACTCGTTCATATCCTGATGATGGTAGCGATGTACGCTACCGAATCATCGGTTTGCAATCATCTTTTCACGTGGTTTGTATCCCAGGAATTCCTTGCATATATTTGTTTTGTCCTTTTTAAATATATTAATAACACGTGTATCACACCAACTTTTAGAGATTCCATTCATTTTCCAGCATTTTTTGATAAAATTAAGTAGTATAATATTTAATTTTATTCCTCGGTACTTTATTAATTCTGCATTTGTTCCATCAGGACTTGGAGCCTTGTAAAGGATAAATAAACAAATTTCTATACATGTTAGTGCTCTTGCTTTTACTTGTGTGTTTGTTTCATTTATTGTTTTCATGTCTTAAACACAGTGCGATCCAAATAAATCTGAACCATTTCAAGAGGCCATAACTTTTGAATTAATAATAGAACACGCATGCAACTTTGATAGAATATAATGCATAATTGGGAAATTTCATTACACTATTTATATTTCAGAGAAAATGTTGGAAGTGCCCTGCACCAGCATCTATACATGTTTGCACTCATCTCACCATATTCTCTGAAGTTTTACGGACAGTATCCTAGCCAATGTTACTTACTCGGTTCGAATGGATTCTTTGAGAACATCAATTGCCCATGGCCTATTATTGTACACTCCATTTTTAGATAACCCCACAAGAAAAATCCGGTGGGGTTGGCTCAGGGGATCTGGAGTGCCACAGAACTTTCGAGATTATTCGATTATCAAAGAAACTGGTTACAAGTTCCATGGTATGGAAAGATAGAGTCAGACTGAAAAATTCAATACCATAGCCGGGATTTGAACCACGGATCTTCTGGTTGCTGTCCAGGCACTCTAACCCTTGAGCTACTATGGCCAACGCGCGACATGGCTTTAAATTCTTCAACTGACTCGTGTTTTTTTCCGGTAAACCACTAAGAAGAATTAATTTCCATTAATTGACCTAATGGTGGTTAACTATAAAGCCCAGGCCTTAAAGTACTCACAAGTTGTAAGTCGCCATTAGGTAGTTGCCTCATGTGTTTATGAGAACTCCTAGTGGTTTACCGGGAAAAACGCGAGTCAGTTGCAGAACTTAAGGTCATGTCGGCACGTTGACTATAGTAGCTCAAGGGTTAGAGCGCCTGGACGGCAACCCGAAGATCCGAGGTTAAAATTCCGGCTATGGCATTGAATTTTTCAGTCTGACTCTATCTTTCCGTACTTTAGCCTACACACGGCCAGTGTTAAAGAACAATTAATTTCCAAGTTCCAAGGTGTCATTAGTTGTATGTCACGTTGCTCCATATTGATGGAAATAATCTCTTAATTCGATGTCATGCAGCTGCTCCACAAATGTCTAGAGGATACCCATATAAACTTCAGTGTCTACAGTCGTATCAAAGTAAATGGGACTAACGCAACATAGATACTGGTGGAGGACACCTACAACATTTTCTCCGATTTGTAAATAGTGTAATGTAATCTTCTAATTGTGTATTATATCGTCCCAAAGTTGCACGTGTGTCCTATTATGAGTTAAAAACTTATGGTCTATTGAAATGGTTCAGATTTATATACCTATAATTAGTTTGAGTGATGTAATAAAATGCTTTCAGTTAATAATAAAATTCACTTATATGTGTTCTCGTTTACATCATTACGTTTATTATTGCTATTCTCAACCATACACCAAATATATTATTTTATTAACTGGCTCCCTTTGGAAATGTAAGTGGAGTTATATTGTGTTTATATTCCACTCTCATTTTTGAAGAGTCTTGTCACACAATTAATTTCAGTAATAAAGGGGTGTATTTTCAGTGTAAAGGGACTGTCTATTTTTGCTGAAATAATTGTCGTTAGGTTTAATTCCCTTAAATTAACGTCAAAGGCTCCTTTGTTAAAACACAATTACTGAGGTATGCTACTACATCTTTTGAAGCAATATGAATGTTTTCATTGCTCTATGTGGTTTAGTGACCTAGATTGTTGTGCTTTATTGCCCTGAAGGAAGGAAAGAGGGACTGTGTATTGCTGATCGTTTGCGGTAGATATTTTCTGCAATTATTTTCCGATACGCCGTTCGTCGTTTCATTAAAATTTAAAACTTGTTCCTTTGGCTGGAATGCCACTTTGATGTAACCTCTTTCCCTTTTTTATAAAAAAATGCTTGTTTATGGAGAACTGAATGTTTTCTCACTGAAGTAAAGCGATTGCAGATTCCAGAAGCTAAAGGCAAACAAATCTGACCTCTCAGATAAAACTCAAGACTTTCCACATAAAAAAGATCCATTTTTGCTTCGTTTGACTCCATATTTTCCCAGCATGGAAGTTTAAATGCTAAACATTGGCTAAGAATATTAAGGGGAGTCAATGAGGAAGTGCTGTAAAGTTTCGGCGATTTGAATGCGCGGTTTTTCAAACTATTTCTCCATCAAAAATCTGATATGACATTTTTCTGGAAATACACAGTGTAGAGTAAGATTGAATAAAAAAGAACATTTTTATAAAAGATATCCTCAGTGTGTCTGCGAACAAAATAAGTGTAAAACAGAATGTTACATAAACAGTCCAGCATTTAACAAAGATACCACACGAAAATATTAAAAACAAGTCTTCCAACTTAAACCACTGCTTGTATGAAACATTAACCGTCAATTTTGTTTTCTCAAAAATATGTAGTAACCTTTACTGAAAAACTAATTTTCATATATTTCCCTACATTGCAAGTAATTTATACTTTTATATACTGTATGTACTTATCTTGAAATATTGGGAATTTTCACTTTATTTTAAATGATTTCTGAGTAGCAGTAAACTATAAGAGATAAAAAAACCTTATTACACCAAATATGTATAGTTCAAAAGCACAGTTTCTTTAGACACATAAAATATTTTTACTTGAACCATTTCAAACACATTCTTTGTTTTTGGATGGCTTACTTTTCAATACTTAGTGCTTAGCTTATTATAACGGATATTTCATATGTTGAAGAGCAAGAAAGGTCTTGTAGGAAAAAAAATTAATTGCTTCGGTGTGTGTTTCTGAACAGCGTTATTCAAATGAGATGTAGGTTAAATATTAAAATTTGTAAAGCAGCTTCTTCCTAGGTTGTGACATGAAGGTTCTCAACCTAGCTTTTACATGATAATTTTCCTTAACTTTAGCTTTCTCAAAAATTGATCTAAAATGTTTTATTAAAATATCACATGTGTGATATGTTTACATAAGGAATAAAACATAACTTGAAACGTGGCTATACAAAAATTTTGATATCGTTAAAGCACATAGATTATGTTAACTATATTTTTGTAGTGTTAATCATTCCCGCTGACCTTTGTTACTGTAAATTAGCTATTAGATAAATATGCATCGCTTTCATCAGTGCATATTACGGAAATATCATCTGAACGTACAGGCGTTTCAGTGAAAATGTAATCAAAGTGCGGAAGGAACATAAACAGATCAATTCTAATATGGCAGGAGTCAGTGGTACATTTGGATTTGGATGTCGCACTTTTGCCTGAGGATTACGACTAACGTAGGTTACTAGATAAACTTTTCAGTTCTTGATGCTAATAACATCGACTATTGCTTCATGTTGAACTTTGAACTATGATATTCACACCGGACTTATTTTTGTACATGAAACAATATATGCAGTGCATATTTGGAGCCAGGCTGTTAGTATCGAGTTTACGAACTACTTTGGCGTGGATAAACCAAAAGGTGAGAGTCACCCTGCTTTGGAATGGATAGTAGTGAGTCCACAATGCAGTTGAACTGGATCACATTAGTGAAGTTACATTCAAAATTGAACTAGTTCATATTAATGAAGTGATAGTTAAATTTGAGCTAGATCATTAGTGAAGTGACAGTGAAAATTGAACTAGAACCCAATGAGTCAGTTGAAAATAAGACAAAATCTTATATTTTTATTTTTATGGCAATGAAATTAATGGTAAACTAACTATTTAGTTTTCTTACACTTTGTGGCTATGATAACTCATAAAGGTCTGGCAGTAAAATAGTAATTCTGTAACACATTTCGTACTTAGATACCTCCGAGGACACATATGAGGTTCGCGTTTGTGAAATTTCGAGTTCGATTCCCGTTGAATTATTCATTTGTTCCTCTAGTCGTTAAGAACATACATGGGGGTTCTTTTCTCATCCCCTCTCTTACAAGTTTCAGGTGGATTTCCTGCCTGTGTAATGACGGTCGTGTAGGCCAAATGGCGTACATGTTTGCACACTGGAAATTTCCGGCACTGTAATAAGTTAGAATGGTTAGGTACATCTCTATTATCCATATGCCTACGCCTGTGTGGTTCCTTTATTTGATCCATTTCTCATGAGGGAATGATAGCTAAAATAATACACATTGTCTCCCGGTGAGTGTTTGTGCATCTCCGATACTGTCTTATACAGCTGCAGCGTAACACTTTTTTGTCTCACGTTCTAGAAGTCTCATTTGACTCCCATCTTACCAGAATACTCAGACCATAGGATCTTTCCTGATTTTCTCGGGTAGGTAGACAAATTTTGGGTCTTTCTTTTTCTATTTGCTGATTCTATTATTTCCTATTATGTGTGTGGAGGTTGAAGGACCAAGCGACGCTGTTTGGTGCACTACTGATGGATGGTGGAAGTGTTCTTTGGAAAGCTTTTTCGCTGACGATTGGACTGTTGGGGACACCGACTTCTCTGGGATCTGGGAACTAATGTGTGTAGAGCTAAGTGGTGGAATACCTTCAATCTTGAAACACTAGGGATCTCTTCCAAGCATATGCATAACGATGCCCGGATCTGACTAACCTTAGATTCTCCCCAACATTCTACCTCTCAGTCTCTGCCCTACATAGGATGCGCTCCTTGATTTTTTGAGACCTCCATTCTCTAGTTTTAACCCCTTTTATTTATCCATTCACAGTTATAACTGGTCAGATTAAACAAAAACTACAACATTATAATTCATTATCTTCCATTTTTGATGAACGTTTGTACACCCCCATAATGAGGTTAAAACAACAGAGAGAACTTCAGTTGTAAATTTATTTAGTTATAATTGTTCTACTACCCATAATTGCACTCAACCCAAAAAAAAATTGAATGAGTACATTTCAACGCAAATATGTCACTTAGCTTTCCCAGAATCCCCCCCAAAAAAACTATTTTTTAAAATAGTCTTTGCGTGAGAGCAAACATAACTGAAAATCAAAAGACAATTAAATTGTAAACTTTGTATTTAATTTTAGCATACATTTTAAAAAAAACGGAGTAAAAGTACAAATACCCCTTTCATATACAATTTATCGAGCAATTTGTTTTAATATAAAAGATCTTAATGGTTTTAAAGGACCAGTTTTTCTTTAATTTTGCGTCCTCCAACGTTGTCATATCGTACATGAATGGAATGTGCGAAAGGATGCTCAAATGAGCCCGGGGCCCCATAGAGCTCAGAGTTAACCGACATTCTTCTTTCAGGATAAGGGGAAGCCCTGGAAAAAACCTTATCCAAGTAACTCACCCTGACCGAGATTCGAACTCGGGACCTCTTGAACGTGAGGCAGACACACTACCGTCGACGCTAACGAGACAGGCATACAGGCATACCGTTCTTAAGGTATTTTATGACAAGTGAAATGCACATACGAAAATTTTCTAGTAACAGCCAGTGACTTATGTATTACTCATAAAACACAAATCATGATAATCTTGCTACACAAAAAATGAAGAATTCGCAAGATCATGTTAACCATTTGAGACCTTTTTTGGGGGAGGGGGGCGTTGAATTCTTCAGTAGTTATACTCCTCTCAGAAAAGAAATCTGTACAATTTTTTTTCTCTTCTGGCCATGCAAAGAGAATATAATGTCAAACCATCGCATAGTGACCAGCTCTTCAAAATTTTGGCTATTACTTAAAGCTATGATATTTCTATTGCAATTGCACTTACAAATGTGTAATAATAGCAGTTTTCTAACTCTTATCTCGATTAAATTGAAGTAGATAATATAAGGATATTTTGTACAGATGTTTTGTAATTGAAATGTAAAAAATATTAGAAGTGAAGAGCGATTAAAAGTCCTGAGTTAAAATTTAAAACACGTAAAAGTGCATAGAATGAGGTGCAAAAACTTTCACTTGCTTTCTTTCAGGTAGGGCGAGTAAATGAAATAGTAAATGAAAATAAATTGTGTATTTGAAGTAAAGTAATAGAAGAGTGAAGGAAGTGTGAAGGAGAAGCGTTAGGGTAATGCAGATCTCTCAATATAGCAAGTGCTGATTGTTGGCTGGGCGGGAGGTATATAATGTAGGGGCTGAGGCAACCGAATTACGTGGTTTGCCTGTGCACTCCATCTGTTTAAATTAATAGATCCGCTCACCACAGGGGCGCTGTAGCCAATCAGTCCTCGCTCTGCGTCGTCGTGTCACCGCAACGTGGAACGGCCGTTGCATTCATATGGTTCTCCCTGTCTAATATCCTTCACTTGCAAACTTTGCTTACGAATGCTTAATTTCATTCTCTACCACACTTATAATAAACAGTATAACTGAATATCAATGGCACTTAAAAAGCGAAAAATTATTCGAATCAATATTTACAAATTTCTTGGAAATTGCTGATGCAAGAAAACAAATTAATTGGAAATAAATTCCCGTTTAATAAGCGCTATATTTCCTGTATAATCAGGTTATCTTTATCCCTTGTAATGTCTTAAGAACTGTTTGACACTTTTTCTGGCATACACAAACCGAAAACTAGCATACACAAACTTCTCTGACTTATTACACCTGAATCTGAGCTAGTGGATTTCTGTTGGTCGAGTTCACTGAAACGCCTACTTGCCTTAGCTACTCTTACTTATAACCAGACATCGGATCCCATACACCTTAGCAATAGATGTAATCGCACAGGTACTATACAAGGCCAATCGAGACATCAAAAACTGTTCGTGTCAACAAGAATACAGAAGCGCTGTGTGTGTACAGTCCGGTACGGATACAAAGTGTAATCCACGTTACAATATGCCATCCTTCTCATTGCTTTCGATGCGGGAATTACAGTAAACCACCATGTTCATTCGTAAATTGTGAATGTGAATTTTCTGCGCCTCTCACTGAAACAATGTTTAAAATATTGGGAGAAAGTTCGTTCAGTCTCATGACGTTAATGGTGCATATGAGTAGTACAAATCATTTTCATGTGTTTGTCCGAGACTTAGTTTATTTCTTATATTACACAGCACTGCAAATCCAGTATTTTTATGTTGACTACTGGACAATTCATTTTTTGTTCGTTTTGTTGGTGGTATATTGTTAATTTTTGCAGACACCTTCTCAATTGCTTTTAGACAGCTCGAAAGGAAATTCTTCAAACTGTTTAATAGTTGTTGATAATACCCAAAACTTTTGATTCATAAAATGGAGATTATGTAATAATTGTTGTGAAATTAATGCTATTAAAATGTACCAAACACCTTGCATTCCCTGGAAGGCAGATCTATCTGCGTGGCGAGCAGTAGTTGTAATTAAACTAAAGCTAGCCAGCGTTGCGAACCGGACTATCCCTCGTGTTGTCCTCAGGACTGACGTCAGTAGTTATATACTGCGAGACTCGTAAACTTCATATCCCCTTAAAGGTGCAGTTATAACTAACTGCTTATCCAACATATAACATTCTCTGATATCTTATTCTCTGACAAAATTTGAACTTACACATTGGTTTTAGCATATGCAAAATATTTATTGTAATTATCAATATATTTCCATATCACTTTTTACACAAGTATTAAGCTTACTAGATAATAACTTCGGTGTTACTGTACATGGACTGTGGGAGGAGAATCTATTCCTCCTTCAATAGTGTACCTACATTTTTTAGTTTAGCACGCATAACTATCGAATTTTCAATCTAATTTCTGATTGTGTGGTCAGATAGTGAGTTTGATGACTCCCTCGGTCAAAAGATCGCAGCATTTCACATAGTCCACCATCTAATAGGCATTTTATTCCCAACGTGAATGCGCAAAGCAGGAATGAGACTAAACGAAAATGCGATAAATCTGGACGGGATAACTAACATTTCCAGAATTAAATTAATCACGGCGGAGAAGCTGACTTAAATCGTCAGTCTGGCAATTTCAGAGATAACAACGAAAACCAACCCACCAGCCACGTCCCTAGGATAGTAAAATTACCACCATGCAATAATCGCAGTCACCAAGTCCCAAAACACCAAAATTATATGACGAGTGAAATATATAAAAACAAATGAAATTCGAAAGTTATGGTAAAAGAGGAACCACCATGGTCTATACCTAAAACCTGGGATAACCACGAAAAAACTTAAGGTCATATTGACGGACACGTGAACCTTGAGGCTGACACAGGGGCCGCGTCGAGGCTGAGTGGTCAGACTACCCGACTGTCACCAAGGCGGTCCGGGTTCGATCTCGGGAGATCGCAAAGTGAGATTTGTGATGGATAACATGGTGCTGGGGCGGGTTTTCTCTGGGATCTCCAGTTTCTCCCGACATGTCATTCCACCGGTGCCCCATCTTCATCTCATGTTTCTTCAGTGTCACCCCTGCGGTGCCGTATGTAGTAATAAATGTGGGTGTTAAACACTACAGATAACACAAACCTACACATACACATAGACACACCTAAGCTCACACGCTATCCGGGCCCATCTCACTTGCTGTTTAAATGGTAACATTCAGCTATCAAATGACTATATTGTGTAACTGCGATAGAGGATTTAGTAGAGTCCACGCACATGCGAGCGGTAAAATAGACAGAGATTGCCATATACTGAATTAAAGAAATTAATGTTTACACCGTGATGTCATGAAACGGAGGTAGATAAAAGAGTAGAATCGTCTGTCTTTTTAAAACAGAAAGGATATTCACAACACGAAATAATGACCAAAGTATGAAATGAAATTAATTGTTCTTTGTTCAAAGTCGTGTGTAGGCTAAAGTATGGTAAGATAGGGTCAGACTGAAAAATTCAATGCCATAGATTGAACCACGGATGTTCTGGTTGCCGTCCAGCCGCTCTAACCATTGAGCTACTAAGGCCAACGTGCCGACATGACATTAAATTCTCCAACTGACTCGTTTCTCCCGGTAAACCACTTAGGAGTTCTCATAAATACACGAGACAACTACCATAATGGCGACTTGCAACGTGTGAGTACTTTAAGGCCCGGGCTTTATATCTAACAACTATTAGGTAAAATTAATGGAAATTAATTGTTCTTTCACACTAGCCGTGTGTAGGACGCACTATGAAAGGATAGAGCCAGACTGAACGGACGGAGACCAGAAAATCCTTGGTTCAAATCCCGGCTATGGAATTGAATTTTTCAGTCTGGCTCTATCATTTCATAGTGCGTCCTACACACGGCCAGTGAGAAAGAACAATTAATTTCCATTAATTTTATCTAATAGTTATTAAATATAAAGCCCGGGCCTTAAAGTACTTACAGCATAATAAGTCGCCATTAAGGAAGTTGTGTCATGTGTTTATGAGAACTCCTAAGTGGTTTACCGGGAAAAATACGAGTCAGTTGGATAATTTAATGTCATTAGGTTAATTAATGGAAATTAATTATTCTTTTCACACTGGCCGTGTGTAGGCTGAATTGTGGAGACGTAGCTGGACAGAAACCAGAAGATCCGTGGTTCAAATCCCGGCTATGACATTGAATTTTTCAGTCTGACTCTACGTCTCCATAATTTAATGTCATGTCGGGACGTTGGCCATAGTAGCTCAATGGTTAGAGCGGCTGGACGGAAACCAGAGGATCCGTGGTTCAAATCCCTTCTATGGCATTGAATTTTTCAGTCTGTCTCTATCTTTCCATAAAGTATTAATTTCCAAACGTTCTAATTCTCCCTAGCTTGTGTACAAATATAGGCTACGTATGGATTGAGGAAGGATAGCCTGAGTTCCTACCAACTGTATCCACGTTCTGTGAGGTTAGTTCCGATTTGGCCTAACAAGAGACTTTTGTTCCATTTATAAGTGAGTAAAAGGAATAGGAGGTTCACAATTAACATAATGTTGGTCTTACTTCTTATATTCTGTTTTCGTACACTAATTTATGTACTTTGATTGTGTAAAAGCAGGAACATTAAAAAATAAAACAAATATCGTAATGGCCTACATTACTGTACTAAGTACGGTAAATTTACGAGGGCTGTTCTATAAAGAATGATCATAATTTTTATGGTCATAATTTTTCGCACTAAAATTCAACCTTATTAAATTCTGTTAGCTTAATGTGAAACAAACACGCCCTATTAGTTTCATTGTTGGTAGTCCTGGTTCCCGCCTATGAGAAGCATGTTCAGTATCACCAACCGCTGCAATGGAGGTAACACGCGAGGAACAAATTGTGGCTTTCAATTCTGCTCTCGTCTTAACAAATCTTCAGTTGAGGCTTATACAATGTTACTGGAGGCCTATGGAGAGTCTGTTCTTCCCTACAGCACAGCTCGAAGGTGGTTTAAAATTTTTAAAGAGGGGAGACAATCAATTTCAAAGGAAGGTGGACGCGGTGCTCTAGTTATTGCTCTTACGGAAGAAAACATCAACACTGCTGCTGCAATTGTGAGAGAGGATCGACAAATTTCCTTAAGATCACTTTCTGAAATACTGAACATTTCATTGGATGCCACCCACACGTTGGTGACAGAAACATTACACATGAGACGTGTTCGTGCGCAATGGGTTCCAAGACTGATTCCCGACCAAAAGGCATTTGCATTAAAGTTGATATTAGATGAAGATCCGGAGTTGCTTTCAAACGTAATCACTGCTGATGAAACTTTCCTACATCATTTTGATCCTGAGAGCAAACAGCAAAGCTCAGTGTGGAAATCTCCTTCATCACAAACCCCCCAAAAGCAAAAGTGGTTGCGTCTGTTGGGAAAGTTATGGTCATCTCATTCTTTGATATTCATGGGATGGTTTATCAGCATGTTGTACCTGCACACACATCAGTAACTGGAAAATACTTCAGGGATGTCCTGAAACACAGTGAAAGTCCATATCAGGCGCAAAAGACCACATTTTCGTGAAGCAGACTGGATGATGCACCACGATAATGCGCGGTCGGACATTGCCAATGTTGTTGCTGAATATCTTTCAAAAATCAACGTGATGTGCATCCCCCACCCTCCTATAGTCCGGATTTAGCCCCATGTGACATTTTTATACTCTCTAACTTGAAGAAAACGCCTTTATGGGAGGCATTATCTATCATCAGAAGCAGTGGTGAAGGCTGCGGAGGATATTTTGAAGGTTCTCTCAAAAATGATCTCCAGCATGTCTTTGAAGACCAGCAGAAACGCTGTGGCAAGTGCATCGCATTCAGGGAAGATTATTTTGAGAAGGACCATCAAAATAATGAGGATGAGTAAAGGCACGTTGTCAACAAATAATTGTGATTATTATTTATTTAACAGCCCTCCTAAAATTAATTTCATGTAAATAAATGAAACTTCAAAGCAAATATTTATTTGTATGTATATTTACAACATTCTCCCAATATGTGAAATTAATTCCTGCTGATGTTGAGGCTAAACAACTCATGGTATTTTCTTTTGCAATAAGAATTACTGAATTATTTCCTATGATTTTATTAGATACTGCAGTCTTATTGTCAACAAGTTTCCCTAGTTACCGCAGTTCCATAACCTACACGAACGACCTGGTTTTATTCACGGCCCTCTACATCCAACTAACAGCTAGAAAATCAATGAATATATGTAGCATCCTACAATTTTAATATAAAATATTTGGTTATCAAAATAGTTAATCGTTACACCATACACGTATTTAAATATCAAGTTGAAATACTCGACTGGTTATCAGACTCGACCTACGTTCTCGTCTGACAATATTCCTGTAATTTTATACAGTACCTTATTGATATCCTAAACAACCATGCATAAAGTAACTATTTCAAACAGTTTTTTTCTCAAAATTGGTACCAAAAAGGCGAAAAATGAATTTTTAAAACCGTGTAGTATTTGGTGTGCACATATCAGGATTCGAAATGCTGTCCCTAGAACAATTAACTGGCAGCAGGGTCAGCCCTTATGGGTAATTTGACCCGGGTGGCCTGTATTTTCCACTTTGCTGTCCGCCTCTCGACTGTCTTTTGTCTTAAAGCAGTAGGGAGCCATTTCTCCTGCTTATTCTAAAGCATAGTGTAGAGTGCATTCTCCCATAAATCTGAGCAGGACATCACCGCCAGCGTGTGTGTCCTTCTGGACCGCCTTGTATAGCCTACTTCACGGCTCAACTTTCATTTCTATGCCTATCTATTATTTTTACTTTATTTTCAGATGTATTTCACTCACCTGACATTCTACAAGCAATTCCTATTGACATCGCTGCTCGGTAACTTTGATACCGTCTCCAGTATGTGTCTCTTCTGCTGCTGGCTGCGGCAGTGGTGAACTATAGAATATTTTAAGGTCAGGTGTGAAAAGTTATGAAAATAGGTAACACCAGTTAACTTTCATGATAAATTTAATGGGCGGTAACAAACGAGCTACCGACTGTCTGAAGTAATAGAATTAAATTGGTTCTCAATTAGAACTCTAATTTCTGAACTATCAAATTCTTTGTGGTTTAAAGTAGCTCTTTCCATAAAAGCATCAAGAAACATGAGTTTCCCAGAAATGCTAAGCGGAGAACCCTCTCGGTGATCGCCAATTAATAACCCGTGTCCAGTCTCTACGCTCTACGTAACTAACCCATGGCGTAACAAACCAAAGTGGGCCTGAGCCTGCCAATTCTACTGCCGACCTTACGCCCAGATACGCAAGACAGAGGTGGGCGATCGCCCAACGATACAATACCAGCGATAATGTGCTGGTATTCCACAATTTTCTATCTCTATCCAAAGAATCCCTTAAAACCGAATCGAACGCTTTAACATAGTCAACAAAAAGCATTAATTTGTCAACATTAAATTCTTTGAGTTTTTAATCAGTTGTGCATGATCTTCCTTTTCTAAATCCGTTTTGGGATTCATGAAGCCGTGCTTCCTCTATTGTACTTATTCCTCTTGCAAATATTTTAGCATATAGTTTATATACTGAGCACAGCAGATTAATTCCTCTGTAGTTGTCACATTTTTCTCTATCGCCTTTCTTAAAAATTGGTATCACCAACGCTGTATTCCATTCTTCAGGAATATGCCCATACCTCCAACAAAGATTAGAAACATCAAGCAATCTGCTATGTAAACACACAGGTGCATATTTTATGAGTTCCAAATTTAATTGATCACATCCAGCAGCTTTCATATTTCTACTGAGCTGCATTATGTAGTTAAATTCCTCGTGTGTTATTGGATATTTGGTGAAAAATTTTACTTCCTGTTTTGTGTTCTCTAAAGTCCACAATTCTCGGAATTATTACAACCATTTTTGTTCTAATATAAAGGATTTAACTGGAGTCTATCTTTTTCTGTTTTATTCAGCTCTCCTAATATTTTATACACCCCATCTTGTTTTCCATGTACATCGTGCTGAATATTATATATTTATTATATATAATATTCTCCAGCTTTCTCTGTTCATTCTCTTGGTTTCTCTTCTCACTATTGCTCTGAGTCGTTTGTATTCTGTAGCATCCTCGTCTGTTTTGCTCTGTAACCACTTTAAGTATGCTGCTTTTTTCTACGAGTATATCTTGTATTGTCCTGCGCCGTGGCGTAGCGGGCTAAGGCAGCATGCCTTTATCACCAGTCACGGAAAGCGGCCCGGGTTCGATCCGACCCATGGGGTGCGGATTTTAGGTCCCGGTTATAGGACCGGTGCCCACTCAGCATCGTGAGGAAAGTGAGGAGCTTACGCTAGGTAGGCAGCCCTGGTCACGAAAACCAACATTCCGGCTGGGGGATGCCGAGATGCTGACCACATCTCCTCCCTTTATCGGTTGGATGATCGTCCACCTCTGCCGTGCGTAAGTGGACGTGAGGCCGGCAATCGGGTTGGTAGGCCTTGATCCTCTAAGGGCTTGCGTGCCATGGGTTGTTATTTATTATATTATATATTGCATTATGTTTGATATGTGAAGAATAAGCTGTCGATATTTGTGGAGGTCGGTGCTATGGACGACTTTACTGACCAGTGGTTTTTTTCGGGTTTCGGCCCTGTTGGTAGGGGAATGTGGGGAAGGATAATTACATATATCCCCCAAATTTCTTGTACCTCCATTTTACGTCACAGTGGTTGGCATTTCGGCTTCTAAGTGCTGATTTGTTTGTGGCGTACTTAGTGCGGAATCCGCGCTCTGTAAATCAGTTTCCATATCCTCCAGGGGGATGTCTAAGCCTGAGGGAGAAAGGGAGATAATATCACGGAGTGCCACCGGGTAGCTTCAATATGTACCTTTTGCTACCATCACTCTTCATATCCGACCAAGCTTTCTCCAAACCCCCCACCCTTATTGGGGTTCGTCAGGTGTATGCACATCTCTCATATTCCAAAATTTATCAGTCATACCACTAAAATTACATTTAAAAGTGCATCTCTTATGGATATTGATTAGAATTTCCAAACTCTTAGAGCAGAGAAAGCATTTCACGTAGAAAATTGACCATGGATCGAAAAAGATGATAATCTGATGATGCGAGTTCAGGACCTTATGCTGGGTGTGGTAGCAGTTCGATTCCTCCCAATTCCTGAAACTTTTTCATGGTTGTTCGTGTAATATGGGCTGTTGCATTGTCCTGTAGCAATATAACTCTACTTGGGTTAACTAATGCTGGTTATCTTTGCCCCAAAACTTCATGAACTGGTTCCATTTGTTGAGAATAAAGATCCACAATAAATCGTCTGCCCGTTTGGAAAAAACTCTCAGTGAATCACACCTTCAAAATTCCACCAGATACACAAGTTTGGGGCCGAAATGATTCTTTTTAACGATGACTTTCGCCGTTAGGTGGCGATCAAACGACTGTTTAGAGGTACCGGGGTTTCGGTAATATACTCATTTTTCATTACAGGTGACTATTCTCCTGACAAATCTATAATCCATGGGATTACGGATAAGCTAACGACAGCTATCCACTCTACGTTCCGCCTGTTGAGGTGCCAGTTCATGAGGTACAGATCTACAGCATCTGTGTGATTTTCCAGGTGCCTTAATGTGGCGAAGTGTGGTATCTTTTGGTGCACCAAATCCTTCTGATACCTATGTGTTCTTTTGTGGACTTTCTCGCAAATCTTGGCAAGTAACCTCAATATTTCATACTTTAGGTATTCCAGAGCATGGTATATCTTTAGCGTTTTCGACTCCATCGTTGAAACGTTGGAATCATCCTTGTGCCACACACTCAGTAACGACACCTTTTCCTTTTACATCTTATATTCTTCGAGCTGCGACAGGGGCTTTATAATGTTGCTTCCAGTAGTGTTTTAGAAGGACTCTATTATGTGTTTCAAATGGAAAGGGTTCTGGAGTCCAGCTAATCAGATGCCGTATCATACTCAGCGTTGCCAGCTTGTTACCCCACTCCTTTTATATTTCCCTCTTTCTCGCACACTCATACAACATGCAGACGTAAGGGTAAGCAAATTATATTTTACAAACTTTTACAATTAAAATTGGAAAAAACATTTTCCCAAATTATGTATCTTTTTAAATACTACAACTATAATTATAGTTTATGAATTACCTGTTTTTGTAATCCAATGGAACTGCCAGTGGCTCTACCATATCGCTGACAATGTCACTTCCGTTAAGAGACAATTCGTCACTGTCACTGTCTTCATCGTCTGAGTCTTGCAAATTTATGATTACAGGTTCCAAAAAGTGGTCATGTGCTATTTCTTTCTTAAAATCGCCTTCTTGGAGGTTTTCTGCATGCCTTACGCAGTTTTACCAGTCCTGTTGTGTTACCTTGTCAATTTCTTCGTGAACAAGTCGTTTAACGTCCCTCAGTTTAAAAGTATTATTTCTGTTTGCAATCCTCCTTTTTATATGAGCCATCACCAACTTATTTAGACTATATTGGCAATGCTATTATCTCGTGTCCCATTTCTATTGCAAGATGATCCAGCTGAGACACCTTTTCCATGTTTTTACTCTTTTTACTCCGAAAATGTTTTGAAGAACGTGTGCACCTTAAAAATAATACTTCGAGCCTTACTTCGCAATACCTGCCGTTTTGACTCAGCATTAAATTCACCGCAAGAAGCCACTGCTCTATTTAACTCTTACTCTACTGTTGTGTAGAGAACAACCGAATGATATTGCTCTGAACTATCCAGAGTAAATAAACACTTCTTATCCAGCATTCATTCGTAAACATTAGCATACAGCATTCCACAGGCTAACAGGAAATAAAGTGTTGGCTCTTTCTCGAATTTAACACCTTGACTTATTCACAGTAATTCTTTTATCACGTTATGTCAGTAGTTTAAATTTCAGTTCTGAGTAATTAAAAGTATATGCACATACATACACACCAACCACTTTGAACTCTCTAGAGTAAATAGAGACTACGAACCATTCATAAACAAAAATATAATGTGACCAGACACGGCCTGCCAGGGCAACAGGAAATTTATTGTTTCCTCTCGCTCGAATTGGCTTATTCAAAGTAATTCTTTTGTCACGTTATTTCAAACATTTACGTTTCATTTCTGAGTAATTTCAAATATACGTTCACGCATATATGCCAACCAATAATGCTATACATTACAGTGCCTCTTTCGCTATGTATTGTTATAATACAGGTAATAGTGGTTTATTTATTTGTATTAGAAAACTATTTTAACTAAAAATTTGGAGTTTTCATGGTTATATTAGATACATTACTCTCTACCTTCCACGTGGATAAATGTTGGTAAAATCCGAATTTTCTCTTAGCGCGAATAGTATTTCATACAGATTGATTAGTTTGCCGCTCATCACACACCACTTAGCGGGAATGCAGTACGACAACACCGCAGGACTCCGATTGTTGCTCACGTAGTAGCGCTCAAGGACAAACACCTTCCCATTTGAAAAACATAATAAGTTAAGACTTTGTTATCTCCATTTTTGATTGTTCATTAACAACTGAAAATTGATACGAGCTCGCAATGACAACATTAGCCAAGGCATACTGTAAATAGCATTGCTAAACTAAAGAAATCCAATATTTTTTCCAAAACATAAGAATAATAAAAACAATAATTTCTTGAGACAACCTAATCGATATAGGAATAGAACGTCTCTCAGCGCTGCTGATTACTGAACAGGAAGATTTGGATTCATTGGGCCTGGAACGGGGTACGCTTAGCCCTGTTAGATTCCAATTGAGGAGCTACTTGATTGAGAGGTATCTGACTGCATTTACCGGACAGGAGGGTCCGATTAAACCACTTTCTTTACTACTGCACTCCACCTATAACACTAATGGTGGAGAGAGGTGAAGTACACAGCAGTCGAAAGGCAGATCTCGGCTCAGAAACGATTGCTGCACAGTGGAGTCCACGTTTGCCGAGAAAGTTACGTGGGTACACATGAGTCATAGAAAAATGAAGTAATTAGCGGTAACGTGGTGGGCCGAACATAGATACGAGGGCTGTTCAATAAAAAAGGATCACAATCTTTTCTGAAAACGTACATTTACTCATCCTCATAATTTTGATATTCCTTCTCAAAATAGTCTCCCTTGAATGCGATGCACTTGTCCCAGCGTTTTTGCCAGTCTTCAAAGCCATGCTTGAAAACATTTTTGAGAAATCCTTCAAAATCGCCTCCGCAGCCTTCAACACTGCTTCTGATGATGGATAGTATCTCCCACTAAGGCGTTTCTTCAAGTTAGGGAATAGAAAAAAGTCACATGGGGCTAAATCCGGACTATAGGGAGGGTGAGGGCTGCACTTCACGTTGATTTTTGCAAGATATTCAGCAACAACATTGGCAATATACAGCCGTGCATTATCGTGGTGCAGCATCCAGCCTGCTTCATGGAAATGTGGTCTTTTGTGCCTGATATGGACTTTCAATATTTTCAGGACATCCTTGTGGTATTGTCCAGTTACTGATGTGTGTGCAGGTACAACATGCTGACAAACCACTCCATGGATATCAAAGAATGAGATGACCATAACTTTCCCAGCAGAAGCAAACACTTTTGCTTTTTTTGGGGGTTGGTGATGAAGGAGATTTCCACATGAGCTTTGCTGTTTGCTCTCAGGATCAAAATGATGTAGCCAGGTTTCATCAGTAGTGGTTACGTTTGAAAGAAACTCAGTATCTTCCTCTAACATCAACTTAAACTGCATGTTACCTCCATTGCAGCTGTAGACGATACTGAACATGTCTGAAGCACCAGGAGTACCAACAATGAAACTACTACGGCGTGTTTGTTTCACAGTAACCTAACAGAATATAAGAAGATTGAATTTTAGTGCGAAAAATTATGATTATTCTTTTTTGAACAGCCCTCGTGCTATCTATATTACCATATAATGCATATTTTATTTAGATGCAAGGAAGTACGGAAATAAAGTAAGTTTTAAATGGTATTCAAATGCTTTAAAGGTTGGATATGTGATGGCTTTGTAGTTAGCTTCTGCTTACACAGCCAAAAGAAAAAATAATGATAGAAGAATTACTTGGAAATCAAACAGATAGCAAAGAATACCTCAGAAGTAGATACCTAAAAATCAGTTGAACATAAATGGTTTAACTTAATTAAATATACATTTTTCGAGTAATATTTGTCCTTTACTTATGCTTTACCAAGCAAACCAAGGTATTCAATGAGAGTTTTAGTGGCTATAGCCGGAAATTTCAGGTTATTATGATAAAAAATTACACATAACGTATATTAATCAAAATATGTTAGTAATTCTTAAATTCACTAAAAGTGTTTAACGTAAGGGCCAATTTGGTTGAGTTTTTTTCCTCGAATGTCGTTGTTTCTGCTTGACTATGATATATGTACACAAACATACCAACAAACACATACCTTTTTCTACTGTTTCTTTATCTTTCTGTTTTGTTTACCCACGGTTTTAAAAACATGTTTTTCCGTTGAAATTTCGATATCAAATATTTGCATAGAGTGCAATATCTACTCTACGTAATAGAGAGGACAAAATTGGCTGCTTTTATTATTATTATTATTATTATTATTATTTTATTTGCCTACAAAGTTTATGGTATAATTAATTCCTGACAGTTGAAGGTTTCTCTTTTATCATCATTCATTTGTCAGATATCCAATAAACGTGTTTTTTCTCTACCCGTTGTGCTGTATCCTCGCTTTGTTGAGAGCTCTTGGAAAGACGTCTCCGTTTAGTTCCCTATTAGCTGTTATGACGCTCAATAAGCATTTCCAGGAATATAATATAATGTGAGGAAGGGAAAATGTTGTCACAACAATATTTTGTATCTCATAATTCTAAAGCAGAGCACTGCAAGCCAGCAAAACGGATCCTTTTGTTTTCAATGTGACGACAGGATGATAACTAACAAGCGAACAAACACTGTACTCTCACCTGTACGCGCTTGAGGGTTTGATGGCATTATCTCTGCTTATGTGGGGGCCTGTTTGTCAAAAATTGGGTACTGCGTATAGCTGGAAGTACACGAAAATGAGTCCAGAATACGAACATATAAGCATAATAATACAGCATTGTAATGTAGGGACTGTTTACCCCTGACGGACATCGTCTATACAAGGCATTCGTAATACCGTCCCCCACACCTGCACACAGCTGACGAGGGATGTCCAGCAGCTACTTGTAGGTGGTCATATGCGGACATTTCCAGGCTTCAGTTTTGGGTGTTGCGGTTCTACTCCACGGCAGATTTTTGGTGCAGGTGGTTTACATAAAACAGGTACTATACCATCACATTGTCTGGTGCCTAGAAGTGTGAGTACATGATAGTTCCCTTGTCAGAGAGACCATACGCGTACAAGTAAGGAGGGCCCCTTAACAATTACATATCTCTGGCTTGACACGCCTTAGCCTCGTGTCACCTAGAGGCAAGCTGCAGCCGAAGACATTCCTCCAGACTTAACCAAACAACACTATCTAGGCTGGGCCCGTAGCTCAGTCGGTAGAGCACCTGCCTGCCGTGCTAGGGGTCCCGGGTTTGATTTCGGTGGTGGGGTGGGGTTTTTTCTCCGACCAAGATAATTCCTCATCTTCCCCAAAGTCAGGAAGTATGAATGAGAGTGGGAATATGTGCGTGATCTAATGATTAAAACCCAACGAATTCGAGCTAACACCTTGGACATGTTCCAAAGGAAAACGGCTGCCGATTTTGACCATTGCAGTTAAAGGCGGGGTATAAATGGAACAAAAAACACTATCTAGTATCCTGACGTACTAGCCGCTACATTATAGTGTTACCCAAGAGTTCCAGGGTTCTATCCTAAGCGACTGTTTGCTCTTATTGGTTTTTGTGCCTTTCCCAGGACCACGACTTTCCTACCGTGTGTATAGGGTTGCATGACTAGGGGTAGAGTTCAGAGCGTTGCACGCTTCTTTAAATGCTTCTTTCTTTGTTTTGTTCATGGAGTGTACGTCTGGTCACGCCTGGAGTGGAAGGCATCATAGAGTGTGATCGGAGCCGTTTGAACTGAAAACATTCAGGACTCCATTCATGCTTCTAGCCGTTCACATCCAGTTCTGTCTTCCTTCGATTCTGTCCCCTCACCTCTCTTTTCAAGTGGTCACTGGCAGAAGCGTTCTCTCTTGGTTGCAAGGAACTCTTGTCTTCGAACATAATTTTATCGACTTGCCATAACAGAATGAATGCAGTCGCCCGGTACTTCGGTCTTCAGAGCAGCATTCCATGAATGATCCAGGGAAACTACAAAAGAATACCATGTTTAGAATCGCCACCTGAAGGTAATTGCTCCAGCATAAAGCAACGGTGTGGCGAGTATATACCATACTTTGTGTTCAAGTTAAGTAGGGATACATAAATAAACTACTATTTAGATTTTTGTATAAATTATTTCTTTATTACTCATTTCTTTATAGGTACAATGGGCATATGAGCAAACACTACACCTAAGTCAAACACTTAAAGCTCTGGTCGATATGTGATTGCTTTGAAATTACATTCCTCTCCACATTCAGGAGAAATACTTATTTGAGAAAGAGTAAAGGTACTAGAAAGATGTAGCAAATATCTAGGAATGTCTAACTCCGTAAAAAATTGCCTAAACTGTTCTTTTTAGCAAAATCTGCATTTGTAAACTCCTGAATACAGAAACATTTTTTTTAGAAAAGCGCGAATTTGTCAGTATTGCGAAACTATGATCATTTTTTGTGCATTTCTTTGTCCTAGAATCTTGTGCCTAAGCTATGACAGTTCGTTCTTTACATATCTTCTTTAGTTTAATGTTATACAGAAAATTTTATAATTACGGTAATTTAATAGGCTACGTACAAATAACTAAACTATAAACCTACTCTACTGCTACTACTTCCAGTAGCTTACATTGTTCAGTAATCTAACTCGGTGCCTACAACTAGCTTGTGTCATATTCAGGAGTAGTCATTGTTCCTTCCTTAATTTGGTTCTCATGGATTTTCTAGGTAATTGTTCTAAGATATTCGATTTCTTTATGGTCCTATTATCCGGTTTACATTGCTTGTATTCATCCATTTCCTTGTTCGAGATTGTCTTAACGATGTTTTTTAATGTCTCCATGTCCTCCTTATTTGTAACTATGTCGGTCACATTTTTCGCTGATAATCTCAGCCTCGCTTCTTCCACCAAATTTTGATATTTTTGCATTCAAATGTAATATTTTCAGCAGATCCTTTTACTTTACAGTGCTCACAAAGATCATTGAGCTTCCTGACAGTTTTCTTGCAGTATGTTGGGAAAGGTCCATGTCCCGTCAGATATTTTATTACTGCTGCACTTGGTTTTAGGTGCCGTTACCATAATCTTTCTCTGATGTCAGGGAGTGTATCATGTTTTCTTTCTACCTTGCAACTATCCCATTCATTCTGCCATTGTTTCAAAACTTCTTTCCTCACTTCCATCCTGGATTTACACTCTGCGACTGTTATCTCTCGTATCCTTTCCCAATTATTTTCTTTATCCAATACATAGCGCCCCTTTGATTGTCAAATCTAATGGCCATATAGCTAGAAGGAATAGCATTGCCAAAGTTTGGGTTGTTCTTACTACACACATATATCGTAATATTGCTTGTTTTTGTGTTGTTCTTATCGCCAGATTATTTTATATGACCTTGCTACATGTGTCCGATGAATCTGTGAACAGTGTAACTCTAAAAATTGGCTCAAATAACAATCTGGTTGTTTTAAAGTCTGAGGAATCCTTCCTTAAAGGCCCTGACATGCAGAATTTCCAGGTATTCTCTTTCTCTTAAATAATTTTAGATGAAAAAGAACGTGTAATATTTTTTAAAATCTTGTCTAAAGATTTAATTTATATAGTTAAAGAAATTTTCAGGAACGTATATATCCTGAATTTTCTAGGAACAGCCTGTGAAGTCTCATTCACTCTGGAAAACTTTTGTATGACTAATAAATCGTAATATAAATATAAATTCTTACTATACAGTAAAAGCTGCGGATTTCATCGTAGCATCCAATTTAAATAAAATAAATACTTTGTGTTCGTTAAACATTTCCGAATTATATTTTATACTTTGTTTAAATTTGCAAATACTTACCTTTTCAAGTAGTAAGTTGGTATACACGTTTGCCTCGTGGTCATACAAAATAAATAGAGGCTTTAAATCCATTATATGGCCACCAAGTTTGAAAAGAGTTGATTGTTTCCTAGACTTGTCAGGTTCTTATATCTAATGTATGACACTTTATGAATAAGAGTACGTGGATATGATTTTAGAAGCTTAGCTTGTACATAACTGAGTAGAGAAAGTAATTTTAATGTAATATGTCGGGTTTAAAACTGGCTTAATATATTAGTACTGTGTTTACAAACATAAAAACACACATCAATTTAAACATGAAGCTCTAATTAATTATAATTGCAGAAAGAGTTTAACATTTCCTATTTTTGCAATTTTCGATGATTGGATGGATGGATGGATTTTTTTTTCTTCAATTTCCGTCCGCGAACGGTAAGTCATATCGGACGATGAATGAAATGGGTGAAATAATGCTCAAATGAATCCGGGGTCCGTTGAGCTTAGAGTTACATGACATTCGTCTGTCAGGATAAGGGAAAACTCCGGAAAAACCTTATCCAGGTAACTCATCCTAACCGACATTCGAACTCGGGACCTCTTGAACGTGAGGCAGACACGCTACCATCTACGCTACCGAGGCGCGCAGATGGATGGATGGATGGATGGACAGACGGATGGACGGATGGATGGATGGATGGACGGATGGATGGACGGACGGATGGACGGATGGATGGATGGATGGATGGATGGATGGATGGATGGATGGATGGATGGATGGATGGATGGATGGATGGATGGATGGATGGATGGATGGATGGACGGACGGATGGATGGACGGACGGATGGATGGATGGATGGACGGATGTACGGACGGACGGACGGATGGACGCATGGACGGATGGACGGATTGACGGATGGACGGATTGACGGATGGACGGACGGAGTGACGGACGGACGGATGGATGGAGGGACGGATGGATGGATGGATGGACGGATGGATGGATGGACGGATGGATGGACGGATGGATGGATGGATGGACGGATGGATGAATGGACGGATGGACGGATGGACGGACGGACGGATTGACGGATGGACGGACGGAGTGACGGACGGACGGACGGACGGATGGATGGACGGAGGGACGGACGGACGGACGGACGGATGGATGGATGGATGGACGGATGGACGGATGCACGGATGCACGGATGGACGGATGGACGGATGGACGGATGGACGGATGGACGGATGGATGGATTGATTTAAGGGCGCTCAACTACAAGGTCATCAGTGCCCTTGAAAGCCAATGGGGTTAAAGTCGATCTAAAAGGCTAAAACTTATTTGGTTGAATTAAGAATACTAAACATATATTTGTCCACTTAGTGCCTGATAGTTGAATATAATCGAGATAAAAACCAGTACTACGGTACCTCAAATACTAAAAGAAAGCTTAAAACCATAAAAAGATTAAAATTCCAAATTAATGGGTCCTCTATTCCAAAATATAAATATAAAACGAAATTTAAAATATTGTCCACCGCTTGTTCTTCGTCCGCCAGGGTCTCCACCATGCTGGCCGGCAGCTGGTGAGACCTGCGGAGACGCGCTAAACCAAAACAATCTAAAAGTACGTGGCGGACCGTTAGAAATGAACCACACAGAGCACAAACTGGGGCCCTACTTAATAAAAACTATGACTAAAATAGCAGTAACAAATATGAAATTTTCAACATTTAGTGTCTACTTAACTCACAATAGTTTATAATTCAACTTTATTTCAAGTAGTTCTTTACTGGAATTATAAAACATCTTTCATAACATACTATTATTTCAAATGGCCTGCCCGTCGCTGAACTGGAAATCGAAAATGTTTTGATAATTCTAATTCAGTTGCTGCGTATTTCTCTTATATTTATGTTAATCGTGATAAATTAGAATGTGCCCCCTTCGAATCTCGGTCATGGTTAAGTTATCTGCATAAAGTTGTTTTCTCAGGGATTTCCCCTTAACTTGAAATGTGAATGTAGAGTAACCCTAACCTCTATGGACCCTGGAATCATTTGAGCATCATTCCACTCAATTCATTTATTTTCGAATATTACCTAACGTTGGAAGATGTTGAGTAAGAAACAAAAGAATCCAAAAGCCTTGCAGTAGTGCCCACATATGTTGTGGTCAGGAGGTAGGCTATTTTCACATTTAATAGCATCTTTTTCTTGGCCATGAATTTATTCCTTCCAAATTTTCTGTTGTGTAACATAATCCCGTTGCATATATGTTTCCCATGAGGCAAGAAATTGCTTGTAATATGAAAATACTGTCTCAATTTTTTGCTACTTTCGACTTTTCTTTCTTAAAAAGTGTGAAAGTTTGTTTGGTAGGGTGATGAACACGGAGCAGGGAAAACTTGATTCCTTGAAACAACTTGCGTGATATATAGTGTCGATTTTTCTTCAGCTTCTGCCTTGCCTGTTCCCTTTTTTTCTTTCTCTCTCCGCCCGAAACAGTACTTCTGCCTACCGCGTGAGTTTAATTTGAGGAAAAATGGCGTATGGAAGTTTGTAACATGAAATACTCCTTCTCTCAGTAGACCTGTAGTTCGGAATAAGGTCCAATCAACGCCAAAAGTACCACATGATTGTGGAGTTGTACCCTTAATGCACTTCTTTAAAAGCAGATCGCTATTCTATTACTAGTAAATATCTTCTCCTTGCATGACTATGACTTACAACTTACAGCGTCTCATGTTTTCCGTTCACATCTTCTTCTCTAATACTATTCTTGCAAAGGCTTATGTTTCATATTAATAAAGATAAACATTTAGAGAAATCGTTTCACAATACGGAAGAGAATATGTTCAAGAGTCAGTTGAGTTCAAATGCCGTTCCATTTCCAATACATTGTGAGAAATAACATAAAAGTGTCCAGAAGTTTTGTAATAATAAACCACGTTAGTAGTGACGGAGTTACATGCTACCTGCGTGTCGTAAACATGGGGTAGGGGGTTGAGTACCATGCAGACGCGCACGTGCTCATACAACCAATGTCACGGGCAACGGTAGTCTAGCAAACGTAGGCACACGACGAACACAGTGTTATAGAATATATTGTACATTTATTTATGAATTATACAAAACAAACTTATATTTTCCAGGTATATGAGTATAAACAAAAGAATCATTAATATTTGCAATGTGCACAGTAAATGAAAACCTAATTCCTTGCAACAATGCTGTATTAAGTCTGTGTTACCCGCCTCGGTGGCGTGGTGGTGGAGTGTCTGCCTCACGTTCAAGAAGTCCGGAGTTCGATTCTCGGTCAGAGTGAGTTACCTGGATAAGATTTTTCCGGAATTTTCCCTTATCCTGAAAGACGAATATCGGGTAACTCTAAGTTCCATAGACCCTGGGCTGCTTTGAGCATCATTTCACTCATTACATTCATCGTCCGATATGACTTAACGTTGGAGGACGTAAATTACGAAAAGAAAAAGGTCTGTGCATAAGCCTCAATGTAGACTCTGTTTAGTTAACTCATGTGCACGTCGTCCGCTGCATTTGAAGAACCCTTATAATCGTTTTACAACACCGGCCCTCCTTCTCCCAGACCTTTCTGTAAGGTTGCCACCTTTCTCGATACGTCATGGGTATCGTACGAGGTTTCGTCTAAATAAATTATCTTATGTCCATTACTGCGAAACTAAAAGCAACAATTCTAATGGGTTCCATAATAACCCTTAACTTACTCAAAGTCCGGTATATGAAACCCAGCTCCTTTAGGAGACCGCGTAAAGTGCAGTGCCCATAAAGAAAATCACAAATTTCTTGGAAATGTGCAACCAATTCATCTAAGGTCGGCGCTCTCCCTTTTCCATAGAATTTATAAATTTCTCGACGAATTAAGCCGCATGTGAAATTATCTGCTTTAGAAAAACGTTTCCTTTTGTTTTCACACTTGATCGGCGACTTTGTCATTCCTTTCCTCACAGTATTTCTTACTTTATTTCTGTGAATACCCAGAATTTATCATCAGGTTCATTGCATGACCCCTTACCAAGATTATTTGTCAGCACATATTTATTTGTGTTCAAAATAAGTGCTTGAATTTGCTTACAAACAGTTCTTTGTTTTTAAGGCTTTTCCAGTAATATAACTCGGCCCTGTTATTCACACTATTGTCATCACTTTGATTATTTTCACTTGACTGAAAGTAATCTACTGCATTTACCACTGCATTTCCCTCCCACGGTCTGCACATCATGATACACAACGAATTTCTGCACGTAATGAAACAGATCAACAGGAAGTTGGAACTTTGGCAACTGAGACTCCACGTGGAGTAGACATGCGACTGTCACTTCGAGAAAATCAGGGTTGCTATTGGTCCTGAACGACAGTGTTCCATTTCTGAAGTGTGGAGATAGATTTATGACGGGTATTAGTGAGCGGGAGGATAGTTCCCTTTGAGGGCCTAACTGCACTCGCGTTCACTAGACAGACTTTACTCAATTAGGTGCGTTACAGTCCTTCCCATACAATCTGTCGCTTCGTCTATGGAAACTTACGTATTCATAGCACATCTTTATTATTCCTTGCGTATTGTGGACTTCGATGGTAACATTTTTTCTGTATATTTTTCTAAAAACTGCTTGAAATAACTATATTTTCTGCTTCCCAGAAGGGTATGTTTGCTGCCACCATCATGTTTCACAGATCATGACAAAAACTACCGTGCTTGCATTAACGTAAGACAATGAAGGCATATTTTCCTCCCTCTCTCTCTTTCTCCATTTGTCAACAGTACCAGTTGATGACTATCTCAGTTGACGATCTGTATCTCGTGCACAACTAACATCACAAACTTTTGGCTGAACTTCCGTCTCCTAGCAATGATAAAGTAAGAAAATTGCTGAGATATTTGAATTAAATTGTGTTACTAAAGGTGTCTCCATTATGTTTTTGTCTATCTCATATCGTTGACCAATTGTATAAAATCATACACAGTTCCTTACCAACGAATACCTAAATACTTCCAGAAAGACATGAAGGAAACGCAGGAAGCTTCCAATGTCCACAAAGAATGACCTCCTTGGAGAATACACCAACTTCAAGTACCACCTCACGCCACGAAACCAAGAACCACGCCTGAAACACCAGAACAAAACTGAATGAAAGGAAAATGAGTTCAGAATTCTCCTACCGAGCGATAAATTCACGAACAAAACCAAAATCAGAGTGAGCTAAGGACGGTAATGGGAGTCAGGGGTTGCCAAAAACAGGGTAGAGGAAAGAAAAGTATTAATAACGTACTGAATCTCAGGTTATAATTCCACTTCTAGCGTGATTGCAACATTTTAACTTGAAAATTCATTCACGTTGATGGCATAGCGGCTGGTCAAGGCTCCCAGTTTGTACTTCCCTTGTTTGTATAATAAATTGTGAGTGTGGATAACCACCCGGGTGTGCAGGTAGAGCGACAAATCGCCGCCAGTCCCCAATCTCCCAGGCTAGACCCTCACAATAAAATATTCAACACTCCCCATCTCGACGTATGCTCAAAACGTCATTTCATTTTGTTACCATGGAAACGGCGGCGCCTCTCATGTGATCAAAAATAACTGGACAAGAATGTGTCTGTTTCTCATATCAAAATTCCCTCCGCTCCACTGAACTTTGCACCTGGACGTATACGTTGCTTTTATTGAAGTCATCCTCCCACTTGTGTTTTGTATAACATGGCATCACACCTTGTCATTTATTTGTAGCATATGAGCGTCAAAGCCACTACTAGCGCAAATGAGAAACAGGAATTAGTAATTCAAGAAAATCAATGAATACTAGAAATCATATTTGTGTCAGGTACTGTTTATGAATGACAGAGAAAGGTTTAAAAAGTTTCTACCACCCCAATACTCTTTTGATGGAAAATTTGTCTTTCTCTTAGGTTCTCAAAAATGCAGTATAATTGAAACAGCTATGCCTTCATAGATATCGCCTGTCTTTGTTTACATTTTTGATTTCTTTGCAATATCTTCGATTTTGACGAATATACCACAGGCTGCTACAGTTGCAACCTGTAACATCTTGCTATCAAGGTATGCCGCGTGGATGTGGCAATAGACAAACCAGTTAAGTCGACTGATAAATTTAACGGAGAGCAAAAAACGATTTATTTTAAGTGAGTTGTCGACTGTTTGAAAATTTAAAACTTAACTGATTCTGAATCTAACATCAGAAAACTCAACTATGGAAGTCATATCTCCTAACTTCAGATCTATCAATACATTATAGATTCAAATAATTATTTTCATAGTAACAATCAAGCATAAGTGGCCGTGTGTACAACTAATGTGTACTAATTCGAGCGTTGTCTTTGGGCAGTACGGACTGCCGATTATCTAACACAGTACAAAGGTTCTGTAACATGAATGATCGTAAGATACTAAGTAAATATCATTTTGTCAAAGTAAGTTCTCCTACTTTATGACTACCCAATCAAAGATCCTATATTATATGTTATCATATTTTCATCTTATTTGTATGTTAAGCACGATTTTATCTTTCTAAAATTTACTTTCCCTATCCAACTCTCAAAACTGGATCGTGAGTACGAGGTACGCCCAGAAAGTAAGCTCTGTTTGGTAATATAATTAAATTGGTACAGATACAGAAAAAAATATTTATTGTACAACATTCTACACCTCTTAAACTACATTTCCACATAACTGTCGAAATTTTGCAGGCATTTGTCATAGCGAGGCACAAGTTTTTGTGTACCTTCTTCATAGAAGTTTGCCGCCTGTGTCTTTAACAAGTTGGAAACATTTTCTTTCAGCTCTTCGTCATTATTGAACTGTTGACCGCCAAGGAAAGATTTGATATGCAAAAACAGATGAAAGTTGCTAGGAGCGAGGCCAGGGCTGTATGGTGGGTGGTCAAACACGTCCCAGCCAAATCCCTATAGGATCATTTTCGTCGCATTTGCAGTGTGTGGTCATGCGTTGCCGTGAAGAAACACAATGCCTTTTGAGATCGCAAATTTGCTGATAAATTTCAATTGGTTTCACTTTCCTAGCACTTAGAAAACGAATCCCAGATCTGATTTCACAAGCGGCGGGATTTTCAATCAACACCGACATTGTAAACAAGCACAACAAAGCGTACGTAGCTGGCAGAGATCTTACACTGTCGCACGTTTCTTCTCCTTGATACAGAGCGTCTAACGCGCACGTGCGGAACTGCGATCGCAGCGCTGCAGCGGAGATAAATTGAAACATAACTTACTTTCTGGACGTCCTTTTTATATACAAGCCACTCTGTAATTTCTTAACGTGTAGAGTTCAAATTACACGAGCACAGAACATGACCGATTAAATGATTACTATTAATTTTTCTTGAATTACTTCATTAGTGTGACTTTCTTCACTAATCACTAATGAATTACTTCAGCAATGAGATGAGTTTCATTTGTCACTGTCATTTTGCTAACTCGGTTTAATTCGTGTCACGGTCACTTTGGCAATTTTCATTCTCACTTCAGTTTTTCCCAATTTGGGGGGTCCTAAAGAAATACTGCGAAGCCTCTTCCTTTAGTCTCAGTTACTAGGGCGTCAAACACAGGGCATCTCTAACCTTCCGCAGCTGTAGCACTGAGTACGCCATAATCCCGATTTGAATGAACAACGATGAGCTCCAGGATATAGTGTTCTGTTTTGCATTGGGTTGTACTCTGTGGTATAAGTCAACATAGGGTAACACCTGGAAGAGGTCGATTTCGGAAGCTGCCTGAAGCCTTAAATTATCTCATGGAACCAGCACTTTATGTCTCTAAATAAAGCACGAGCACGGCTGATTATACACAGACGATAGAATTTTCGCGACACTTTTAGAATATTCGCTGGAGGTGGGAGAATGAAGCTCATAAAACAAATTTTCCATTACGGTACTAGTGAGTACGATGGGCGGGAGCTCTTCTTTTCTCTTCATTCGCCTGGTCGGTTAGCTCATCAAGCTCATAATAATCCAAGATTGTCCTTTTTTCCATAGTGTAAGTATGTTTTTAATATTACATGCAACATTTCACACTTCCTCAGCTATGTAGTATGTTGGATATTATTGAAACTTTATAATTCGGTTTTTAATTTTGTTACGCAAGGGTTGTTACCATGATTAAGCATTTCAATTCTGTCGAATATCGAATGTCAAAACCTTTTGTTTAATTTGATAAAAAAGATAACGCGTTAAAGTGTTTCATATGAATAATAAAATATAATAGAATGGATCGAGTCCACAAATAAAAAGTCAATTTCATAAAGTGATATGATGGAACATTGTTCATATTTACTTAAAATGTGGTGTGTACCGCATATATTATTTTTTCTACTCAAATCTCTTCAAACTATTTTTAGAAACAGTTATTCTTCTATCTACTGTATATTAATCGAGATAAACGTTAGCAGAAATATTTTCATGAAGTGCTTTTGTAAATACAGGAGGGATACAGAACTGCGAAGTACTTGTCAAACACTGATGAAGTTGCTTGCTGTATGGTGACACTGAGAATCCAAAAGAGTAGCAAACTTAGCACTTAAAATGTATTAGATACTGCAAACTTAACAAAACCAATACGGGTACTTCGGAAACAGAAATTGCCAAAAAGAAAAATACTGTCAAAAACTGTGACTAACATTTTTTATTTTGCAAGGCTTTGTATATTTCTGATGGTTTACCAAACATAGACGATTACTCAGCGTTAATTCATGATCAATAAAAATGCAGGTTATTGCATAAATATGTTAAGCTGTGCTGTTTTAATTGGAATGCTTTATAGAAATTAAAAAATAAGAAGAAATATCCTTGCAAACGTTAGCCTGGATATGACATATTTATGTGGATATCTATTACCTTTTATTTTTCACTTATGGCTTTTGTAGACACAAATATAGATGGTTTACTAAGCATAGCTTTTTTTGTATTCAAGACGTTTATTCTATATGCTGGTGAAATCTAGGTACAGAATTTTTGGGTGCAATATAACACCACAAACAGACAGTACAAGTAAAGTAAGTCCTAAGTACGTAAATTACAGTATCCTTTGATGTTTCAGAGAGACGAAAAGCAAAAATACATAAGTTTTAACTAACAACTTGTCTGTTACACAAGGAATGTGTGCATTTCAGTCACAGAGAAGAAAAACTTGGGAACTTGATGGCATATTTTGTCTCCTCTGAAAGACAAACAAAAGAGAGTCACTTTTCGCTGATCACTTGCTCGTTTGCAGATCACATCGTTGTGGACTTGGTCTCCACGTGCTGCTAAAGGGGAGGCTATTCTCTAGGGGGCAGTCATGGAGGGCGCTTCATCACCTAGCAACATATCTCCGTCACACAGGGGACGTAGAGTACACACCCCAGTGTCTAAGACAAAGAAGTTTTACTCTATATGTCGTATAACTTTGTCAACAACTCGCCCGTTCTTTACAACTTATTGAAGTCTTACGCTGTTTCCTATTGCTTTATCTGGT
Source organism: Mantis religiosa (assembly GCA_030765055.1). Classification (NCBI taxonomy): domain Eukaryota; kingdom Metazoa; phylum Arthropoda; class Insecta; order Mantodea; family Mantidae; genus Mantis; species Mantis religiosa. The sequence continues at coordinate 53,259,997 of CM060947.1, read as the reverse complement.
AGAAACGGAATTTTAAACCGATAAGTAGATAGCAAAATAAGACCTGAAGCTTTCCTGGAGACGAATATGCTCACTTTCTTCTCGGGCAAGCAGCGAGGTGAAAAGATGATTGGATATCAACGTTTCGGGAGTGTGCATCTCTCCCGTCATCAGGATATTTATTAAATGTTATAACCACAAATAAAACACTGCATATATAACACAAATATAAACACAGACAAAACACTACCAAAATTCGCATTACTGAAAAAACGACTGTTTTCAGTAAATTAAGTGCCAGGTCAGAAGACGGCGTGAGTATAGAAAATTGTGTCAAAGAAACGTAACTATTTATCTTGATTATCAAGATAATCTCTGCTTCCTAAATAGACGGATTTCCATTTTTAAGGCCGGGTTCCAAGAAGCTGTTCAATAAATAATAATCATAATTTTTTACGATCATAATTTTCGCACTAAAATTTAAAATTATTATTTTCCGTTAGCTTCATGTGAAACAAACACGGCGTAGTAGTTTCATTGTTAATAATCTTGGTTCTCGCCTGTGAGAACCAGACAAGTTCACACATGTTCAGTATCGCCTACCGCTGCAATGGAGGTAACACGTGAGGAAAAACATGCAGCTTTGAAATTCTGCTTTCGTCTCAACAAATCTTCAGTTGAGGCCTATACAATGTTACAGGAGGACTATGCAGAGTCTGTTCTTCCCTACTGCACAGCTCGATGGTGGTTTAAAATGCTTAAAGAGAGAAGACAATTACAAAAGAAGGTGGATCCGCTGCTCCAGTAATTGCTCTTACGAAAGAAAACATCAACACTGCTGCTGCCATTGTGAGAGAGGATCGACGAATTACCTTAAGATCTTTTTCTGAAGTACTGAACTCTTCACTGGGTGCCACCCGCACGTTGGTGACAGAAACATTACACCTGAGACGTGTTTGTGTGCGGTGGGTTCCAAGACTGTTGATTCACGAACAAAAGGACATTCGCGTGCAGGTCTGCATGCAGTTAAACTTTATGTTATAGGAAGATCCGGAATTTCTTTCAAACGTAATCACTGCTGATGAAACTTGGCTACATCATTTTGATCCTGAGAACAAGCAGCAAAGCTCAGTGTGGAAATCTCCTTCATCTCCAACCCCCAAAAAAGCAAAAAGTGGTTGCTTCTGCTGGAAAAGTTATGGTCATCTCATTCTTTGACATTCATGGAATGGTTTATCAGCATGTTGTACCTGCACACACATCAGTAACTGGACAATACCACAGTGATGTCCTGAAAACATTGCAAGTCCATATCAGTCGCAAAAGACCACATTTCCATAAAGCAGGCTGGATGTTGCACCACGATAATGCGCGGCCGCATATTGCCAATGTTGTTGCTGTATATCTGGCAAAACTCAACGTGAAGTGCATCCCTCACCCTTCCTATAGTCCGGATTTAGGCCCGTGTGACATTTTGTATTCCCTAACTTGAAGAAACGCCTTCGTGGGAGGCATTATCCATCATCACAAGCAGTGGTGAAGGCTGCGGAGGCGATTTTGAAGGATCTCTGAAAAAATGGTTTCCAGCATGTCTTTGAAGACTGGCATAAACGCTGGGAAAAGTGCATCGTATTCAGAGGAGACTATTTTGAGAAGGACTATCAAAATTATGAGGATGAATAAAGGTATGTTGGCAAAGAAAAATTGTGATCATTCTTTATTGAACAGCCCTCGTACTTTTAAACTCTTCCAAGTAATTAACAAAAATAATTCCCTGTACATTTCAGAAAACACTCGCCACAACTTTGATAGCTGACAAAATTGACTTTGGCTCCTTTGGTGTTGTTTCACCTGGCGCAGTCCACTGTTTTGACTATGATTTACTTTCTGGAGGGTAGTGATGTATCCAAGCTTCATCCATGGTAATAAGCCGTCTCAAAAATTCACCAGTATTTTACGGTAGAGCTCCAGATTCTTAAAAGAAACAGTTTTCTTTGTATTTTTTGATAAGCTGTCAACTATCGCAGCACCCATCTTGAACAGACCTTGTGAAAGTTCCAAAACATTACTGAAAATATTACCTTCATATCGTTTTGATATGTTTAGAGCCTCTGATATCTGATAATCTGTGGTCTTCCAGTACTAAACGATTAATTTTTTAACGATATCTGGAGTTGTGACTTCCACAGTGTGTCCAGAGTGAGACTCATCACTAGTGCTCGTACATCCCATTTTAAATTCTACAACCCACCTTTTAATCATTGTATATGCGGGGGCAGAGTCTTTCAATGCACTGTCCATTTCCTCCTTGATACCTTTAGGTATTAAGCCTTTCAAATGGAAATGTTTAATCATTGCTCTTTTGTTCAAATCCTCCATTTTCGTGAAACCTCTACACTTGACTTGTTTAAAATGCTGCAATTCAGAAACTAAGTATGCTATTGACTTGCAACTATGGATACAAGCTCGTCTAGAGTTAAACTATATGATACTGTCCTTCAAATTGGCGCAGTGGCGTCATCTGTATCTGAGGCCCGGGAATTTTCAGACAACCCTCGTAAAAATAAGGTAAGTAATCCATGGCGTAACAGCCACGTAAGCAGTGAGCCAGAGCTGGCCAAACCGACTGCCGGCCTCACGCTTAGTTACGCAAGGTAGAGGTGGGCGATCATTTAACCGATTTCGGAAGATGTGGTCGGAAAGTGGGCTTGCTTTACCAAGATCCGCTCCCTATCGTAGCTCCTCAGCTATCTGATCATGCTGAGTGGGTGCCAGTCCTATGCCCAGGACTTAAAATCCGCACTCCCAGGAGTGGAATCAAACCTGGGCGCCTTCCATGGTACGGAACCAAATTAAAAGGCTCTCGCGCATTGCGCCAGAGCGCAGGACCTATCTATTTGACAAGCGACAAAATGTGTAAATAAAATGTATTAGAACATTAGTTTATGAAAAAATGATTAGAATAAATAATGTGAACATGCCCGCCTCGGTAGCGTAGATGTTAGTGTGTCTGCTTCATGTTCAAAAGTTCCCGAGTTCGAATCTCGGTCAGGGTGAGTTACCTGGATAAGGTTTTTTCCAGGGTTTTCCCTTATCTTGATAGACGAATGTCGGGTAACTGTAACTCTAAGCTTCATGGACCCTGACTTATCTGGGCATCCTTTCACCCATTTCATTCATCGTCCGAAGTGACTTAACATTGGAGAACGTAAATTGCAAATAAAAAGAGAGAGAGAGTGAGAGAAAGAAAAAAATGTGAACATAAAAGTCCAAAGCTTTTGCTGTCGACATGTGTACTATATTTATACAAAAATTATAACAATGTGTTTGACGGAGGTTCTGATATAAATGTTTTAATAGAATACAATACCTCCTCTACTTAGCAAGGATAAACGGTAGAGACGGTAGAAAGGCCTATTTTAAATGAAGAAGGTGGGTATTGGCGAGTCGAAACATAAACATCCAAAGTTCGGTTCGACTTAACGTAAAAAGTTTTTTTTTTTAGACCCTAACGAACCGAAATCACGCTTTAAACACGTAATTTTATGCGAGTTGTTAATGCTTGAGAAGTAGTTCCGCCAAGTCGTAAGCGAAACACCTTTAAGAACTCATAAAAATTACGCCTTTTTAACAACTTTTCCTGTTATAGCTGGAACCTAAGTGTTTTGTTTTAGCGCTGTTGTTTCCATCGCAACCAAAAAACTTTTACTTCTTTTCGAGGCTGTTTTCTCTTGTAGCTCAATGCCTTTCATTTTTCGATGAGTTCACTGCACAGGGAAAGACATTAACGTTTAAAGGAGTACAATTAAAGACTATATATTATAAAATGGGCTCTAAATATGAAAAGCTTCATAGACATTACTTTGCAAATCCACTTAATAATTATTGATTCGAATTTATTTATGTTCATAGAATTGAAAAGACACAAGCATCTTTTGTTCACTAAATTTATTTAATGTTCACCTGGGAATCTGTATTAATATTGCAAAGAGCGGAAGGGTGCCATAGTACGCAATACCAGACACATGAAGATTATTTATTGCATTAATTAGTCTTACTAGAATTATTAATCTTAATATTTTCTAAAACCTCAAGAGAGGCTGTTTTCCTTTATATTTAATGGTGTAATCAACTTCTTTATCAGGACATACAAAATACTTGCAAATTACTACAAAAAACGTTACAAATTAAAATGAATGGTTTTACTTTTTCAGTTATTTTTTAAATAACACTGGACAACAAAAATAATTGTTGAATATTTCGAGCACTTCATGAGGCATTTCCTACTAATTTTCGGTTGCGAAAAACAAATATGACAATGAAAAACTTTTATTAGCTCTAGTTTCTATGATATACACAAGGTGGAAGTATTACACATTAACGGATTGAGAGAAAAGGATACAGTTTAATTACATACATGCTAACAACAATGAAAGTGCATTTGATTTCTTTTAATTGTTAATACGTGCTAAAAGTTCTAAATTGCTGAAAAAATACTTCGCAGATAGTCGTGTCTGAAGAGAATCAAGTGGTGGCCTATTGACTTCGTCGCCTTTTAGCTTGCCTCTTGTGATGGAGTTCCGAAGAATCCGTTTACAAAGACCAACAGTAATCCGCAAGCATTATTTCATTTCAACGGTCCTGATGTCTTTGTTCCACAACAGAAATGTCCTGATCGAATCTCTTCCCCATGTTCATCACTAACAGCTCCACAACTAGGAGGGAAAAAGTCTAGGTGGGAGTGGAGAAAATGGATCTTAAGGGACATGTTGTATCCAAGGCTACAATATCTTTTTAGGAGCACTGTCACCAAATGCTTGTAGTTGTCACCTCTTTTGTTGCCTAAAAATCCATGAACAACACCCTTGAAGGCTTCCCAAGCTTCTTTTACTTTCCCCTCCAAAATTTGGTCAATGCTTTACAAGTTCTCTTATTTGTGGTTCAAAGAAATTGTCTTCCTTAACTTTTGCATCACTTAATTGCCAAAATTTCTCTCTGATTGTGTTTTGTTATTTGACAGGCGTGCCAAATCCCCAAAAGTACCCCAAATTTGAAATATTCACTCTAAAAATTAAATGTCACTTTGTCTTCAAAACAATAGCTAATCTATCAATTTTATGGTAATTATTTAATTCAGCAGATGAAAATACATGTAAATTCACTATTTGTAAGCCCGAAACATTTTCATTGTTGCCCTGTAATTAGAAGTATTGTATTCCACCGAAAAATTCGATACATTTTTAGAAAAAATAAGATCCCAGTGTATGCATTTTTGTTTGCTTTTATGCCTCTGAACGTATCGAATTTTTAGATGAAGGCAGAGAAAGTAATAGTCCTAGGTATTTTAAAATTCAAAGCATCAACAAAAATATCTTGGAAAAGCATAAAGTGCAATTTTTTCAACTGAGGCGAATGCTTTTAAAAATCTATATTCTTTGTGGGATAACCTATTCATTTGATTCAAAAGTAATCCAAATAAAGAGATCCTCAAATGGTATCCCTTGTAAGTTCCTGATATACATATAATTTGTCTTAAAAATATGTTCAACATGTGAAATTTTAATAAATATTATTATACAGAGTGTCCCATCTAATTCTGTGACCTCAAATATCACCGAAGTCTAAATATGAAAATTGCGATTGTCCAGGAATGTATATATGTCAGGGCCTCACACAATGAGAAGGTATTTACAATCCATAAAGGTAAAGAAATAACACTTCCAGGACCAAGTTGTACACCTGGTTTCACGTTTCCAAACCTCATACATTCTGAAATATGCATAATTTCTGCAAGAAACTCTACCCCTCCACATGAAAGATGTGGTATTGCAAATGCGTCTATGTGATTCTAGGATAATGGATGTCCCACACATTATGCACAAGTTTCCAATGACGTGGAAGCGAAGCTTTCAAATAGGTGGATAGGACGGGGAGGTCCTGTGTGTTGGCCAGCTCAGTCCCCAGACTTGACGCCATTAGACTCCTTTCTCTGGGACACAGTGAAAGGTAGAAGGTATCAAGAACCGCCAACAAAGTAAAGGATGTGCAACACAGTATTACTGCGGCGTGTGCGACAACATTTGTAGAAACACTGTAATCCTTGCAACACTCTCTTGTTACCAGATTCCAAAGTGTATTGATGCAAACGGAGGGCACCTCGAACAACTATTGAAGTGACACGGTTTCATCGGATAAGACGCTACTGGTGATTTGTGGCTGCATTTTCCATTCCGGATGTAATGCACAACAATGAAGTTTCTGAGGGCTCTAGGCCACTAGAAAACGTGTTTAGCAAAGCGGAACCAAGTGTTTTATCACTAATTGTAGCTGTAGTTGTCATTTTGCTAGAATAAACATACATGTTCCATTTAAAAAAAGCGCAACTTGATGTTGGAAGTGCTATTTATTTACCTTTATGGATTGTGTATACCCTCTCATTTTTTGAGCCCCTGACATAGGCAAATTCCTGGACAATTAGAATTTTCATATTTTGTTTCATTTCGGAGATATTTGAGGTCGCAAAGTTAGGTGGGACACCCCGTATTTACAGCCGAACCTAACGAAACCTTCTCCATATTAGGCCTATTTTGTAGCTTCGCTATATTTTCGAAAACCTTTATGTTGAGCAACTGGAAGACATGCAACATAAACATTAAAATTATTTTCTAAAGATATTCTTTTAAATGCACTTTTTAAAATAGAAGGTAATGAGTATTTCTACTGAAATCTTGATATAGAATTTTTTTATAAAATTCCACACTTTCCCTATGGATACTATAGTGACGATAAGAAAGGTGACACTAACGTTTGTCGTTATATTATTTATAATTTTAATTTATAGCAAAGAAAAATGGTATTTTCTTGTATATGTAGAAGAGAACAGGTTACCACCGGAGAAACACATTTTGAGACACAATAACGCCAATGGACTCTCGATAAAATATTTCGCAGTGAAGGTAGGCTGTAAACAAAAGAAGCTGTACATTCACTTTTTCTCAAAGCGTGTACTGTTTTCTTCCCAAACGAGGGGTTGACAAAAAAGACTAATCCAATCGCACTGGGAGGGTGAACTTTATTCATTTGGACAATTACTGTTCCATGTTCTGGTCCCTCTGAAGCTCCATAAATTTTAATTGCCTGTTTTCGCCCTTTTTGGACAGGTGAGCTGCAAATGAAACATTTGCCGGTTGACCCTCTTTTGTTTCTGACCTACCTGCCAGCTGTTGTCATAGCAACTTGGCTGTGTGTGAAAGTTTGATGACGAATCACGGGGATTATACCTCGTAATGGCCACAGAACATTCTGTATAATGCCGTGTTCTTGAAAATACGTTTAAACACGGTCTGTTTTACTTTCTCTAATACCAGTAGAGGAAGTACCGAAAATTCGATACCAACATTACGAAATATATGATATTAGGTAGCATGTATTCGAAAAGGAGTAACATTTTTAAAACAAAAAATTTGTATATGTAAATCTGACCATCATAATTCTGAAACGAAAGATTTTCAAAATGCAAAACTTGATGCTTACATGTTTTAAGAATTTGACAAAAAGATATTCATGAATATCCATCGAGGTCGAAGTAGTTCTTACATGGAAATGTCTCTGTTTTTTTTTAAACGGCTCTGTCCATTTGAATTAAAATATATTTTTAAAACACCTACTTTTATGACAAATAAAAATGTGTTGAAGTTTCTGGGAATAGCGTCAAGTCATCTTTACTACGCATGACCTTTGCATCACTGCTATAGTATAAGACGTAGACAAGTCTTATTATACAAAACATATAGATTTTGTTAAAACAAGCAATTTGTGTCAAATATTTTTAAGACGGCATGCGCTTCAGACGACATTCAGAATGCCCAAGTTCCATTCCCGTGGCTAAACTACCTGATACACGGGTGTTTTCGAGGTTTTCCGGGTGACCAGGCGAATGCTGGTTAGGCTAATCATAAGCCTAGATTTTCCTGTCCCTCCATTTTATCTGCATTATTTCACGTCATCTCTCGTCTGGCTGTCTCTTTCAGGGTAGAAGTGCCGGTGTCTCGGCGTAGCATGGCAGGATGATATGCACCCGGGAACCTTTTCAGATAACAGTTGAGTCCAGAAGGTCTACTGCCATCAGTCCTGGACCAATAGGACCAAGATCCGGGCCTCTTAAAACCAGGGAGTTATCTGAGCTGTCCCAAAGGGCGCTCGGCGTCCTCCGTGGAGCTTTCCATAGGGCAAGACCTGGCTGACAAACAAGCACCCCCATCTGGTCCAAGGACACAAGATGGGTTGGAAGTGGATACGCCACTTACGCGCGCCAACACCAAAGGTGAAGGCTACCGATATGACCTCGGTGGGGCCGCCTGGCGATCTAGCACACCTTCTACTAGCTGAGCAGGCTAGTACCCGGGAGAATTAATGGCTTCCCTCAACCCCGTCCGAAGACGTACCCGATTCCCACGGGTATCGGGAACACACTGCCCCCTCGAGACCAACCCAATCCGAACAACTCCCGGAGGGAGGGGCTCAGATGTTTGGCCCGAGGTTCCTCTAGTAACGTCAGAGGTACCAAGTGTTAAGGGTCCGCAGCACCCGCACCACGGCAGCTGAATGGGACGGATCCCCTCCCCTACGGGAACATTTTCAGGTAACAATAAAATTAATAAAAAACACTTCCTCCTTCAGTAGGACGGTTTCCGGTCTCCTGGACGACCTAGTGGACTGTTTACAGACAGCGGCTGTCCTGCCTAGGTAGTTTCCAGTTGGTAAATATCATGGATCTTGCTGTCTGCACTGTCATGACTTCTTTTGTTGGCCTTCCTCTTTCTCCTCCCGCCTTTCCTGTCTCATCCTTCCTCTGGAGGATGCCCAAATTGCGGCTTAGGTACAATAAACCACGAGTTTCGGTGCCGAGGCCCCACTATAGTAATCGTAATTCTAATCTAATCCTATCCTCTTCCAAAATATTAGGTTTTAATGTTCTGTACCTTCAAATTCTTATAATTCGCACAAAAGCCATACTTCATTTTCTCCTTAAGAAGATATTATATACAACTGTTTCTAAAAAAAATTATGTTAGTTAATACGATGCAAGTGGAAGGGAAAAAAATCTGATTTGATGAGGAATTTGTACAAAAGATAATATGAAATTCGGAAAGATAGAGTCAGACTAAAAAGTTCAATGCCACAGCCGGGATTTGAATCACAGTCTCCGCCCGACTGCTCTTAAAAGAATTACAAGGAATGTGAGGCTGTGAACAGTATAACCGAAGTTAGTTAAATACCAAAGTTAGCTAAACTTAGTTAAATATTTTCATGAGGTGCTTATTTGGCGAGAGCGAGAGGGCCAGAGAATCGGGGAGTGCAGGAGACAGAGGGCCCAATCCACGCCCGCGCGCGCACTAACGCTGAACACTTGCCGAGGAGAGACGGGGCGGGGAGAGAAAGAGCCAAAGAGATGTCTGAACAGTTCTCCCTCCTTCGCCTGTCGCCTCGAAAGATCGTGTGGCTTCGCCAACCTTCGAGAAACAGCGATTCGTGTATAAGTGCGGCTGAGCTGAAGCTGCGAGTTAGTGAGTCAGTCATCAGGGAGCTGCCAGAAGTTGCAGTCTCGAGCTAGTGAGCAGTGGACTTTTGAACTGTAGTGAGTCGAGTTGAGAACTGATAATCTTATAGTGATTTGAAGGTGAACTCTTTTGTTTGTTTCAGTGTGGTGAAGCCGCGAGAGACTATGTAGGTGTATGTTACGTCATCCTGCTGCAAAGAGGTGTACAAACTGTCTTTATACGGAGATAAGGAGCATTTTGTATTTCTGCAAAATACATTTTTAAATCTAAGAACCCTCAAACTCACAATATCAAATATTGCGTTCAGCTTCATCATCTTCCAATGATTCACCCAGAAGTTTAAAGGAAAAATCCTTGCAATTGGCTTAAGTTTTTAAAACAGGGAGACGTTATTCACTTGTTTCAACCTCTTGGCCATGGAAAGAGAACGAATCGGTATTTTCCAAGCCATCAAGGGCCTCAAATATTTGACTATCCATTAAAGTCTGTTTCCATTTTATTGACAAGGAAATATGTAGCAAAACTACTTCCACAAACATACACATGGATTAAATCTTGTTTAGGTACAAGAAATAAAGCAAAATTCCTATATAACTCATATTTTGACACTGTTCTTTGCAAACAATCAAGTCATGCTTACTAAAACTTTCTATAACAAGTATTGACCAACTAACCAGAATTACCACATATGTAATTTAATATTACTCACTACCAAACATTTTCTATTTACTCTTCTAAATTATCATTTTAAAGAGTGGTTATATATTTCCTTGTACGTAAAAGGAAGATACAATGTGTTAAAGCGATATTTAACATTTTAAAGGCAGTTATATATATATATATATATATTGAAATTACATACTCTTTGTATGATTGCTATAAAATCAGTACTATTAACATTTTTAAGAATTTGAAAATTCCAATCAAAATTAAGATCGAATACCTCAGAAATGTTTAATACCAAATATGTCTTTGTCATAACCTATATACTTTGAGTAAATTTATATTTTCTATGCCGTAATACTTTGTCTGCTCCTTACGGTTAACGAATAATACAAATGGAGCACCATCGAGCATAGTAAATTTTCAATTGAACCACTTTGGATATATATCACATTAAAGATGGAATTTACTGGTCTCAACAGCGTAGATGATAGCGTGTCTGTTTTACGTTCAAGAAGTCCCAAGTTCGAATATCGGTCAGGTTGTGTTAGGTTAGTTGGCAAAGTTGGCAAAGGTTTATTTCCCTAATACTGAAAGATGAGTGTCTGGTAACCTAAGCTCTATGGAACCTGGGCTCGCTAGAAGTTTGTGATATTTATTTTTTATGTAAACCCCTAAACATTGTTTACAGAAAGGAACTCTTTGGAAATTATTAAAACCTTTAGTGGAAATTGAACTAGATTAAGAAACGGTTGAAGGTAAACCTGTGATTGAATAGATAGAAACGATGGAGAAAGGGTCATACTAATGTATCTAACGACATTAATAGTATTCCAAAATTATAAAAACCCCTATTTGAATTTTGAGTTGTTTAAATACCATTTAAACAAATGATTATATAAACTACAACGTATGCTAATTAAAAGAGGGTCGCGAAAGATGACGTGAACCAATGAGAAATTATTGATTTGTCATAGCAATGGAAAATTCAATAATGTCAGATTATCTACAATTCGCAGAAGAAGAGTTAAGAAGCAAATCCTTATCGCTGTGAGGGAACTCGATTTCAAGTAAATATTGTGAAGGAAACTGACGTTTGTAAAGTTATTTATTAATATATGTTACAGTGCATCTTTGTTAATTTGATATTGAATTAGAAATTGAAATATTTAAAAGCAAATTGAAGGATTATTTCATTTCATTTAGTAAAAAAGTACTATCAAATTCCTGTCCGAAACTAAAACCGAGGTAAGGAGTTTTCTTGCTTCGACTACAGCAACCATGGTTAACATGTAAAGCAATTGCTCAACCTGGTCACCGGATCTGAGCAAAAGCTAAGATTGAGACGAGTCGAGACCTGTAACATCTTCACCATCTCGAATGACGCAGCTACAACATCTGCAGGACGCTGCAGTTTCCTAATCCAGAGATCCTGTCGCAAATATCGCCTCAAAATGGTGCTGAATCGCATCATTCAGTTTGAAATTTTGTCGTAACCTCATTTCACCTATTTTATCCATTTCATCCATCTTTTGATCTGACTTGTTCAAGGGCATAAATTAAAAATGGAGGATTTCAGGTCGTAATATTACACAAAACTATGACTTCGTTTCATTTTTTAATAATTTTCATATTCACTCTCCTCTTAAACCGGTTATTGTATTTATGTTTCTACAAACGTACACATATATTTATATTTTTCCTTCGGGAATTCTTAGAACATGTATTTCCGGCGAGTTCTATGAAATGCAATACTTCTAATTCTCACTGTGGGTAACTAGTAAAGAAAGAAAAAAAGAAAGAAATTTAAATCATTTAATCAAGTCTTTTAAGAGCTGTATTCCACTAACATTGCATTATCTTGTAAGGTAGCAAGATAAAAAGAGAAATATCGATTTCGTATTTGAGAAAATTAAATTTGTTTTTAAACTTTGTCCATCATCTTGAATTTGTGAAACTTAAATGACATCTTTGGTATGTACCTCCATTTTTCTTCTGAGTGATGCTATTCACACTCACACAACTTTTTTTACCATCTTCCCCTTCTGGAGTAGTAACATTGTTATTTTAAACCAAGACGATACCAGAGTTACAACTTACAAGAGGCAAACCGAGTGAAGTGGAAAGACGGCTGAAAAGCGAGGAAACTAACCTCGAATGAACCTGAAACAACTAAGTAAAACCGTATAACTTCCTATTCTCGAGGTATTCTGCTTCGGCTGCCACGCTTGTCAATTTGTGTGTTCATATCGTGGTTTTACTGCAACTCAAGCTAAAACCAAACAATCTGCTGGCGACTGTCATTTATTTCGTGTGAATGGTTTGTATCTTTATTATCTCAACACATCTGTCGTGGAAACAGCTGACTTAATTTCTGTAAACGCTATCTATTTTATATACAAAAGACGTACTCACATTAACACATGGCAATAATGTGATTTTCCTTTGTTAAACTATGTACCTTAGAGCCACTTTGCATGGATAAAGACAGCTGAAGAGCGACAAGCTATGCAACCAGGCCTGCATTTGCAAGTTTAACTTGCACAAGTACGGTAACCATGGAAACTGTAATACAGTAAATGCGACAGTGTTCTCTCTTGCATTAGACCCTTAAGGCCTGTATCGGACTGCGTCTGGGGAGAATAAATGTTGGATAGAGCCCCTCGAGATTCCTGGGTACGTGGGAGGTTATCATCTGCAAACCGATGTTTCAAATTGATGTCATAATGACTGTTAGGAAAATAGCTAATCAGTGGTAGAGTTATTCTTCGTGCATATCCGAGCACATTTTTGCAAGAAATTCACGTTTTATTGTACCTATATTCAATCCTTAAAGTTAGGAGTTATTTAAATGAATAAAATATATGAAAAAATTCATAATTTTAGTTTGAGCTTCATAATATTGTAAGAAGTATATTTTAAGCTCTTTTTGTATCCTTTCGATAGTACGCAGATTGTATCCTATTTCAAAACTATGCAATAACGACCAGATTTAACACATTTAGGCATCAATTCTGTCTTGATATCGGAAATATTTGCATGTAAGATTAATCATGTTATAAAAATGATAGGGAAATAAATATATCATTACAAAACACTATTTCCTCATATAAAAATTAATGCATAACCTAAGCAGCTAGGCATACCACGATCACCGCAGATCTTCTTCCCAAATATTCACAAAATATTAAAAATGAAACACTTGTCAAGATCGATTGTCATTTATTTGCAGGTATGTATACCAGAAAAAATTTACAAATTCATGGTGTCCGGACGTCATATACGTAAAAATGACACCCAAATTTTGTCTTATTCCATCAGCTACGAAGCCTGTTTACAGAAGTAGCCAATAGAAATACATAAACAAAAATAACTTCATCAGCAGAAAAGCTCTTTGTCCATACAAACACTGGAAAGGAAACTAGACTACAGCAAAGCCCACCTATTGCTGGGGACCAATCAGGGCAGGCTGCACACAACGGTCATGTAATTCTTCACCGAAAACTCAATCCTAGCCCCAAAATCGCCGTTTTGGAAGTCACTTTTGCCTCCATCGTGGTTCGAGCTGTCCCCCGTTCCATTCCTATGTTCAACCAGTAGCATTTGTACTGCTTCCTCGCTGCCCCTGGACGGCTCGCAGACTCTACCGGAAACACCATAAGCCTTATAACCGAGCCTGAACCGTGAGTTTCGTCTCCAAAAACGCGAGCACGGGGTGCACGTCTGGAGGGAGACGACATCTCGAATTAACCTCAAGGATGGGGACATGTGGAGGATCATCAAATGTTTCCGGAACAGCGGAGGTCCACCAACTTCCCTTACCCAAGGCATCCATGTCCTGACTTAAAAATCACAAGCCAAAGCCAAAGTTTTCGCCGAATACTTAGAAAGTACTATAAGGCCTTGAAATGATCCTCAGGACCTAGGCGTTTTCGTCCATGTTCTGCAGAAGTTGCGTCAAAACGTTTCAAAGAAGTGGCCCCACTTAGTGAACTCTAGGCAGTCAACATCAGCTTCGAGTCCTGACGAGCTAACCACCGCCATGCCTTTCCTCCAAGGCCGTTGTCTTCATAAAACCGTTCTCTTCATACCTTTTATCGCTTTCCGTATCAGTAAAAAGAGATCTGGGTGATCAGTTTTAAAGCAGCTAAAGGCCCGAACCTCCTCCAAAGTACCACTCCATCAACTCGATAGTCGTCTAAAATTTCCGAGAGCCTTCTGCTAGATCGCTTGCCCCATCTCTTTTGTGACTTCATTTCTCACAATTTTGGTTTTCTTTCCTGTCACTCGAGCCCCAGTATTACTGGAGTGACGGAGGCAGCTGCAGGGCTTAAACAGTGGAGGTGGTACTGGATCTTAAGATGGCTTTTCAGTCGGCATGGCTTAGCAGTCTCGTGCATAATCTACCTGGTATGGAAAGATAGAGTCAGACTGAAAAATGCAATGTTATAGCCGGGATTTGAACCACGGATCTTCTGGTTGCCGTTCAGCCACTCTCTCCCTTGAGCTACTATGACCAACGCGTCAACATAACATTAAATTCTCCAACTGACTCGTGTTTTTCGCGGTAAACCTCTTAGGAGTTCTCATAAACACATGAGACAACTACCTTAATGGCGACTTACAACATGATTTGGCATGATTAAGGCATGCCATCATGGGTATTTAATAGTTACCTGATAGTCACCAGGCCTCTCAAACAGAACTAAAAGTTCAGTGTAGCTTTTGAACATGGATAACGTCTCGTAGAGAATGCCCAAATTTTATACATTTCCTACATCTCGATCTTTGATGAATATGCTGGCAGTTGCTACTGTGGTGAACTATAATATTTATCTCAGGGTGTGCGTGGATGACTGCTAAAGTGGACAACTGCAGCTTCATTGGTAGAAATTAATACTAATAAGTGAGTTATACAGAGTGAATTACTGGCTATTTGAGGATCTAAAATTATACTGCTTAAATATCTTATCACCAAAAGTATTGTATCTGCTAACTTCTGTGGTGTCACTACTTACTGATTTAAAATAACTGTTTTCGTAATATCAACTTAACTTGCCCTGAGTCCCTGAAATTCTGAGACCCTTGCGTGGTCTTCTGGCACTAAGGACTGTCGAAAATTGAACACAGTAAAACCTCATACAGTATACCTGTCTATAGAAGCATACAAATGTGAAATACATTTAGTCAGATTTGACCAAGTTTCAACACTGGGTATGCTTAACAATAAGCAGATAGACTGTAAACGTTTGTTACAATAGTTTGTAGAAAGTAAGTGGAGAAAGTGAATGTAAGAAAATTTTATTTTGCAGCCCGCCTGAATGAAGCAACAATTGGGCAGCTGTTGGATATCAAACAAAGACACACAGAGAGGAAGTTGCAATTCTTCAAGCAGGTATCGATTTCTGCTCGTCGTTTCGGGTCACCGGCTGCCAGTAATGTTGTCGATATCGGAGGGGGTACTTGCCAAATTAGCCCCGGGATCGGGTTATACAATCATATTTCTTTCACTCGGAGCGACACACGTAAATTCAAATACCCGTTGGCTGACTATTTAATCGAAACATCAGGCCTTCCATAAGTTTTATACAACGGGATAGTTATATAGTAGAGGAATTACTGAGCAGATCTGCTAACATTGCTGGGTAGAAGAAAAAAATATATTCAAGATATTGTTGGGAAATAAGCCAGGTGAAGTCCGGCCCCGCAGCTCAGTCGATAGAGCCCCTGCTTGCCGTAATAGGGGTCCTGGGTTCGACTCCCGGCGGTGGGTTTGGGGAACTCCCTTCGACCGAGATGGTTAGTTCCTCATCTTCCCTACACGATTTATTCTCACACAGCCAAATTGCGGGAGACGACCATCTTGGCAAAATGCAACAGTTACTGGGAGTGGAGAATTAAGGAGGATTTGGCCATTTCCTCCGAAAGGAGCACGCTTAATCGTGATGCTGGATTTCAGTTCAGCTCCTCTTGGAAACTGGCCTTAAAATGGAAATCCCTCGACTTAGGAAGCACGGGACTATACAGCTTGATAATCAAGTTAAGCAGTTACATTTCTCTGACCTAATTAGTTTTATACACTCACGCCATCTCATGACCTGGCATTTAATTTACTGCAGTCTTTTTTTCAGTGACGCGAGTATTGGTAATGTTTTGCCTTTGTTGAATGTTGTGTTATATCTATTTAGCGTTTAAAACATATCTTATCCATATCCTGATGATCGTCTTCTCACCTGGCTTGTTTCCCAAGGATATCTTGAATATATTCGTCACCAGGAAAGCTTCAGATCTTATTTTGTAATATATATATATATATATATATATATATATATATATATATAGGGATTGCAATTGGGATTTCATTACATAGGGGATTCGGTACCCCCGGGAGGAAGGATGAGGCGAAGGAGACAGAGGGCGGCTGACCAAAGGAGCCACGACAGTACAGAAAGCAGGGTCCCTACAGTTTACTTAGATAGAGACCTCCCTCGACAGACCAGGACACCGAAACTGCTCCCCTACGGTGGGATGGTAACGAGCCAAGCAGCTGAGCCCTAATGGTACAAGGCAGGCAATCCCAGCCCCGTAGGTCCCTGGCTGGCTGTCACGAAATGGCCCCAGAAGAGGAGCAGAGGTCGGTAATCGACCTACCGGAGGAGGAAGTAGTTTTTCTCAGAGCATATCGTCCCGCCATGCACCGCCGAGGCACCCGCCGACACTTCTACCGTGAAAGAGACCACCAGATGAGAGATGATATGAAATGATAAGAGAGATGAAATGAAGGGACAGGAAATTCGGGGGATGTAATTAACCTACACAGCATTCGCCTAGCGACCCGGGAAAAACACCGAAAAAAAAAACATGGGTCAGATAGGTCAGTCACCGGAATCGAACCCGAGGCCCCCCCCCCCCCCCGTATGTGGGCTTCAGACGAAACCGCCTGAGCCAGCCCACTCGGTATAAATATTAAAAGAAAAACTTATACCATGCTAGATGGAAAATCATTAATATTTGAATAATAATTTTTGTGAATATTTAATTCTCAACCACATATTTGAAAGTTTGGACGGATTATTGGGATCTAAAAAAGAAAGGGAAAATTGTATTGACATGCTATGGAAGAAAGTATATGCTTTGTAGTCAGCGCAGAAATAAATGTGAAAATTCACCCTCAGGGGTGAAATACGATGAGAGTTTTACCAATTCCCCAACCAATTACCTTCTTCACACCGTGAACATTTTGCATTATTGTTTAATATTCTAAAACTAAAGAAAGAAGGAACGAAGGAAGAAGATTGCAGTTTAGGAGGGAGGGAAGCAAGAAAAAGGAAAAAAGGAAGGTGGAATGAGCGGAAGGAGGGAATTAGGTAAAATGGAGAATGGGAGGTAGACAAGAAAGGAGGGAGGGAAGAAAATAAGAAATACAGATAAGACCATTTTGCTTAAAGTATATTTTGATTTATATGAACAAAAATGTACATTCAGAGTTTTTGTGAATAGCCCGGAAGTCATGTTCTGCTAATTGAATACATTTTCAATACGCTATATTAAGAATACGTGGACAAAAAGGTATTTGAAAAAGAAATTTATGGGTCATTAAATTACACAATTTGTGCCAAATAATTTTCTTCAAAAATACAATAGCACCATATTATGGAAGGTACTTGAAAGTTGCCGATTTTCTTTTGCTATTTTCCTTCGTGATACACAGCCTGCTAGCATGACAATGGAAGCAAAAGTTATTTCTTCAACCTGTGAATTCATACCTGCTTGCTTCCAATAAACTTTTGCACACTGCATTTAACAAGGAATTTTTGCTACGTTTCAAATCATTACTAAGTTAAAAATAAAAGCATTGAACTCACATAGTTTTCTCTACTCGCTGTTCCATAGACCCCTTTTACAAACCTTACTTTTTATTTACTTGTTATTAAAAGAGATAAACCTTTATCGTACTTCTCAGGTGGAGTGAACCGATAGTCGGAAAAAATATGCAACATTTCCTTCACATTCTTCTCTACTTTAGGACAAATATTTCTACAGACGCTTAACTGTACAATAAGTAAACAAATAAATAATTTCATTAGACATAAACTATGTCCTACTGTGCAGTAAGGTATTTTTTCTCTCCTATGGTTCACCGTTGTGTGAAATTTTTTTTGTAATTTACGTCCTCCAATGTTGTCATATCGGACGATGAATGGAATAGGTGAAATGATGCTTAAATGAGCCCGGGGTCCATAGAGCTTAGAGATACCCGATATTCGCCTTTCAGTATAAGGGAAAACCCCGGATAAACCTTATCCAGGTCGATTTCCTTTTCAATGTCCTCCGACAGTAAGTCATATCGGACGATGAATGAAATGGATGAAATGACGCTGATTCCAGGATCCATAGAGCTTAGTGTTAACCGAGATTCATGTTTCAGGCTGAGGAAGTTGCCTTATCCAGGTAATTCACCGTGACCGAGATTCAAATTCGGGACCTCTTGAACGTGATGCACACACACTAATATCTACATTTATTTAAGCGCAGAGGGTCTACCCAAAATTCCGAAGACCCTGTCCTCCTTCTACCCGGGAGTGAAGGAAAACTCCCGAGTTATTTCCATAAGGCAATACCTGGTTTCCTAAAAAGCCCCCAATCGACAACAACGTCACTACCGAAGCGGGCTTTGGCAACCCTATTACACTTTCGAGCTACTCAGAGAACCTCTCTCTCTCTCTCTCTCTCTCTCTCTCTCTCTCTCTCTCTCTCTCTCTCTCTCTCTCTCTCTCTCTGAAGGGAAGTCTTGGGTGGCGAAAAGAAGGCTACCATTTGGTTGGGGTTGAAAACATCCTTCCAGTGAGCAACAATTTAGTCGACGATACTGCACAACCTCGAAGTTATCCTCAAACTTGCACCATTGTTGTACCGCGCTGGATGTTCCAGACCGTACGATTTTGGCAGATCTAGAAGATTCGGCTTCCTCAACGATCCACTCTTTCCATTCTACAGTTTTCGTTTCTCGGAACTTTTCTTTCATGACCGGCAGGTTATAAAAGAGGATACAGCTTCGGATGTTACTAGTTATGAATTAACCAGTGAGTACTAGAGTTATTTTGAATCAGTAATGAATGAGTCGGTCAGTAAGAGCAGTGAACGTCGTAGTTTATTCAAAGTTGTCAGAGTCGGGAAGTAGAGCAGCGCAAGTTGGTCTTGCAACAGTGACAGAAAAAAGAAAGTGCTACGGAATGAGTCGTGTTTGCTCAGCATATTTGTGAAAAGTGAAAGTGGTTGTAAGTTAGCACTGGGCTAACGATTTTAGTCACAATAAACTGACTTCAGTACAACTTGGTGTTGTCATTTTAGTCACAATATGTATATAAATACAGAATATTTAATGTAATTCATGCATATATATCCAATAAAATACATAAAACAGATTATGTTATCGGCAAAGAATACAGGAAATTCAAATTCCTACCGTGAGTATTGACAGGAAATGGATCAAATGACATAATGGTCACAAAAATGCATTAAAGGTACCCATAATTGAAATTTTTACATGTTCAATAAATTCCAAAGTTAGTGTTGGTATTAACAAAGCTAATGTGTTACACTCACATACTTTCTTTCCCCGCGTGAAATCATAATATGCTTAAAAGGTTTATTCTTCTCTTTACTTCATGTTAATGAAGATAAATTTTAAGACATTGTGTGGTTATGAATATATTTTGGTTATAATACGTATACGCGAATACAGTAGCCTTAAGTGACAAATATTTTAAGAGTTTGTCATCGTGTAATGTTTTAGACATTTTGTTTTCAATACGTGATCAGGAAACTATTCAAAACAATAACATGCAACTGTTACATACAGTTTTCATCATTAAAGTTTTTCAAAGAACTTCGACTTAAGACCTTGCTTGAGGTAGAGAATTATTTTTTCTAAATTCTTGAATTTCGGTTCGTATATGGATTTGTTTACATCTCATTTCTGTATTTCCAACATGGAGCTTTTATTTTTTTATTTGTTTTTATTTGGGGGGATTTGTATATAGTAGGCTTTAGGGTAGTAGGACTAATAGACGTATTTTTCTCAAAATATTAAAATATCTACATGAAATTTAAAACGTGATAATTAGTGAAGCGTGTAATGAAATTTTTTAAATATGTGCATACCTCTACAATATTTATAAATTTTACTTATGGTTAAAGTAATAAAGAACAATTAGATAGTCACACGTACGGAGGTTGCTTGATGTGCCAGGGAATTAGAGCGTCACTGGGGGTACCCCATCGCTATTAATTAATTTTTGGTTTCTCTTACATGTAAGCGAGAGGGTAAAAATGCAAGTTTCCAGGGAATAAATCCATTAGGATTGGGCACAACTAATGAAATGCAGGAGGGAGAATCTCCTGCCATGGTACAGTTGAATGTCGGCAACATTGACTTGTCTATCTTGGGCCGCGTTCACTAAAACACAAATGTAAGCAGCAGTTTCTACTAGGAAATAGGACATTAGCGAGAGAAATTATGAGTACGGAGAAAGCAAAATGAGAGTGACTAAGGCAATCAAGGGAATTAGAACAACAAGAAATCCACTAGCTCAAGATTGTGCTACTTCGAACACAATACATCCAATGGTATAAACTAATTCAGCTCTGAAAACGAGAATGAGAAAGAATGTTTTGCAAGTAAAGAGTCAAGATTAGAAGCTGAAGATTTGGGAAAACATAATATGGTGATAATGAATTAGGTAAGAGTTATTACATTAGAAGAGGGTGTATTTATAAAATATACGTATTTCATATCTTTCGCATTTAATTGATTATCGGCAGGCCGTAACACCTGAGGACCTGAAGACTCGGACTTTGCACATATTTCCACAAACAGGTTTTCCACTTAACATTGCCGTCATTCACACAATTTAGGGTTTTTACTTTATTATGGAGACAACTACTTTAAACCGATTAGCACTAGGTGCACTAGAAGTTAGCAGATATAATACTTCAACAGTTAGAGTTTCTAATGCTAAGATTCAGACACATTCTTAACTATAAGTTATGAGGAAACGGCGTCAAAGTTAACGAACACATGCTTCGGCATTAGGAAGGTCCTCCCATCACAATCCTTCTAGATAAAATATCATTTCAATTTCAGCTCTTCTTTGAAGGAAGTTGGTCCATATTTATTCTTAATATTAGGCTAAATTAGTTACAGATCAATATGTAACTTAAACTTTAATTACCTTTATATACCAATGTACTCTGAAAAGGCTCCGACCTGAACATGAAGATGGCAGTACTCGTAAATAAAAGCTAGTGAATTTCTTTGTACATCTATTGGAAGTTACCCACCATAGTTTCAGCCATTTTGGACGCTCAGTTGTTATGTAACAGTCATTACATATTTGTTTTTGAAAGACAATACGCCTATGCAAATCAAATATGAGTTGGATTCTGCGTATGGGGACTTTGAAACATCATTTACCATACTGAAATTTTGGGCAGTTAAATTTAAATGTAGCCATAGGGGCTTGGGAGACAGTTCGGGACGTCCAAGATCTGCAACTGCCGACGAAAACATCGCCGAAGTTCACCAAATGGTGCTAAACGACCGCCGAATTAAAATGAGAGTTTTCCGAGGCTATGAACATGTCTAAAGAATGTGTTTGTCACATATTAAATCAACATTTAGAGACCAGAAAGATGTCCACGCATTGGATGCCGCGTTTGCTCACGTTAGACCAAAAACGTGTTCGATTGAACATTTCCAACGCTCTGTTGACGCAGTTTAGGCGCAATAAATCCGAGTTTTGGCACTGATTAATTACCGTGGATAAAACCTGGATACACCATTATACGCTCGAAACAAGAATACAGTCCAAACAGTGGACTGCAGAGAGGGAACCCGCTCCCCCCCCCAAAAAAAAAATTATCTTCGAAAAGGAAACCATTACAGGAGCATAATACGTATCATGACTTGACAAGCTGAAGGCAGAAGTTTCGGAGAAACGGCCACATTTGCTGAAAAAGAAAATCCTGTTTCAGCAAGACAACGCACCGTCTCACACCTCAGCGGTTGTAATGAGAAAAATGCACGAATTACGCTTTGAACTGCTTGACCATCCGCTTTATTCACCAGATCTAGCCCTTATATTGTTCCTTCATATTAAAATTACGCTTGGAGGACAGAGGTTTTCTTCAAATAAAGAAGCAGTCATTTTCGTGAACAATTATTTTGCAGATAAAAGAGCCCAGTACTAAAGGATAACGAATTTCAAAGTTGTCGCATACACACCAGCTCTTAAAACATTTGAGTATTACTGTATCTTAAAACAATCTAAATTTGAAGTCTAGTTATTTATTAAATCTCGCTTATGTATACCCGAACAGGGAACTCGTCACTTAAACTCTTAAATAAAACTGGATTACTAATGTGCGTTGTTTATTTGTGTCACCATTATACAATATTTTCCAGTGCCAAACAACCCTAAAGTAGCCGCATGTGCTGAAGCAGACAGTTTGAGCAAGGGGGCGAGGGGTTAGCCCCTGGGCCACTCATCGTGCACACTAAGCCTATTCTAATCCTTGCCCCGTCTAATACTAACATTCACCTTGGACCTCTGGAATATAAGTTGGCTACCCTGCGGGCATTAATAGGATGTATGTGCTCAAGTTGGTAATTCCGTCCGGAAATTGAAGAGGATGGACCTGGTCCTTTGTTTGTTTGTTTACACCCTCCGTATCTGTGACAGATGGGTTAATTAAGGCAGTCTTTTGGGCCCTGTATCAGAAATTGTGGTAAATATCAGGAGCTACTGATGTTCACATGAACTATCCGTGTAAACTTTTGTTTTTTGTTTACTAAGTTTCTAAACGTTTATATTTCACAAAAGTTTATATATTTTTTGGGTAAAATACAATATTTCTCTACTACGTACGCATACAGTAGAGAAGGTTAAAACTATTATTTTAAAATTAAAAGCAAGTACATGGAATATCTCAGAAATGGTTAACGTCACAAATTAATATAAATAAGTTTGTTTACGAGTGAGGTATAGAGTTATTCCTCGTGTATTTTAAATACATAAAATGTTTATCAAAATCATCAAAGCATTTTTTAAAAAATGAAAAGCAAGAAGACTTTTTAATATAAATTTTATTTTAAATGAAAAATGTACTTTGAAATATATGTAGGATTGCATACTAGGTAGATGCTACACTGAAATACCAACTTCGATATTACTATCTACTTTTCTCTTTTGAGTTATGCGGTTCACAATCGTAAAGATACTTAAGGAAATTCCTTTACCAAAACTAAATTTACATGGAAAATGTTTCAGTATAATTCTCGCACACCTAAATGGAGTTTTTTCAAGATAATTTCCAGGATATTATTTGTTTGACTTATCTAATACTTTTCAAGAATTTTGAAGTGAGAAGTCACCATTGGTTTATGCTTGTGACGTAATTCAAACAGTATTCAATTGGAAAGCCAGTATATAACACAATTATTTTAATATACAGAAAGAAAGTTCGTCGTTATTTTCATAAGTAGCTGAAAATGTTTTATTATAACTCCGTAAGTTCTGCATATGTATTTATACTAAAAATTAAACTGAATTATGGGATGAGTCAGTGATAGGGAAATGAAATATGTAGTGTTTAACGCTCGCTTTTACTACATACGGCACCGCAGGCGATGACACTGATGATACATGAGATGAAGATGGAGCACCGGTGGAATGAGATGGCGGGGGAAACCGGAGATCCCGGAGGAAACCCGCCCAGCGCCGTGTTGTCCACAACAAATCTCACTTTGCGGTCGCCTGGGATCGAACCCGAGTCGCCTTGGTGAGAGCCAAGGGGTCTAACCACTGAGCGACGGCGCGGTCTCAGTGATGCGGGTTTCATTTGGAATGAATGTTGCATTACGTTTTCAGAACATCATATGATACTAGGCTTAGCAATATCAGCAGCTAGGAAAGTAGCTTTAGTAGAATTAGGAAAGACAAGGAGAAATGGAACAAAAATGGAAAGAATAATAACATTTTGGTATAGGTGTTTGGCAAAATAAGAAGGGGTAATTATTAAATTATGCATGAGACAGCAAAAAAGATCAAACAACTCTAATAATTGGTGGGCAGAGATAGGAGGAATTATGGAAACACTAGGAATGGAAAATATATGGAGATTAAAGGAAAGGAATACAAGCGATGTGAGAAAATTGGTAAAATGCAGAATAGAAGATATAAAAATGCAGGAAATATTAGGAAGTCTGGAAAATATGAAATCATTACAATTTTACAAGTAAATAAAAAGAGATTGGGGGCGAGAAGCACATGTAGGCAATAGGCAAGAGAGATGGGCTAGCTTGGATGAGAACAGGAACAATATTCCTAAGAGGGATAAGAGGTAAGGAAAAGGGAATCTGTGAACTGTGTGGGTGAAAAGAAAGCATAGAACACTATATAACAGAATGCGAGGAGGTTACAATATGGAGAGGTAAAATGGGAGAAAGTAAAGAAGAGGATAGTAGCTATAAAAATGTTAACGGGAAAGGAAGAAAAGAAGGTAAGAAGTATTGGTGAGTTCTTGCAGAAATTAAAAGAAAAATGGGCCAGAAATGTAAAGAATGCAAGAAAGGAAGATGAGAGGGAAGAAATGGGACTAATTAAGTAGCAAGGAAACATTGAGGTTAACAGCCACCTGGCAGAGCAGAAGACCAGTGTGTCATAGCAACAAGGTAAAGACAAATAAATGTAGCCAAAAGTTATAAATTGGAAAATGTTAGAATATGCACAATAAATAATCATTCTTTCACGTTGCACAGAGAAACACAAGAAGAAAGTGGGAGAGGATGAAAGAGAAGGCGAAAGGAGTTAATCTATACAAAATTGTGGAAGAGATAATGAGAGAAGAAGTAGTAGAGGTAATAAAATTAATAATAATAATTGCACAGGGCCGTTACACAATTTCGGTTGGAGCTTCTTGCCGACGTGAAGGACATTATATCTGAGAAAGCCAGCCACTTGAACCCCGGCTTGTTAGTCATTCGAGGAAGTGGCTTCTATTTTCTTTTTCTTCTTCATTAAATCTGCCAGCGCATAAATCAATTTCCTTGCGGATAAGAGTTTCTTTTCTAAAACGGAGTCATTAATCTGTAAACCTAGCATGGCACTAAATTGCTCCCCACAGTGTCTAACATTGCAACAACTTATCACCATAGTAACTGTTGCCATGGTAATGGACTACCAAGAATTTACCGGTTTCCATAGCAACGCTTTCCTTAGTCGTTTATGTTTTATACAGGGTGTATGACTCGTTTAAATTAGGAATGGGTCCTCGTTACTTGCTAAGCTGCATGGTGTCGACTTCGTATGACACTTCAGAGAATTTGCTCGGTACTTTTCGATACTTCGGTATCAATTTTGCAATTGTTATTTTACTTTAAAACTATATAATATTATTGCCACGTATAACTTTGCAAAGCTTGAGAAACTGCCAATAATGTGTTACCTGCACAGTAACATCATGCAAGAAAATGATGGTTTGTCAAATTTATTGCTAGTTACCGCTTCCCAAGAAGAAATTCCTGCGTATGTCAACGATGATTTGTCACCTCTTTTTATTGCACTGATTACTGTAAAAAAATGAGAACTAAACAAGAATATCCGTTTAAATACTATTTGTCATAGCAGGACTCATATGTGACTTATCTTGTAGACTTGATCCTGAAACAGTGAAAATGCTAATATTTGTTAACAGAAACTTATAAAAGTGGACTGTTTTTCTTTTAAATATCTAATGTAGAGTTCAAAAATAAGAACGCTGATGGTTTTAAGTTTTGTCTCATTACATATGTTGCACCTATTTAACTTTACTGGCATTATACAGCCCTCCCAACAGTCTACATGGTGTATATAAATGAATATCGGGGTTTATCTCTTTATAATATTCATTACATTAAACCTAAAAGCAACTCAAGCAGTTCTGTTTGTTGGCACCAGGGCGCATGCACATGCAATGCTTCTGCCACAATCCGCTAGACAGCGGTGCTAGCAAAGATGGCGACTAGTAAACAGAAAGTGTTTTGTGTTTAGCAGCTTGCAAAGACCGAATCTGTAGTTACGGTACAACGTGCGTTCCACATTAAGTTCGGTTGTGATCCTCCTAACGATAATAACATTCGTAGATGGTATCATCAGTTTGAAGATATCGGCTGCTTTTGTAAAGGGAAGAGCACGGGACGACCAAGAGTAAGTGAAGAGACTGTTGAGCGAATGGCAAAGTGGTCAACTTGTAGCCCAAAGAAATCAATCCGGAAGGCTAGTCGTGAGTTACAAGTTCCTGTGTCGACTGTTTGGAAAGTTGTAAGAAAACGCTTATGGCTACGTCTTTACCGTTTACAGTTATTAGAGGCTCTTAAGCCGACAGACCACGGATTACGTGCCAACTTCGCAAACGACATGTTGTTTCATGAAGATGACGATTTTATGGATCATGTTGTCTTTAGTGATGAATCGCCTTTTCACCTTAGTGGACATGTTGACACTCATAGGGTGCGCAGCTGGGGCTCAGAAAATCCTCACGAGATGGTACGAATGCAACGAGATTCCCCTAAAGTGAATGTTGAAAAGTTTATGGGCCCTTCTTTTTTGTGAAACTACTGTAACTGGCACTTCTTACCTTGATACACTAAAGCAATGGCTCTTCCCTCAGTTGGAAGAAAATGAGCCAGAGAACTTCATCTTCTAGCAGGAATGTGCGCCACCTCACTGGCATAACGAAGTAAGCTTTTGGTTGAACGTCACTGTACCCGAGCGCTGGAGAGGCCGCAAGGGCCCCAATGACAGGCCTTGCAATGCATGGCCTCCACGTTCTCCTGACATAACGCTAATCGACTTTTACCTTTGGGGCTTCAGCAAGGATGGTGTGCAGCTCCTTCCGCTACCATCTAACCTCCTTGAATTAAGAAACCGGATTCAAACAGCTGTTGCTACAGTTACTGAATACACACTTATCAACGTTTGGGAAGAACTCGGCTATAGACTTGATGTGTGCCGTGTGACAAAGGTTAGTCACATTGAGCATTTATAAGGTTCTTGGTAAAACTGTTTGAGTTGCTTCTTAATTTGACACATCACTCATAACTTTTTGTTGAATGTAATAAATATTATAAAGGGTTACAACCTCGATATTCATTTACATATATCCTGTATTTTTATAGAGTAAAACTGGAAAATTCAATGCCATGGCCGGGATTTGAACCACGAATCTACTGGATTCCGTCCAATCGCTCATATCTATTGAGCTACCATGACCAACGTGCCGTCCTGACATAAAATTCTCCAGTTGACACATATATTTTCCCTGTAAACCACTAGGGGCTCTCGTATTCGAGATATACCGTTTGTAGTGACTTACTATTGTTAAGTATTTGAGTCCCAGGCTTCATCGTTAAACTCTGATTATTTAAGTTAATCGATGGAAAGCAATAATTTCTTCACACTAGCCGTATATAATCTAACGTTTCGACCAAACCTTAATCTATACACGGTCAGTGTGAAGAAATTATTAATTTCCATCGATTCTATTTTGTATTGAAACCAGAAATAGAAATGACGGTGACGGTATCGGTTACGAAGATCGGGTATCGTGGAAAATATTGTGTATCGCTATCGAGAATCGAATGTCAAGAAAAATTGGTATCACTCATCCCTATTTCAAATATATATATATAAACGTTCTATATGTTACCTCAGTTTTTAAGCTGTGTTCATTTATTTTCAACGGTGGAGAAAGTCAAACATTTATTTATGTAGAAGCTGAAGCTAATATAAGAGAAGAGCTGGACATCTTTTAGTATGAATGATAGGTTAAAAGATCTCAAACAAAAATGGAAGGAACATGTTGAAAGAATGCCAGATAATAGACTTACAAAACAAATATTACAGTATCATCCTAAAGGTAGGAGATCGGTGGGCAGACCCAGGAAACGATGGCTGGAGGACTTCGAAGGCGGAACACTTGATTGCCTATGCCATGAAGTGAAGAAGAAGACTGAAGCTGTTGAAAGTGAAGTAAACTAGGTTTTAAGAATAACTAAAGACTATAGTAACACAACTTCACTATTTACTTATCTTATTTACAATACTTTGGGACCGGTTTCAAAGCAACAACTGCTTCATTTTCAGGCACTGACCGAACGACCGACCGACCGACCGACCGACCGACCGACCGACCGACCGACCGACCGACCGACCGACCGACCGACCGACTGACTGACTGACTGACTGACTGACTGACTGACTGACTGACTGACTGACTGACTGACTGACTGACTGACTGACTGACTGACTGACTGACTGACTGACCATGGTCACTTCCGGAATTTGAAGAATAGCTCCCTAACTTTCTGCCATCTACCAGGTAGAACACAAACTTATTGATGACATCTACTTGTCATCTATTTAAGCAATTGAATAAACCGATGGATTTAAAGGTTTGGGTGGAAATATTTATTTTGAAAAATAAATATCGCGTGATGATTTATATATCCCACAAGTAGATGTCATCAATAAGTTTGGGTTGCCCCGGTAGATAGCAGAAAGTTAGGGCGCTATTCTTCATATTCCGGAAGTGATCAAGGTCAATCAGTCAGCGTGTCAGTGGCAATCTGACAAGTTGAAAATGAAGCAGATGTTGCTTTGAAACTGGTCCCAAAGGATTGTAAATAAGATAAGTAAATATTGCAGTTGTGTTACTATAGGTTTAGTTATTCTTAATAAAACATTTATGTTACAATACTTTACCTTTCATCTTTTTAGGTTCTTGTGCTGATTTGAAGGTACTATTCTTTGAGAAATGCCTAGTAGGTCGGGTGTCTCACAGTCACTGGAGCTAATTCAACTTACATTGCTCTCTGGTGCTTTTTAGCTTATGTACGCTGATCTAATCACTGCGCCTATGGACAAAGAATATAGTTATTTATTAATTAAATGCTTAGCTATTTCTCTCCCTTTTAAAGCTTTTATTACGTAATCCCCGCTTCAGGATGATTTCGATATTAGTATACCAAGTGAAACTACAGGGCTGACCAATTTTACATCAGAGAGCGCTTAAGTTCAGATTGTGCTGACCATCCATACTGACTTGCATTATTTGAAGTTTTCCCTGATTGGTAGGCAAATCTACTATGATTTCACTTGTCTCATTTCCCTTAAATTACACTTCCATCTTAAGTTTTAGATGAGCTTCTATTTTTATAACGCGGGGCAGTACCGTGGATGCTTTCTCCGTGGACACCAGAGGGTAGTTTTACGTAAGGGTTGCCCAACGCTCTCTGTAGGAAGCTATAGAGGTGCTGTCTGTTTCTGGACGCTCTAGGAGTTTTCTTTGCTTCATTCCGTCAAAAGAAAATATATGCCAAATATTAAGCTTCTTGCTAAAGTTCTTCTCGGGAAGCAAGTCAAGTGAAAAGACGATTAGAAATCAACGTTTCAGGAGCGTACATCTTTCCCATCATCAGGGTCTTTAACAAATGTTATAACCACAAATGAATCACTGGATCTAACACAAATATAAACAAAGACAAAACACTATCAAAATTCGCATTACTGAACAAAATACTGTTTTCAGTAAATTACATGTTAGGTGATAATACAAAAGAATTGGGTCAAAGGAACGTAACTACTTAACAGCTGCATATATATGTGCTTCTTAAGTCGATGGATTTCAATTTTAAAGCCGGTTTCCAAGAGGAGCTGAACTGAAATCCAGCATCACGATTAAGCATGCTCCTCTCGGAGGAAATGGTCAAAACCTCCTTAACTCTCCGCTCCCAGTAACTGTTAAATTTTGCCAAGATGGTCGTCTCCCGAAAATTGACTCTATGGTCGTTATTAAAACGATTCTCTGCTAGCCCAGACTTCTCAGTTTGCATTAAACGAATGCTCCGTTCATGTTCGTTTATTCTGGTACCGATGGTCCTTCCGGTTTGTCCTATATACGGTGTCCCACATTCACAGGGAATTCGGTACACTCCTGGAACTTGGAAGTACAGTTTGTCTTTCACTGGTCTCAACAGATGTTTATTCTTCGAATGTGGCTTCTGGATGGTCCTGATGTTGTATTTGGCGAGATTTCTGATGATTCTGCCGGATAGATTGCCGGTAAACGGATGCAGGCTTTAGCGGTAGGCTTATCTGACGCTTTATTATGTATACGCTCCAGGCCGTATATTAAGCTTCTTATTTACATTTGAAGCACAGTTTGAGTTCTAATTCTAAGAATTACTTTAACCTTCATAATTTTAAGAACTGTTATAATGAATTTTGCGACTTTCTGCAGTAATTACCTATACTCTTAGGGAATGCTTTCTTTTCTGGACATTGCCTCCTACAATATGCATTTATAACATGCAGGAGTTAATGGATGCAATTTGCCTCTAATTTGTGTCGTTACCTTGTAAAATGTTTATTCACAGGAGTTTATAGTTTCGATAACAAATCTTAAAATGTGAGCTAAACTACCAACAATAGGCAGAGGTGCGAAAGGTTAGAGAAATCAATAACGGCTTAAACAAAACAAAAACAAATAACAAACAGGCTTTACGGCTAATACTCATGGAAGTATCATACAAGAATAAGAAGAAAAGAAATAATTTATGAAACTTAATTATGTAAATGTTTTATATATCCATGAAGGTTAGAAGGAACAAGTAATTTAAAGATAAAGGGCTATCACGATTTAAATAGGACTCTCTTTTTAATATTAATATAGATCCTCAGCCACTTGCTGTATAACAGAGACATCTAAAACTAACTGCTGTTTAAGACATGGACTGCTAATTTTGTTTCCTTGTTTTGCTCAACATTATTTTGAGTAACTACTTTAAAGATACGTAGCAAAAAACAATTTAAGTAGTTGTAACTATAGCTTACTAAATTGAAATTATAACTGTTCGCTAATGAAATTACAAAGGACATTCTCTGAAATTTCCAGAAACATGCACCAGACGGACATGCGTACCGTGTTGCTATTTCGCACTTCATTTTCATTACCACTGTGTCGCTCCACCCCGCAGCAATACCGCGCGGTGGCAACACCGGCCCATTAATTATTTCCATCCTAATATGTTACACCGGACTCCTGCAAGGGACAAAAAATATATAATACATATTTATAAATACCCTGCCCCTGGACCCGTACTGACGTTGCATGAAATGATGTTTATTGCTCAGATGTTGGCACTTCCTGAACCTGCAACGTCCTAAACAATGGCTTACATTTTTTAGAAAGATAGAAAGAATGTCTCTGCCGTCCTCCTTTGAAAAAAATCCTCACAGAGTGGCTGTAGGGTAAAATGGGCAGGTTAGCAACTCCCTTAATAATAAATACCATGAAATTTGAGCAAGAAAGTAGTCCTCAATTTTATTTTGCATTTTAGGAATTGCTGGTTTATTTATGGATACGATTTGTGTCTTCAGCACTATCTTGTAACGTAACTTTCACTTCAGTAATCTGAAAAAGGTTCACTTTACAGTGAAAAGCTCAAAATTTGAATTGTCCAAGTTACAGACAGCTTAAA
Source organism: Mantis religiosa (assembly GCA_030765055.1). Lineage (NCBI taxonomy): Eukaryota > Metazoa > Arthropoda > Insecta > Mantodea > Mantidae > Mantis > Mantis religiosa. The sequence goes on along the minus strand of CM060947.1, from coordinate 53,228,215 downwards.
ATCTTTATTGGAACACTAATTTGTCGATATTTTCTTCCCTTTTTAATTAATAACTAACGTTATTGTATCCGGCAGTGAATGTAATAGGGGAAATTATGCTCAAATGAGTCCACGATCCGTAGATCTTACAGTTACCGGACATTCATCTTTCAGGACAATGGAAAATCCCGGAGAAAAACCTTATCCAGATAACTCACTCTGACGGATTTTCGAACTCGGGAAGAGAAGAAGAAGACGAAAAAAAAGAAATTCTCTGTGGTCCATTAAAAAATGTTCATACGGTGTCTTTAGTGTAAAACGGAAACGTTAGCGAGGGTTTCAATAGTAAAGGTTACGAAATTTCAGCAAGAACGTATTTTCAAATCTATTTTGTATTTTACAATGTGATGCTTGGTATATCTTCAGAAATACCTTGTAACACAACCTTGACGTCAATTATCTGAACAAAGTTCACTTAGCAGTAAAGAGCTCAATATTTGAATTCTGAAAGTTACAGACAGCTTAAAACATTTAGTGGGATACTAATTTGTCAATTTATGTTCCTTTGTTTCTTTTTTTAATTAATGTCCTGTAACGTTATTCTATTCGACGATGAATCAAATAGGTGAAATGATGCTCAAATGAGTCCAGGGTTGGTGGAGCTTAGAGTTACCAGACAATCATCTTTCTCAACAGGGGAGAACCCCGGAAGGTAACCTTATCCAGATAACTCATCCTGAAGGATCTTCGAACTCATGAACATAAGATCGACACGCTGTTGTCTACGACACCGAGGTGGGCAATAATTGTCAAGATTAAAATGTTGTATACGGAAAAATGATCAGATTATGTATCGAAGAGAGTCTTTTGTGCGGCTTTATGAAGTCAAATTTACTTGTGTAGTTTGAAACAAATTTGATTATTCTTATATCAATATATTTATTTTAAACTAGCTGACTCGGCGAACTTTATACCACCTATAAAAGTTGTTTGACCTTATCTAAATAAATTAAACAAATTAGGATATGTCAGTAATTTATTATGCAAATGGGGGTGAAGTTTAGATACGACAAAGTTAAAATTAAGTTAATCAATTTAAAGCTTTCTGATAAACAATAATATTTGTCTTTTTGTGGTGTGTAGATATTTAAAGATGATGGTTTGCTGACGCGCGAACACGCGACGTATAACTGTCTATACCAGAGGTAGAGAAACTCCAAGTTGGTTCTGCAAACTTCCAACGACTGCCCTTGCGATTTATTTATGGCCATTGCAAAGGCCAAACGTATCGGAAATGCCCGCCTAGATAGCGTAGATGGAAGCCTGTCTACCTCACGTTCAAGAGGTCCTGAGTTCGAATCTCGGTCAGGGTGAGTTACCTGGATAAAGTTTTTCTGGGGTTTTCCCGCATCCTTCAAGACAAATGTCAGGTAACTCTAAGGTCTATGGACCCCGGGCTCATTTGAGCATCATTTCACCCATTTAATTCATCATCCGATATGACTTAACGTTGCAGGACGTAAAATACAAAAAAAAAAAAAAAGAAAAAAAAATGCACGGGAAATTGTAGACACTTAAAATGGAAAGGTAAATCCGTTGGAAGATATTCTATCCCTTGTACTTTCCCTTGACTATAGATGCCTGATGACGTTATTCATTTGTTTTTTCACAGTTAGTCTCGTCTATTGCACAGTACTTGTTGATTAATGCCACGCAGCGTATCACAACTTTTTTATGTAATTTACGTCCTCCAACGTTAAGTCATACCGGACGGTGAATGAATTGGGTGAAATGATGCTCAAATTAGTCCAGCGTCCGTGGAGCTTACAGCTACCCGACATTCGTCTTGAAGGATGCGGGAAAAAGCCAGAGAAACCTTATCCAGGAACTCACCCTTACCGAATTCGAACTCGGGACCTCTTGAACGTGAGGCAGACACGCTACCATCCACACTACTGAGGCGGGCTATTTGTTGATGAATGCCACGCAGCGTATCACAAACTTTTTACGTCCTCCAACGTTAAGTCATATCGGACGGTGAATGAATTGGGTGAAATGAAACTCAAATGAGTCCAGGGTCCGTGGAGGTTACAGTTTACCGACATTCATCTTGAAGGATGCGGAGAAAAACCAGAAAAACCTTATCCAGGTAACTCACCCTGACCGAGATGCGAACTCGGGTCCTATTGAACGTGAGGTAGACACGCTACCATCCATCCTACCGAGACGGGCACATATCACAACTGATTCTTCTTTTAATTTTAACTTGCGATGTGGGAGTCCTGGAAATTCTAATGAATTTAGTAACCCTATGCAATAATTGACTACGTCATCGTGGTTTATAACCGTGTCAACTGATTTGTACGAAAACAACTCCCCTGGAAGAAACAGACACTCTAGAACGCAATCTTGACATACCAACATGACTGTTAGCTTTAACTGCGTCTCGCTGCTCATCAGTGCGGTCAGCACGTGACGTAGGTTGTCACATATTTGATTGACTTCTACGACCTAAGTGAGGTCGTATTTTCCTTGGGATAATAAAAAGGTTTCCATGAACTTTACAAAGTCACAAATGAATTCAATTAATTTTGTGTCAATTCAACTCAAATTGACGAATTTACTAACACAGATTATAAAGATGGTGTTCAAGGATTCAGCAATATTCGACAACAATTTCTGTGGTCAAATATTTGTAGGATTACATTGCGTTCAGAAATTAGTTTTGTGTCTAATCTACGAAAGGTGTATCATCATACCATATAAAAATAGTCTTCATAATTACCGATAAAATTATTTAATAAAATGTGGTAATTGAAATAGCTTTGAAGACTTTGTCAAGGAGTGATATATCGTTCTATTATGCAATGCCTTTATTGTCGAAAATAAAAGGTGTATGTGTTCCGTGAAAGTTTTCCTGTATACTTTATACAAGGGTCGTCCAGAAATTAAGGTTTCAATTTATCTCCGCTTCAGCGCTGCGATCGTAGTTCCGCACATGTGGGGTAGACGCTCTGTATCAAGGAGACGATAGGTGCCGTTGTGAGATCGCTGTCAGCCACGTACGCTTTGTTGTGCTTGTGTTCATTTAAAATCCCGCCGCTTGTGAAATCAAATCTGTGATTCGTTTTCTGAATGCTAGGAAAGTAAAACCAATTGAAATTTATCGGCAAATTTGCGATGTCAAAAGGTGTTGTGTTTCTTCACGACAATGCACGAACACACACTGCAAATGCGACGAAAAACAGGCTACAGGGATTTGGCTGGGACGTGTTTGACCAATCCCCGTAGAGCCCTGACCACGCTCCTAGCGACTTTCATCTGTTTTTGCATCTCAAATCTTTCCTTGGCGGTCAACACTTCAACAATGACGAAGAGCTGAAAGAAAATGTTTCTAACTGGTTGAAGACACAGGCGGCAATCTTCTATGAAGAAGGTATACAAAAACTTATTCCTCGCTATGACAAATACCTGCAACATTTTGGCAGTTATGTGGAAAATTAGTTTAAGAGTTGTAAAATTTTGCTCAATATATAATCTTTCTGTATCTGTACACGATTTAATTTAATTGCCAAACAGAACTTACATTCTGGACGTACCTCGTATTTAGGTAATAACTTGACCCATCATCGCTTCAGGCTTCTTCCCACCTTTTAAGCCTTCCTTGGAAACTTGGAAACTTTTGTTTCATTTTATAACAAAGAATTCATTGATAGATTTTCACTAGTTCAAAATTTCCTCCAGGTAAGAAATATCATGCAGACAGATAGTAGTATAGTGTAGCGAGATGACGGATATATTCTAGATATAGTAGCAGTTCATTTTTTTCCAATTACTGGATTTTGTCCATTGTACTTTGAGCTGCACGAAGTTTCGCATTGTCGTGCTGCAGGAGGAACTCTGCCTCTATTAATTAATGCCTCAAAACTTGATGTATTCGTTCCAGTTGTTGAGCATAAACTTCCGTATTGATTGCATGTCCATTTGGTACAAATTCCCAGTAAATCAAAGTTCCAGCAACACACCATTTTGCTGCCGATCCAACTTTTTTGGAAAACACTCGCAGGCTGACGAATATCGAGCCGCTGTTTCGAGAAGCAAGAGTTCCTGCAATACACCCACATTTCATCTCACTTGTCAGTTTTCCTGATAATCTACCATCCCAGGGATTAGGATAAGATGAACGATGCATAACCAGTCTATTGGCCTTAATTAGATTTGGTACAAATTTACATTTTATGAACTTAAGTGTATCTAAATGGTACGAGGGCTGTTCAATAAAGAATTATCATAATATTTTAGGTTCATAATTTTCGCACTAAAATTCAAACTTATTATATTATGTCAGCTTAATGTGAAACAAACACGCCGTAGTAGTTTCATTGTTGGTACTCCTGGTTCCCGCCTGTGAGAACAGGCAAGTTCAGATATGTTCAGTATCGCCTACCGCTTTAATGGATGTAACACGCGAGGAACAATATGCGGACTTTAAGTTTGGCTTTCGTCTCAACAAATCTTCATTTGAGGTCTATACAATTTTACGGGAGGCCTATGAGAGTCTGTTTTTCCTTATAGCACAGCTTGAAGGTGGTTTAAAACATTTAAAAGGGGAGACAATAGGAAGCTGGCCCCGGTTCTCTAGTTACTGTTCTTACGAAGAAAACATCAACACTGCTGCTGTCATTGTGAGACAGGATCGACGAATTACCTTAAGATGACTTTCTGAAATATTAAAAATTTCATTGGGCGCCACCCACACGTTGATGAGAGATACGTTACATATTTGACGTGTATGTGCGCAATGTGTTCCAAGGCTGTTGATTCCCGAACAAATGGACATTCGCATGCAGGTCAGCATGCAGTTAAAGTTGATGTTAGAGAAAGAACCAGAGTTTCTTTCAAACGTAATCACTGCTGATAAAACTTGGATATATCTTTTTGATCCTGAAAGCAAACAGCAAAGCTCAGTGTGGAAATCTCCTTCATCACCAAACCCCAAAAGAGCAACAGTGGCTGCTTCTGCTGGGAAAGTTATGGTCATCTCATTCTAAGATATTCATGGAATGTTGTGCCTGCATGTTGTATGCATAACTGCCTCGGTAGCGTAGATGGTAGCATGCGTGCCTCACGTTCAAGAGGTCTCGAGTTCGAATCTTCCTCGGGGTGAGTTACCTGAATAAGGTTCTTTCCAGGGTTTTCCCTTATCCTAAAAGATGAATGTCGGGTAAATCTAAGCTCCATGGACCCTGGAATCGTTTGAGCATAATTTCATCCAATTCATTCACCGTCCGATATGACTTAACTTTGGAGGACGTAAATCACAAATAAATATATAAATAATAAATGCATGTTGTACTTAAACATACATCAGTAACTGGACAGTACTACAGGAATGTTCTGAAAACTTTGAAGGTCCATATCAGGCGTAAGAGACCACATTTCCATGAAGCAGGCAGGATGCTGCACCACGATAATGTGCGGCCGTATATTGCCAATGCTGTTGCTGAATATCTTGTAAAAATCAACGAGAAGTGCAACCCTCACTCTCCCTATAGTAGGAATTTAGCGCCGTGTGGCATTTATCTCTTTCCTAACTTGAAGAAACGCCCTCGTGGGAGGCATTATCCATCATCAAAAGCAGTGGTGAAGGCTGCGGAGGCAATTTTGGAGGATCTCTCATAAATGGTTTCCAGCATGTCTTTGTTGCTGAATATCATGCAAAAATCAACGTGAAGTGTATCCCTTACCCTCCCTATAGTCCTGATTTAGACCCATGTAACTTTTTTCTATTCCCTAACTTGAAGAAATGTCTTCGTGGGAGGCATTATTCGTCATCAAAATCAGTGGTGAAGGCTGCAGAGGCTATTTTGAAGGATCTATCACAAAATGGTTTTCAGCATGTCTTTGAAGACTGGCAGAACCTCTGGGACAAGTGCATCGCATTCAGGGGAGACTATTTTGAGAAGGACCATCAAAATTATGAGGATAAATAGGGGTACGTTGTCAAAAAAGGTTGTGATAGTTCTTTATTGAAAAGCCCTCGTATCTTGCGAAACACCAGATTGTTCTGACATCCTTCAAGTTCTTGCCTGTGTATTTTCGTTCAAAACTATATATGTGTTCTCAACTTTGGTATTACAGAAAGTTCTAAATATTTAATGTTTTAGTCTGCAACATTGAAGCCTTAGTTGTGTTATTCGCTCTCTAAAGACGCTTCACACACTTCTTAGAGCAATTTTGGTTCTAAACAAAAACTTTGTTGCCTCCATGAACTCTGGGTTTGCAACATGTTAACAATAAGCATAGAACACTATAAATAGTGCTGGCAAACATAAGAGCACATATATGACAAAAGAAAACCCTAAAATTACACAGCCTAATTGGTGTCAAAACTACCTAATAGAAGTGTGTGTGCTTTATTTATCATTTCTACTTTACGTCCTATAGATTAAGTCACATTGCTCGATAAATGGAATGGGTGAAATGATGCTTAAATGAGTTTCGGGTCCATAGCACATAGTTACCAGTCATTCATCTTTCTTGATTGGGGAAAACATGCAACTTTTTCATAACGTACGATGAATGTAATATTGCTATATATGAGTCCAGGGTTCATAGAGCTTACAGTTACGCGATATTCATCTTTAAGAATAAGGGGGACCTCCGGACAAATAAAACATTATCCAAATAACTCACCATGACCTAGATTCGAACTAGGGACCTCTTGAACCTCAGGGATATACAGTACCGCATGGGGAGTGGTGGTTCAAATCCCGGCTATGGCATTGAATTTTTCAGTCTGGCTCTACTCATTCAAACCTTAGCCTACACACGGCTGGTGTGGAAAAAATGATTATTTCAATTAATTTACGTAAAATAAAAACATAGCGGTTTTACAATGAAGCCTGGGACTTAAGTACCTACAGCACAGTAAGTCGCCAAAAAAGGTGCGTGTCTCATAGGATATGAAAACCCCTAGTGGTCTACCGGGAAACATACGAGTCAGTTGGAGAATTTAATATCATGTCGACATGTTGGCCATAGTAGCTCAAAAGTTTAGAGCAACTGCACGGAGAGCGGGAGATCCGTGTTTGAAATCCCGGCTATGGCATTGAATTTTTCAGTCTGGCTGTACTCGTACACAGTACCTCCTTGTCCACATATGCAGCCATATGTGTGTGCGCGTCTGTACGTCTTTTCTGTACCTTTAGACAGCATAATTAAATACGACAAGCCAATTAACTACCAAGCTTGGAATATAGTTTCAGTATATTCGAAGGATCTTTATTCTGAATCAATTTTACAAAACTAGGAAACCGTACGAGATAAATTTTTGTTGTAGGCAATCTTTCAAAGGCATTGATGCTATTTCTATCATTGATCAAATACTTTTCTGAACTAAGAAGTCGTTATTCGTGTTTTCCATTCTTGCTATTCATTGTCATCACATAGTAACAGTCTCTTAAAAGATTTGACTATTACTTAAGTGTGCTCTATTTCTGTTACAGCTAAACTGACGTATGTAAGAAAATTATTAGTACCAGGTTTTATTTCGAGTAGCTTTAAGTGCAGTACGCGCATGTTTTCTTGAGCACTGGATTAATGGTGTGGTGCGGGTAGAGGGGAAGAAACGAGAGATAATGCTCTTTTGTTTCTGTGGTCAACCTTGAAAAAGATAGTTCAGCAAAATAGCGTGTAAGATAAGTGAAGATACCACAAGTAACGTTGCATCCTCTGAAAACATTCCTTACTTTTGCCCATGCCAGCTCAATTGCATTCAGATCACAGTTATACGTAGGTAGAATAATGTGTCCCCTTTCGAGAGCCATAATATCCACAAATGTTCATACAAATATAAACCATTTTCAAGTAAATACTGATGTACATTACCACCACACTCGTAACAAGGATAAACTGGCAATTCGAAAGCACCAAACGAGCCTTTACGAAGTAAGCTTTAACTACAAAGAGATAATGTTATACAATAAACTTCCAAATTCATTTAAACAAGATGAATTTTAACATACTTTAAGAATAACTTTAAGAAATGTTTGCATGTACACTGTTTTTATACGGTTAATGAATTTTTAGAACTATAACCATGTAAATGAACACTAGGAGCATAGTACACTCACAAACCTGTAATATTCATATTATGACATTTCTTGTAGTAAATTAGTCTATACAAATACCACACGAAACCATAGAAAAGCTGCTTACTGTGTATATTGTATGTAATCAATTTAACATTATGTATATACGGTATTTATACATTTTAACGTGTCTCATAATAAGTATATGATGCCAAGGACTAACTAAAACACGAGAGCTGTTCAATAAAGAATGATCATAACTTTTTACCGTCATAACTCTTCACACTAAAATTCAATCTTATTATATATTCTGTTAGCTTAATGTGAAACAAAACACGCAGTAGTAGTTTCATTGTTGGTACTCCTCTTTCCCACCTGTGAGAACCAGACAAGTTCAGACATGTTCAGTATCGCCTACCGCTGCAATGGAGGTAACATGCAGTTAAAGTTGATGTTAGAGGAAGATCCGGAGTTTCTTTCAAACGTAATCACTGCTGATGAAACTTGGCTACATCATTTTGATCCTGAGAGCAAACAGCAGAGCTAAGTGTTGTAATCTCCTTCATCACCAATCCCCAAAAAGCAAAAGTGGTTGCTTCTGCTGGGAAGGTTATGGTCATCTCTTTCTTTGATATTCTTGAAAGGGTTTGTCAGCATGTTGTACCTGCACACACATCTGTAACTGGACAATAATACAAGGATGCCCTGAAAACATTGCAAGTACATACCAGGCGCAAAAGGGCCCATTTCCATGAAGCAGGCTAGATGCTACCCCACGATAATGCGCGGCTGCATATTGCCAATGTTGTCGCTGAATATCGTGCAAAAATCAACATGAAGTGCATCTCTCACCCTCCTTATAGTCCGGATTTAGCCCCATGTGACTTTCTGCTATTCCCTAACTTGAAGAAACGTTTCGTGAATGGCATTATCCATCATCAGAAGCAGTGGTGAAGGCTGCGGAAGCGATTTTGAAGCATCTCTCCAAAAAACGGTCTCCAGCACGTCTTTGAAGACTGGCAGAAATGCTGGGACAAGTGCATCTCATTCAGGGGAGATTATTTTGAGAATAACCATCAAAATTATGAGGATGAGTAAAGGTATGTTGTCAAAAAAACCATTGTGATCATTCTTTATTGAACAGTTCTTGTACTAATTCTAGCATACAATTGTTGTAAACTGGTTAGCTAATTAACCTCGCAATTGATCAAAACGAAATATGGCGGACAAGATTAAGCTTAGCGTATTAGCCACTAGATTTCAGTGTATAGTGCATTTCAAATTTCAAAGTTGTCACCTATGTTTACGCAGTTAAACGAAACTTACCGAAAGAGGACTTGGAACCCGATCGCTCTTCTTATCGTGCGCATACTGTAGGTAGCTTTCGTAATAGTAGTTGTTTGAAAAATGAGTAGAGAAGGTAATCTGTATGTAATGTAATCCGTATTTAGTAATATAGTTTTACATTCTTCAACGTTAAGTCATATCCGGCGAAGAACGGAATGGGTGAAATGATGCTCAAATAAGTCCGGAGTCCATGGAGCTTAGAGTTGCGCGACATTTGTCTTTTAGGATAAGGGAAAACCCCGGAAAAACCTGATCCAGATAACTCACCCTGACCGAGATTCCAACTCGGGAACTCTTGAACGTTAGGCAAACATGCTACCATCTACACTACCGAGGTGGGCCCGTATTTGGTAATAATTTTACTAACACTTACTATTAAAACCATAAGATTTTGTGGCTTCCTTAATGGCGGGAGGGTGGGGAGCTGAAGTCAAACATTTCCTGTGAAATCTCAATGCGAAATTTTTTATTGAGATACAATATCTACCAAACGTAAATGATAGAGAGAAAAAGTAACACAAATATGAACATATACCAAGTTAACCTAGGTTTTTAAAAGTATTACGTTTATTTTCTTTTAAAAGCGAAATTGTATTTCGAGTTACATGCTCTAAAGCAAACAGAAAGAGCATTATTTTTTTTAAGGTGGGAGGATGCGGAAAGTTGGGGGTGATGTACCAAATGCGATAAAATGCGGCCCCCCACCCCTGCTTGACGCGCTAGTTTAAAGTTGTTACGCATGTGAGGGTCGTATAATTAAAACTAACTTCATTGTCACACACCGGGTGTTCAGTAACCATGGTAACAACTGCCCCGTAAGATACACTGACATTTGACAATCAGGCTCACACGTGCGGCGATACCTTTATTTACGTAGAACTGTTTACCTTGAGAAAGTTGACCAACTTATAATTGTGCAACCGTTAATGTCATAACTTTTTATGATATGATATATTTATTGTGCATATTCCAAAATATTACAACTTACAACTTTTGGCTACATATATTTGTCGTTACCTTGATGCTAAGTTGGCTTACATGACACCCTGGTCTTTTGCTCTGCCAGGTAGCTCTTAGCCTCCATACTCCCTTGATTACTTAATTAGTCGCTATCTTCCCCATCCTCTTCCTTTCTTATACTTTTTACATTTATGGCACATTTTTCTTTTACCTTATGCAAGAACTCACCGATACTTCTTACCTTCTTTTCCTCCCTGCCAGTTAACATTCTGATGGCTACTAACCTCTTCTCTATTTTCTCCCATTTTTCTTCCCAAATCTTTTTTCTCCATATTGCAGCCTCCTCGCATTCTGTTACATTGTTTTCTATGCTTTCTTTTCCCCCACACAATTCACAAATTTCCTTTTCCCTACCTCTTATCGCTCTTAGAAATATTATTCCTGTTCTCATCCATTCTAACCCTTCTCTCTCTTGCCTATTGCAGCAATCTACATACATATGCTTCTCGTCCCCAATTTCTTTTTATTTGCTTGTAAAATTATAATTCGATTTCATATTTTCTAGACTTCCCAGCATTTCCTGTCTTTCTATATCATCTATTCTACATTTTACTAATTTACCCACATCGCATGTATTCCTTTCCTCTAATCTCCATATATCTCTCATTCCAATTTTTTCCATAATTCCGCCTATCTGCGCCCTATACTAATTTTTAAAACTTCTAATGTTTTCCCATTTCTTCGGTGAAAAGCTTTTTTTTCAAATGTTTATTTCCTCATATTCTCATATGTAATACAGACGTTTTTCTACTCCTCCACATAAAGAACTTTGTGTTCATTCCATACCTCTTAACCTGCACCAAACCTACATTTCTCCCCTGATCTTATCTCAAACGTCTATCGAATTCATCTGATCCTAATTTCGTTGAATTTTGCCGAGAAATATTAGTTTTCTTTTGTTTTAGATACTGATTTTTTTCCCTCTCATTTCAAATGAAATCTTGCTCTCCGCTTATACGTTTGTGGTAGCGTGTAACTAAAAAGTTGACAGTCGTATTTTCAGGAGGGACAATGTGCATGAGTTACTTTTTGTTTCTGAGAATTCCACAGTGGTTCTAATAAAAAGTTTGAAATACTAAACACAAGTACTGCCAGCATAATCCAGCAAGAGAAACCAGTTTTTGTCTTTGCGTTCTTTTACACTGTGGCTCAGGAAGAACCAAGTCTTTCTCAAAACAGTTTGCTTGGCGATTGATTTGGACCTTTTCTTGGTAATACTGCGCCGCCTTTTGGTGACTTCATTATGTGGGCTACACACCTGCGCCTAGAGCGTTATGCAAACCACCCTACACCGTAGATCGTTCCGCACAATGGCATAGCCTCGCTTCGGTCGAGTTGATATTTTTGACTTTCTGCTACCAACCTTAAAACTTTTAATTCAGTATTTTAAGTTACGGAGTACCGATATTTTATCTACTAGTGGTATTATTGTGTTATAAACCAAACTTCTATATTCAGATATAGGTATTTTGAAATCCCTGATCATTAAAGGCATCTTAAGTATAACTAATAAACAAATATTTGGGAAAATACTGATACATAATATTTAATACTGCAGTAGGCACGTGGCTGACCATAGTGCGACTGGACGCATGGTCTAACAGTTATAGATCATCTTATTTTATGACTTTAATTGTGATTATATTGGAATTAGAGGCAGTAATTTACACAAAATGCAGCTGGAAAGCGTTAACAATGTAAGGCAATGTTTTAACAATAGGAAAGGGATCCATAGTAATAAAATGGGATGCCAGGCATTTTAATAGTAGAAAAAGAGACCATTCCATTCCATTATAGTTAAATGCACGTGAAATTTATATTTATTATCACAACTTAAAGGTAATTGCAAAAGCTGTAAGAACTCACAAACATTAAACACTTTGAACAGAAGTGTCGGGTAGATTTGTTGTGTTTTCTTGTGCAAATATGGGAGCGACCAACACAGTTTTGATGCACTGTTGGATTACTATTCACTGGCTCTTGAATTCTTAGAAGCACTCTTACATGCCTTGTTATTTATATAGGAAGCTCAGGAATTTACATTTGGAATCTATCTGTGGCTTCACAAGTTTCCATGACAAATTTTCAATGAAGTGTCTTCGTTTGATTGGTTTTTATCCAGTGAGGCCATAGAAAATGTCCATAGGCCAGTGGCGTGTATTCAGGGCCACATTGTATGTTTGGTCCACTAATTCAACTCCAACTTTTGTTATATAGTAACAAGCAACAATTTTTAGGTTTTCTTTGCATTCCTATTTGCTCATCAATAGCATCATCGTGATGCATGCTGGATATAACTAATACAGATTTATTTTTCTTAGAACAATAGAATACTAAGGTACAGTCTTCTCTAAATCCAAAGAGAGATGAATTTTGTTTATTTTTCCTGTTTGGTTAGAAAAATGGAGAAATCTCAACATTGCTTTTTTGAAGAGTGTCAACATAATTCAGTTTCTTTTCATGCAACAGCCACCATCATCTTAAACTGTAAACAACATACAAATAGATTCATAGACATAATATTTTTGATGAAAGGTACAGTCATTCTAGACCGATATGGATAACTAAACATATAAACTAAACATACAACACCTACCTATTGCGCAACATGATTAGGCGCGTGGTCTATAGTGGTAGACCAATGTAAGACAGCCGTTAATAAAAAAGCCTGTGTCACCTTCAAAAGCAACTGAAGTACTGATTGTGATGAAAAAAGTGCCCATAATAGGTACTTAGACGTGGGAGTGCGCGAGCAGTACAAAAGTTGAAGTAAAACAATTGGAAACCCTGCTTACTGCAGGGTTAATTTCAATATTTTCTAAGAATTCGACACTTATCTCTTCAAGAATATGCCTCCATAACAAACTTTCTTTGGCATGGAAAATATTTCATTATTGTTTCCTCCAACTCCTGCCGAGTGAGATGGTTCTTCGTAATGAATTTGTGAGATACAGTGTTCGGTTCCTGAGATCTTTGCTTATACTACATTTCAGTTCACCTTTTATGTTTCAAGCTCTCTTACGCCCAATTTCACCAACAGATATTAAAATCGACTTTAAAAAATGTAACATAACAGCTGTCACAGCGCTAACAAAGCTGTTAAATTTCTTGCGTTTCGCCAACATGTTTTCTCAAATTGTTAACAAACACGTTTTATCTTTCTTTTTATAATTTACGTCCTCCAACGTTAAGTCATATCGGACGATGAATGAAATGAGTGAAATGATGCTCAAATGATTCCGGGGTCCATGGCGGGCGACAAACACGTGTTTACGCTAAAAGACTTGTAAATATGACAACTATAGAAGGCTATGGATGAGTCGTATAATTTTCTTAACGTACTGCGATGCACTTTTGTTTTCATTTTCGTATGCACACAGCTGAAAAAATAGCGGGTAAACAAAATCGTAAACAAAAGCCTGAGACAAATTTCTCATCCACGGAGAAAGAACCATTAATTGAACTGGTGACGAACTGGTATCGTGGAAAATAAGGGGACGGATGCAGTGAATGTAAAAGAGAAAGATGTCAAATGCATGAATAAAACAACTTTGTCAGTATTACGTAGATTTAAAACGAGGTGCGAAGCACAAGTGACGAGTGACTTGAACGTTTCAAGATGGGAGGTGGACAGTGTATTATTCACACAATTCAGTGAATTATAAAATCGAAAAATTATTAATACTTGAAGCAAAGGCGAGATCGGCACATTCCTTTGGGCATGTTCTAATCCCTATTGTACCTTCAGTAACCTTCATAGCAACTTGTTTCGACAGTCTATACCTCTGTAGAAAATTTTCTTCTGATAGCTCCTCAAAATCATTTCTCCTCATAGGCCGTGCTGTATTACGATGCAATATCCGTTGACAAACATGGCTCATTGGAAGGTACTTCTCGGATCTGCCTTCTCTGAGCCACCTATGGAGGGTGTAGTTCTTCCCGTTCCACTAGATGGATGTGTTTCTCAAGAGATCGTTAGTTAGATACCTCTGCACGATTCTGTGGCCCGCTTGCATGCGGCCTATAGCCTCCTGCAGTCCCTTTGTTTCATCCGTTCCTCCTATGGATGGCAAGCATAAAGAATTCGAATTCCGTAGAGCTGCGAGGTAGTTCTCTGATATCGAAACATTTGAACATCTCATCCTGTAGCAACCTTTCCATGATAAACAAGCTACAAATAGTTGAACATCAGAGCGTGTGTGTATTACTTACGCAGTTACCCGGTATCGCCCTGCCTGAACCGTTGCCACGGTAACCAACTTTGTATTTCTTTCCCGTGCTGAACAAAGCGTGCTCACGTACTCATGTGATGAACTATGCCCCTCACGGCGACAGCATTATGCACATGGCCGCCCTGGGATTTCGTTCACAAGTTAATTTAAACTGGAGACGAGGGGGCCCTCGCACCAAGATATTGTCGACTTGCAACGTTGTAAACAGTTGTGCCATCTTTCCACTGTAATTAAAATTGGAGATGACGTCATGCTGCGAATCTACAAGAAATTAAATGCGGCGCGATTTGATTAGCTGGAAAAAGGTACTGGGTTCTATAACCGGGTGTGTTAAGGTGCTGGTGCTTCTTTACCACTTGCATACGATAGATAGATGAGGAATTGCACTGCATACAAATATTCTGACTTTATGCTCCACCAGAAACGGAGGCTATAAGAGCTTCTGAATTCTATGTATTCCCTGCTTTTTAGAATTAGTACTGATTTTTTTTTATCTTGGTAGTTTTATAGATGTCTGCAAGGATAGAAAAGGCATTTAAGTGGTATAATAAATTTAATGGAGGCTACTAAATGAGCTGTTTGAAGTAAGTTGTTAACTGTTTGAGGATGTAGAATTAAATCGCTTTTGCGTCATAAAAACTGTAATTATTGAATTATTACCTAAATCTACTTACTTCTGACGTATCAATAAATCTACAGTTTAAAATATCTCTTTGCGCAATAACAGGTAAAAGCTAAAGTTGACTGCCTCTAACGCTAAGTGGAAAATCATTAATTTATTTGTGCTGTAAAATTATTTGAAAGCGGTGGTTTGCTTTACTAGTTAACTAAACATTTGATTTGTTTTGATTTTAGTTTGTTATACACCTGTAAATAAATTAGATTGGCAAGACTGCGCTAACTTAGGAAACTGAATGTCAGGAGAAAATCACCAGTTTATATTGTTGCCGAGGCATTGTTATACCTCTAGCGCAAGCTTCGGCCTGCGCGTACGCGAGCACTGGGTGCTTGCCGAGAGAGAGACAGAAGCTCGGAGAGAAAGAGACAGAGTGATGTGCAACGCGTTAGTCAGTCAGTTTTAATTGAGTGTGCAGCTGTGTGAACATTTGTGAGTGTACAGCTGAAATTTCGTTCGTTTCTTTACATGTGGCAGATGACCTTGAGTACTGCGTTTGCGTATGTGACGTCATTTCGCTGCTGTAAGGGGTGCACAAACGTCTTTCAATTGAAATAAAGAGCATTTTTAATTTCTGCCAACAAATCACAATACCATTCTTTTAATCATTTCAGGTCGTCTTAATACATTTTATGTGTAATGTCACGAATAAAGCATTTTTCTTCGCATAAAATCGAACACACAGATTTAAACCAATTTTTTTTTTTTCAAAATAGAGTACATTTTTACTGAAAAATTAATAAGAATTTACTATTGAAGAATTCTGTGAATGACATCGCATCCTGTAGAATAGGAAAAGCAATTCCCTTTTTTTACAAATACTAAGACTATTCCCTACAAGAACTTAAAAAATTCACATGGTGTTTACTATTCTCATATAAGCTATTTTTGCAAACACTTATTCTTCCACTAACTTCTTATTCATCTAAATATATCAATAAATCTGTTAATAAGTATTATAAACATTAACATTAAAACAACTTATTGCAAACTCATTTGTAGTTACAATGAAATTAGGAGAATAGATTAGACTTTAAGCGACATTTAAAATCTTTTAAGTATTGGCCACTAAGTGAAGGATTTTAAATAACATTCACTTTGCATGCTCAAAAGATTAAAAAAAAAGGAATAACGAATTCCTATTTGGGGAACATATAAATATTGGGAAATCCAAAGCATTAACGAGTATTTCAGAAATGGTTATGGTACAGGAAATAGGAAATAATACATGCATGCAGAAGGCAAACTCACTACATGACTTGAGCACGCAGAGGTTGCCGTTCTTTACTGTAAAACAAGATCTCAGGGCAAAATATCTCGTAAATTGGTTAATGTTTAGCCCTCTGTTTCAAAATGGTTAGGGGTTATTAATTTTCTTACGTTCTCTATCACAAGCAGAAAAGATATTTCATTTCGGCCAAAATACCGAAGGCCTTTGAATTAAAAGAAAGCATTTTTAGAAGTCGTGAATAACATAGCTCAGAAATAAATGTCTTATAATTACTTAACTTGGTATTTAAACCTTTAAAACTGCAGCACTAGTATTTTAACTCTCCAACTGAAGCTACCCTTTGTATTGGATATTTCAGAAAATGTAGATATTTCAAAAAATGTAAATGAAAATTTTGATTAAAATAACAAAACAAAATTATATTGAGGGTTGAATGGCTGATTAATTTGGATTACGGTATTTTTATGAAT
This sequence comes from Mantis religiosa, assembly GCA_030765055.1. Classification (NCBI taxonomy): domain Eukaryota; kingdom Metazoa; phylum Arthropoda; class Insecta; order Mantodea; family Mantidae; genus Mantis; species Mantis religiosa. The sequence continues at coordinate 53,211,167 of CM060947.1, read as the reverse complement.
CTTGAAGTTGTTTGCAATTCTTGACACGAAACCATCTGCTTTATTTCCCTCGCGAGGATTCACTCAGCAACATCGGGAATTAAATGTTTGTATGTTACTTGCAGAAAATGCAGAATGTCTTTTGTAAAGTTAGTAAATCGTAACAGGTAAGCTAAAACAAATTTATCTTAAAATTGAATGTATTGAAAATACATTATTTGTTTTACGAGGGCTGTTCAATAAAGTATGATCACAAATTTTTTTAACAACGTACCTTTATTTATCCTCATAATTTTGATGGTCCTTCTCAAAATAGTCTCCTCTGAATGCGATGCACTTGTCCTAACGTTTCTACCAGTCTTATAAGACATGCTGGAGATCATTTTTTGAAATATCCCTTAAAATCGCCTCAGCAGCCTTCACCACTGCTTCTGATGATGGATAATGCCTTCCACGAAGCGTTTCTTCAAGTTAGAGAATATAAAAAGTCAGTTGGGGCTAAATCCGGACTATAGGGAGGGTGAGGGATGCACTTCACGTTGAGCTTTGGAAGATATTCAGCAACAACTTTGGGAATATGCGGCCGCGCATTATCGTGGTGCAGCATCCAGCCTGCTTCACGGAAATGTGATCTTTCGCCTTTGATAAGGACTCGCAATGTTTTCAGGACATCCCTGTAGTATTTTCCAGTTACTGATGTGTGTGCAGGTACAGCATGCTGATAAACCATTCCATGAATATCAAACAATGAGATGACCATAACTTTCCCAACAGAATCAATCACTTTTGCTTTTTGGGGGGTTGGTGATGAAGGAGATTTCCAAACTGAGCTTTGCTGTTTGCTCTCAGGATCAAAATGATGTATCCAAGTTTCATCAGCAGTGATTACGATCGAAAGAATCTCCGGATCTTCCTCTAACATCAACTTTAACTGCGTGTTATCTCCATTGCAGTGGTAGTCGATACTGAACGTGTCTGAACTTGCCTAGTTCTCACTGGCGGGAACCAGGAGTACAACAATGAAACTACTACGTCGTGTTTGTTTCACATTAGGCTAACAGAATATAACAAGATTGAATTTTAGTGCGAAAAATTATGACCGTAAAATATTATGGTCATTCTTTATTGAACAGCCCTCGTACATGATAGTTATTTTTGAGAAAATCATAATTTTCTAAAAATATTTCGTGTAATGGGTTAGTCTAAAATGAGAGGATTTTTTTTCGCGTCCTTGAAAGATGTTGTACTGTACCAGGTTTGGTACTTGACCGACCTTTCTGTTTTGAGTTAAACGTTCAGTAACACGCGTGCATTGTTGGACATTTTTTCTTAAATACTTTTAAACTGAGGTGGTCTTATAACACGTATTTACATGAAAACTCATATAGAAATTTAGGATATAATGCAGTACTTGCGCTACTTATTATGCACTGTAGAAACAGTACTACTCAAATGTTGTCGATTTATGATCACATTGTCATAGTTGAACGTTACCTATTCAGCGACCTAAAGCGTACGCCTCTAAAATTTAACTTATTAAAACATTAAACTTCCGTTGCGTAGCAACGGGACCGACCCAGGGGAAGCCAGGTGGTTAAATCAAATAAATATGCAGCCAGCGGTAATGTGATGTCCCTGGAGAAAATTATTCACAACAAATGACATTTTAAAAAATTCAAGTTTTCCTGCTAGTGGTTATTGCGAAACTTTGGAATAGTTATTGGCAAAGGCAGTCGCTGCACTGTTGCCAACATCATAACGACATCTTCATTAAGGTCAATTGCCGAGACATGGTACACTTTTTGGACCGTTTTCATAATGTATTGGCCAGCGGTAACGATATTTGGTGGTTAATGTGACGTCGTGATGACGTCAAACACTTGGCGTTGCACATATCGGGCGTTACTGTTCATCTCGCCCAAGTATTCTTTCCTACCCCAAAACATATCGTTATTTTACAGAAAATACGTGCTTTGAAACGCCTAGTCCGAAAAAACAAGCCTCTTTTTGAAAGGGGACTATTTTCAAGCAGATTTTCAAAAACTTGCCGCACCTGAAACTAATCTTATCAAGAAAAAATTCCATTATTGTTTATTTTGTAAAACATCCTACGTTTTATAGACATATGGCCTTATCTACTAATTTTCGTGTTAGCTCCTTTTACAACCGCGCATTCTTCTATGAAGCTCATGTTATTAGTGGTAAAGTTTTGTAGGTACTGTGACTTGTGGACTCATTGAATTAAAAGCCCAAGTTGCAGAAATTCAAAACGTTCTGTATTTCCGTAGAAATACACTTTGTACACTTGCAGATTACAGCAGAACTACGTAACATACAGTAACATACACAAATACAATCTTCCAAGGTCGTTGACCACAAACAAAAAGCTCACGCACTTCCAGTTAGATTACCACTCTCTCATTACCACTCTGTTTACAACTACTCAGTTGGCGTGTCGCCTCTTATACGAGGGGGAACCCCAAAGAAACCGGAATGTCATAAAAACATTATAGATGAACCTTTTTACAAAATTATTTCAGCCAACTTCAAAATAGTCTCCATTACATGCGATGCACTTGTCAAGTCTCTTTTCCCACTGTTGGAAGCATGTTTGGAACCCTTCAAGTTTGATATTGTCCAGTGCCCTTTGCGAAGCTGCTTTCACCGCCTCCACATCGTCATAACGCTTCCCTTTTAGCGTTCTTTTTTTCATTCGTGGAAATAGGAAAAAGTCGCACGGAGCTAGGTCCGGCAAATACGGAACGTGGGGAACGACAGACGACCTCTGAGATGCCAAATAGTGGGTCACTTGTAAGGCCGTGTGTGCTGGAGCGTTATCGTGATGTAGAAACCAGTCACCAGATCGCCACAGTTCCAGGCGTTTCCTCCTCACATCCTCTTGCAGACGCCTTAAAACATCCAAGTAAAAGTGCTGGTTAACAGTCTGGCCAGGGGGTACGAATTCCCGATGCACAAATCCACGAATATCAAAAAAAGACAATGATCATCGTCTTCACATTTGACCTCACTTGCCTTGCTCTTTTTTTTTTTTTTTTTTTTTTTTTTTTTTTTTGTCTGGGAGATTTGGGAGTCCTCCACTGGCTTGACGCTTGCTTGGCTTCTGAGTCATACCCTTAACACCAACTCTCATCCCCTGTAATTACTTTGTTCAAGAAGTTTGGATCACGTGCAATCTCTGCTTTCAAGTCCTGACACACATTGATGGGGATAGTTTTGTGCTCCTGTGTGAGAAGGCGTGGAACAAATTTAGCAGCAACACGTCTCATGTGCAAATCCTCCCTCAAAATCCGCTGGCATGAGCTCCAACTGATTCCTGTCGCTGCTGAAGTTTGGTCGATCGTTTGGCGACGATCCTCGTGGATCTTTTGGCGAAGCTTTTCAATGTTCTCCTTATTTCGCGATGTTGAAGTGCGTCCAGAACGAGCTTGGACTTCAACACACATCTCACCACGTTTAAAGTGCCCGAACCACTCAAAAACGTGTGTGCGGCTCATAGCGTTCTCCTGGAAAGCTTCCTGAGGCATTTGGTGTGTCTCCGTTGCAGATTGTTTTAAGCAGGAAACAAAATTTCACACATACTATTTGTTCTTTTAAAGTTGCCATAACTTCGCAGAGGTAACCCGCCAACAGTCAGAGAAACACAATACCACACTTGCACGTTCAGCTCTACACTGACGCCGTCTGCACAGCTGTTTCATGAAGGTCCCTACTAACACCATCTAGCGTGAGAACCCTGCACTACGTCTACGAGTGGCAGCGCCCTCGGAGTACGTTTCCTTTTGGGTCCCCCGTCGTATATACCACTACTGGTATTACTAGAAATTTCTGGAATATTGTGTAATAAACAAGAAATCCAATGTTATGTAAGACAAGCAAGATTTCACTAGAATGTTTTAACTTTATCTGATTTGGCATGCCTTTTATCTCCGCGCTATGTTTATCGGCTTAGGCAACCTCTTTATATCCGTGATACACTATTCGTCCGTTATCTCTCTGCGCCGGACCTTTTATGCGCGTCGCCGCGGCGATACATTGGTATTCGGGACTACTAACTATTTGATTGACACACAAATATTTTAAGATTTCATTGCTATAATGGCTTTGAAATACTTAACTCTTTGCATGAACAGGGTAAATGAAAAAGAAATTACATCCACTTCACATTTGAGAAGAGTAAACATACCAATAACAATGAATATTTCGGAAGGGCTAACTGGTCAGAAAAATTGGTTTAGGAGTTATGAAGAAGTTATTCAAAATAAAGACCAGGTCTTAGACTTTTCTCGGCGATCTGAGACTATATATTTCATTCACAACGAAAGTGTGTTCTAGATTGGTATTTCATGAAAATCGTTAGACATTTTTGAGTTCAAAACATTCGAAAACTGTTTGCACGCCTTCGTGTGATACCCTCAGAGGACGCTAAACTTAAATACCAAGTTTCTATATACTAACTTTCGCTTTTGTGTTATGCAGAAAGCCTCATATAGACCTTTCGGGGTCATTCAAAATGAGACTTTCCGATGAAAACTTGGTATACATTTTGTTGAGTAGGGAAGCTCGGGGTTAGTTGTTACAGTTTTTTATTTTATCGTTCTTCTCCAAAACCATTTCAAATATTTTGCCGTAATTTATTTGTTTTATAAGACATACATTAAAGAACGATATTATATTTAAAAAACAAATTTTATTTTAATATTGGCAAATATTTATAATATTTATAATTGAGGACATTGTAACAACCTACCCCATATTTCGGACAAGTTGTTACATCCACTGGGGTAATTTGTTACAAATGAAGCAAATAGAAAATTCAAGCACCGGCAAGTTTGGAAACTATATTTAATTATTCAAATGGGGTGAGACACATTTACAACTTACATTTTACAACAACTTACAAGTTACAATTTTTGCAAATATAATGGTTGTCAAAATGTGCACAATAATCGTGAGCCCACTTAGAATATTTGGTGCAGCTTAGCCACTTAGTTGGTGGTCTTGAAGCGGAATATGGTCCAGTGTACTCAAAACAAAAGCATTTTTGATCTTCAGAAGAGGAAGACTCGTCATTTTGGGCTCCCTTTTTTATTTTCTTGGTCTTTTTGTCAGTTTTGTGCCTATTTGTGAAGAAAATTTGCCTCTTCATAGGTTTTGCACGATTTTTGGACGGTTTAATGGCGTATTGGTACGCAATATTTCTCACTTCCTTTGGAGAAACACCATGAAACATCTCTGAAGCACGCTCGATATATACTTCAAGTTCTAATTCTTGATTGTCAAAGAAGATCTGGTGAGATGTTTTGTAACCCACACTAGGCACATTTGGCTGGTTTCGTTCTGAAGGCATAAAATAAGGAAAAAGTTAGTGGAATTATGTTCATTAATACTATTATCTTAATATTTTTATGATTTTAAGCACATTAAGTAAAGTATATTTGCCAGCCTCATTTGTTTTTAGCTTTATACAAAATCTCTGCAACGACATGAAATTGATTCCATGGTTGCTTGCAGCCATTCGTAGAGAGGACTCTGCTAGCACTCCTTTGGCAGCCTCTAGATATGTTTCTTGAGATGCTGTGCCCTTCTCCTTCTTTCTTTTATAATTCCTGAAGTTTTCTGTAAATTTATAAACAAACTATGACGGAATATATGAAAAAAATTGTACGGGGCAAGTTGTTATGCTGTCACAACTTGCCCCCGCTTTGCTGTAACAACTAACCCCATTGTACGCCAGCTCAATCTATAATGCATAACATAATTATCGTTCCATGTTATAAAACGCTTATGTGTATGGTGACATACCTGAAAGTGCGGTGGATCCAACATATAAATCGCAATGTATGCAATGAATGGTTTAACTGGTACAAAAATTACTGTTGAACAAGAAAAACAAATTCACTCTCCTAGTATGTCTGCAACGCAGTGGTTTCTGAAAGCAGCTAATCCTTGCTTCACATAAGCTTGCCCCGTTTCTCATAACGGTCATGTGACCTTATCACATCTCATTGGCTGCTGTTGTGCGGTAAAAATTAGTTCGTTATTTAACATAGTGATATGTATTTATATGTTGGAATAGAATTGTCAATTTTATATTTTCGTAACTGTTTTAATGAAATATATCACGCAACAGAGTTGATTTATCTGAAATGCATGTTAATTCTTAGACGAAGTAAAGAGGAGATTCCTTTGCTCTCAAGCACATGGCTCGATAGCACGTGCTTTAGCGGTAGTGATGACATATTTGTTTATATGACTTTTATCACTGTTTTAAACTGGATTAGTCATATATCGCCATTCGACGGTGTGCTGTGCCGAATGCGAGAGCTAAATTACTTTATTGGTCGTTTATTGCGCGTGTATTTATTATATGTATAATGGCAGAGCCTAGCGCCAGTTTTTCGCTGAAGCATCGCAAGGGAAAACCTTTATAAAGCGGCAAAAAATAATTGTGGTGCATGTGTTTAATGCACTCACAGGGAAGAATTCGTCTTTGTCAGTGAGAAAAGTCGAACAGCTGTGCCCTGAACTTACAGGTGTGTTAGATGCGTAGGAACATCGCGACATGAAATTGAGACAACAGGAAAACTTAGCACTCCAGGGGCGATATTGCTGCGTGGCGAAGACGTAATTTAAGGGCAATCAGACTGTACCGAGATACAAGTCAGTCACAAAATATACTACATTGACGAGACTTGAGTGAATGAAGGACTCACGCAAGTATGGTGTGACACGACTTTTAAGACTGAAAGGCAAGCATTTTTGCAAGGTATGTGTGCTGGTTTTAAAAAATCCCAGTGGAAAAGACCGAAGGCCTTTCATTATAAACTTGTTTCCGTTTCATTTCTCATTAATTCAGTTTCAACTTGCAGTTTCATTATAAACTTGTATTTTTGCATGCCTTCATATTCTCATTTGTATGATCTATCTTCAGGGCAATTATTATGACGTTTACTGCAGGTTTCAATGTGACGGGAAGGCACCGCCTATGGCCTACGGCACGAAAGCATTGGCCAATTAGGATAAGGGGGAAGGTAGTTGCACGCGGAGTGATACATGTCAGCGGAGCAAAGCTATATGAAACAGAGATTAGGTCAGCGAGAAGGAAGGCTCGGAGCTACAAGCTGGCTAAAAATTAACACCGCAAATCTGACGGTTAGTTCAAAATCGAACTGTAACAACCTGACCCGTGTAACAACTGACCTCGGTCTCCCCTCATTTCAGAGACTTGAAGTAAAGCAAAGAATAGATCCATAAGTTCTAGTTGTTTTAATGATGGATAATAAAGAAGAATCCTGTATACGTGGCAAAAAAGGGGGAATGGTTTGGTGTCCTGTTGGAATTGAAGCGCTTCTCGCTTTAGCGCTTCTATGCAGCCTTACATCATCCAATTGACGTTGTTTAGTCCACTAATTGAAGTTAAAAATATTCTTATTTATTTGGTACAATGCGGTAGACCCTACCTTTGCGCCTAGACGTCAATGTCTCCGCCCAAAGAGTAGAAACCTCTAAAACACGAAATAAAACAAATTAAAAAGTTTAGCTCAGCCTCCCGAAAAAGAAAAAAAAATACACAAAAAGGAAAAACGTACATTAAAAACAAGGAAAAAGAATGGAAAAAGTTCATCGCAGTAAAAAGGGTATAAATAAATACTTTAAAAACATGAAAACTTTGAATGTAAAGAAACCCGTTTTGTCAATGGGATTTATACTAATGGTGAACAATTTTGTTCCATAAAATAATTTAATTAGTTTTTTATTGTTATATACCGTTTGTTATTTCAAGTCAATAAAACGGAATGTCGAGTCAACAAGAAAGAGCGCTTTCAACACCAGCTCTAGTCCAGGTGCCAACGCTACGGAATAGCTCTAGCAGCTGTGAACTTTATTTTATTGTCCTCAAAGAAACAAAGAGAATAAATTCATAGAAAAGTTAATTAAAATATTTTGTAGAGAACATCAGTCTCTACCGAATAACATATAATTATCCGCCGGAACCTTTTAATTCGCATGCAAAACTTTCACACAAAAATAAATGTCATTACTTAGGATCAAACCATTACGTAGTAGGGCAAATAAAATAGAAAAGTTTGTCTCCATTTTGAGAAAGTATCGAAAGCTTATAATGTCTTATTAACAGTCGTGATCTGAGAGTGGAGACGATAGCTATGTTCTGACAAGGATGTCCAGGAAGACCATTTTCAGTAAACTCCCAAACATCCAAGAAACGTTCGATGCATCGTTACCAACTTGATGTATGTAAATGAGGTTCAGAAATAGCCACACCCTCCATAATAACACCTTAGGCAAATCTTGACAGTGTGCGATTTGTAGTTTTCAATATACCAACCAACCGGCCCTAATGATTATTCATGACTGCGTGCGCATCCCTCTAGGGAAGGGTTGATTATCTAACAAAATATCTAGCACAAACATGACCACACCAGAAATTGATACCTCCGAAAATATTGATGCGTTACGCTTACATGGCCCTCTACACATTCTTCTAAAACGACTGTTACGAAAGCTTATTACTTTTTATGTTGCCTAGTTACAGGACTTTTTGTATTTCAGCTGAAAATACGGGATTGCAAAAGGAATATTTCTTAGCGAAGATGTGTGTGAACTCACGCGTCTGCCTGTTTTTCGAGGTATAACTGAAAAATGGGAATTAAATTAAACAACATAAATTTGTGTTTTAATGTACCATACTTCAAGCTGCGACACGAACACTAAAAAGAAATGAATAAATCCCAAACTACTGTTCACAAGAAAATGTTTTCAAAGTTTAGATTTTATCAAACAGGGTTCGAACAATGTTGATTTAATCATCACATGTTAAAAACACTCGGGATGGTTCAGGTGGCTTCGTATGTGGCCTGCATATGGAGGCACGGGTTCAATTCCCGTGGCTGACCTACCTGACCCATGGATATTTCAGGAGTTTCCCTGGTCGCTAGGTTAATTCTATCCTCCAAATTTCCTACACCTTGATTTCATCTCCATTATCAGTTCATATCATTCCTCATTTGGTGGACTCTTTCAGGTGTGTAGAGCTCATAACTCGAATTATCTGCGAATATACTCTGATCCCCCCTGGGTCTGTAGACATTTACGGACCCAGAGAAAATCTTGCGGAACATATAATTCGTCAGAGCTCTCAACTTATATGAAGTATATTTATTTTAGAATTAATCTTTTTCGAGATATTCCTTGTTATATATCTCAATTTTACAATGTTTATATATTTCTCATATTTCGTATTTTTACCGGAAAATTGCATTTGAAGATTTCCTGAATCCAAAAAAGGGCATTTTTATAAACAGATATATGTAAATGTATCTTGGAGCGTTTCACCGGTGGCTTGTTAATTTAGCGGCAATCTTAGAGAATTTGAAAATGTTATTGATTTTCTTCTTTTTTTGTGGTTGATTCATTAGAGCTGGGATTCTATTTAGGTCATGTCCACGGCAGCTCATCTGATGTGGCTTAAGTAGAGCATGTTGGGTATAGAGATCGCAGGGAAATGTGATGATAGACAATAACAATAGACGGTAGACTAATCACTGTTTTTTCGAATTTACAATGTTATTAAAGTATCCCCGATGAAATGTTTTCAATATTGATGCACCATGAATTTCCTTATAGGTTCGTACACCTTGCATTTCGCACTGATACTGACTACCGCATCAATCAATCAATCAATCAATCAATCAATCAATCAATCAATCAATCAATCAATAATGGAATTTAGGTGCCATAGGCACCGAGGCTTTCTAGGGAATCTCCCTCTGCAGCCCAGAATTAAGTATTATTGTTTGTGAGTGTTCCCGGGGGTTGAGTTTGCTGTTGAGAAGTTTTCAGCTTGCCTAGTGTATAGGGGTAAAAAGGTAAGGAAAGGAGTTCATGTTTCTTATTTCCACTATATATAAAAACATTTTTGTTTGTTTTTTTATCTTTACTTTATTATTTTTTATTATTAATAAATATACCGCGTCGTTTCCCAGTTTCCTTTTAACCGCTTAATTCTCTTTGTGAAAGGGTTTAGTGTCAAAGAACTACCGCAAATCTTCGGTCCCATTATACACCGTTAGCATTGTCTTCTGAAAGCCTAAAGAGCATTCTTGCAGGTAATAATTTCCATGGTCCTTCTCAAAATAGTCTCCCCTGAATGCGATGCACTTGTCCCGGCGTTTCTGAGAGTCTTCAAAAACATGCTGGAAATCATTTCTGAAAGATCCTTCAAAATCGCCGCCGCGGCCTTCACCACTGCTTCTGATGATGGATAAGGCCTCCCACAAAGGCGTTTCTTCAAGTTACGGAACAGAAAAGGGTCACATGGGGCTAAATTCGGACTATAGGGAGGGTGAGGGATACACTTCACGTTTACTTTTGCAAGATATACAGCAACAACATTGGCAAAATGCAGCCGCGCACTATCGTGGTGCAGCATCCAGGCTGCTTCATGGAAATGTGGCCTTTTTCGCCTGATATGAACCCGCAATGTTTTCAGGACATCCCTGTAGTATCGTCCAGGTACTGATGTGTGTGCAGGTACAGCATGCTGATAAATAATTCCATGAATATCAAAGAAATAGATGACCATATCTTTCTCAGCAGAAGCAACCACTTTTGCTTTTGGGGGGGTTGGTGATGAAGGTTATTTCTACTGAGCTTTGCTGTTTGCTCTCAGGATCAAAATGATGTAACCAAGATCTCCAGTGATTGCATTTGAAAGAAACTCCGGATCTTCCTCTAACATCAACTTTAACTGCATGTTACCTCCATTGCAGCGTTAGGTGATACTGAATATGTCTGATCTTGCCTGGTTCTCACAGGCGGGAAGCAGGAGTACCAACTACTACTGCGCGTTTGTTTCAAATTATGCTAACAGAATATAACAAGATTGAATTTTATTGCGCAAAATTATGACCGTAAAATTTATGATCATTCTTAATTGAACAGCCCTCGTAGATTGCACTTATCTTAATGAGGCATTTATAAAATAATGCCTCAATCTTTAAGGTACATAAATTCATAGTGAATAATCGTTTACACACCTAGGATGAAATGTGAAGTCTTTGAAGAAAATTACCTAATCTATGATGTTCTCTAAAACAAGGCATTTAATTTGTCAAGAAAATATGCTAAATCTATGCTGTTTTAATGAAAATCATTGTTCCTCCAGATACCTTAAAGGGAATATAATGAGAATTTGTCTGTAATTATGACAGAATACGTTGTAAATCATGGATAAATTCTGGAGTTATCGAGTGACAATACGATTTATCAACAGGATAAGAAGATTAAGAAGGTACTTGCCAAGGCTATTTTACAAATTACTGCATTTATTGAATAAAAACCTGATTGGTTCTTTTCCGTTGTTTAGGAAATGAGTGAAATAACTCTGTTTAAGATGAAGTAGTAAATAAAAAAGGAAGATTTTGCAAGAACAGTTTGCAGAAGAGGAATTAGAAAAAGTCCTGATAAAGCAACATACTCAAGAGAGTGGTTAGATAGTGAAGTAATGGGCCTGCAATTTAATGAATACACTGGACGGAAAAAATATGTAGTATATTTTCAACTGACCACGCAGCTAATGAGCAAGAAGGAAAGAACATTTAAAAAAGCTTCTCTCCGATGTAATCAGGTGATATCCCATAAATCCATGTTCCCGAGGGAAACTGTACTCCCGGGCACTTGGCCAAGCCACGTGCCCGTCTGCCCCAAATTCCGTTAGTGTGTACTGCAAATTCTTGACGCAGCATATGTTGTACATACGGTGCCATCTACTGTACGTCGCTATGACAACCACACTCCGCTAAAACTTTCACGAGTTTACTTTTTCTTTAAACAGTTACCTCTCAGAGTTTCTCTTTATAGAAGTCGCAAAAAAGTTTGATAGACATGAATATTATAAAAAGAACATTTATGCATGTAGAAAAAATGCGAGTTAATATAAAATATACTGAAGTGCACAAAATGTTGCCCATTCCTCTGTTTCGCAAATGACGGTTCTCCCTCCGTAGTGCAACCAAACTTTGATTCCACCCAGACGTTACCAGTTTTATATGTGATTGTTATGCCAAAATAATTCATTACCAAGATTAATAACTCTATAAGGGAACAAAAGTATATCGAAATTATTTTATAAAGCAAGAATCTCAAGCAGTATTTAGTCAAGGAATAATAAGTTAATACTTATCCAAGTTCTTTGTTCAGCAAACATAATTACTTTAAAGAAGTATGCATAAGGCAATTAGAATTGTCGATCAAGTACGCAAGCAAGCAGCCCCCTGGCTCAAGTTGACTGCTATTAGAGCTGTGTACAAGTCACAGATAATTACAAAACGCATGTATATAAAGTTCTGGATACTTACATAATTGGTCTGGAAGGTTTCCGACTTAATAAAGATACGAGACTATTTTTCAGATTTATTTTTCAACATAGTCCCCTTGAAACTCTACATACCTCTCCCAGCGATGTTCCCATCTCTGTAACCCGTCCAAACAGCACTCGGCGTTTTTCTCTGCAAAATAATTCTTCACGAATATGATTGTCTCTTCATTTGTCGAAAATCTCTGTCGTCTGAGCGCAATTTTCAGATGAGAGAACAAAGAGAAGTAGCTTAGGGCGTAATTCGTGGATTTTCATCATTGCAACCACTGAGGTGTGAGACGGTGCGTTGTTTTGGTGAAACAGGAGTTTCTAATTCTGCAAATGTGGCCATTTTCCCGCTAGTTCTACCTTCAGCTTGCCAAGTAATTAAATGCGAGGATCTACTCCCATTAGTCCTGGACCCGTAGGACCAGAAACCGGGCCTCTCGGGTATATTTACCGGACAGTACCTATTTTATAAACTGCCCCCCCCCCCCGCCTGCACACGGCAAGCGGGACGGAAGTGGATACGCCACTTACGCGCCGGTCCTTAATGAACCAGCTACCAAATAACCTTGGTAGGGCCGCCGGTGATCTAGCACACCAGCTACTAGCTCTGCAGGCTAGTACCCGGGACTTATGAGGCAATCCTCTACCCCCTCCGGGCGGCCAAGGCCTGGCCGGAGGTACCCAATTTCCGTGGGTGGCGGTAACACACTGCCCCTCGAGTCCATCCCAATCCGAACAGCTCCCAAAGGGAGGGGCTCGAATGAGGCGCAGGAATACCAGGAAATCGTGTCACTACTCTACAAGAGTCTCTTCATATGTTGGACTCATAAATGAGTATGCGGTGTGCTAAAGTATACATACATGTTGGTATTATAACAGAACTTATTACAATTTAACCACAAAGAATACAACAACAACCCGCACTACCAACGGCCGAACTGCACTGACACGGAGAAAGACGGGTGCCAAGAGCGGAGAAACCGGCCGCTAGTGAAAAATAAGGCACTGTATCTCCTAACTAGTCCGCCATTATATAAAGCCGTAGTTATATAGCGGCATAAAATAAATAGAGCGGAAAAGGATCTTACTACACAAAACGACTTGCGGGTTAAGAAAGATGCGGTGTGTCAAATAAATTTTTGAGCCGTTAATCGCTTCCGACACAATTTTCTGTTTGTTTCACTTCTTAAATACTTACACTAGCCTTTCTCATGGTTACATGAGCACGAAGAATCAAAATCATCATATAACGTCACGGTAGCCCGCCTCTGTGACGTAGATGTTAGCGTGTTTATCTCACGTTCAAGTGGTCCCGAGTTCGAATATCGATCAGAGTGAGGTATCTGCATAAGTTTTACTATGGGATTTCCATTGCCCTGAAAAATGAATGTCGAATAACTCTAACTCTGTGGACCCTGGACTTATTTGAGTATCATTTCACCCATTTCATTCATCGTCCGATATGACTTAACATTGCAGGACGTAGATTTAATAAAAACAAATCACGGTCCTTAAACAACTGACTATTGCTTTACTTGCAGTACTCTTCTTGTCCCTACAACAAACTGTTATTTTTGCAAGTGTAAGATAAGAACCGTTATAATAACGTATTACTTTCCATGGTGACCCCGATAGGTGTATCAGGCAGATGTCTTCTTCGCGAAACAAAAGCCTATCATTGTGCGGTGTCGTCGCTTGGCTCCAAATCAAACGACATGCAATAACTCATCGCCCTCTGGATTATTTTACGTGCAGATAAAACAAAAAGCAAGCCAATACCCGCTCTTGGCACAATATCAAATTAAATGAGGAACAATATGGAGGCCTGACAACAATGGCACGGCTACACGACATACTGATTGTTCTGGCTTTTCCAATTATAGGTGTTCCAGACTATGTACTAGGTACTTTTGTTAGCAGCAAATTTATATACCTATATGTATTGAGTGTTCAAAATAAATTAATTTGACATTAGAAAAAAACTGGGGCTTGTTCATTTAACTTTATTTGCTTATTATTCATTTATCCTTGTAGAGATTTATAACAGATTCACAATACCCAAAATGAAGTGATTCTTAAAACTAAAGCAGTAGTTTATCTGCCAACTATCACAATGTTTTACTAGTGGTCTTTTAAAATTCAAGTAACGATTTATTCAGTTTATTTTCCTCCGCCTATCTTTATAACTACATTAAATATGATACTTTTCAATCCAGCTCATCAAATTTATCTCTTTGCGAAAGAACTGCAGTGACCATCTAGAAAAATATGAAAAAAATATATTTTTAGATTTTAATTAAAGAATATTGTCTCAGTTATTTCTAATGTTAGTTCTAATGTTTCCAGAATTACTCAGAATTATGTGCTAACTCAGTTGATGACATAAATATAAAGTAGTTAAAACAAAACTTTATTTTCTGATGGTTATTAAAATAGTTTTCTATCACATGCCTACCCTGGCTTATATAATTGTCTTCAGTTTTTCTGTGTATTAATTGCTGAAACAGAACTACGATTTATATAAAGTTACACGACATAAATTGTAAGTGAGAAGCTCCAGATTATTTCGAAAGCAAGTATTCATTTTATTCTGATGGAAAATATCTTATAAATGCCACTTTAATTAAAATTATTACACATAATAAAATTAACAGATAAAGATTCTAGTTTTACTTAAGTTGTTAGCATTATTAATGGATACAAACACTTGGAGAAATTATTTTAAAATTATTCGACCATTCCAACTGAGAAAAATGTTATTGTACACTGTGCAGCATTTCTAGAGTTTGGAAGACTGTCGAGGGGAGGTTAAGGGGGGACGTATGCAAATATTAAGGGTCATACATAAATAACCATAACATCAAAAGTTTTCAAGTTAGAGAAGTGAAACTTGGTATACTCATTTAGGATAATATGGTTAATATGCACAATTGTTTGAATAATTTTCCATTATTTATAGCTAATGCTACATATTTTTTCTATATGAAGAGGTGTTTACAAACTTAAGCCCATGTTTTTTCAAAATTCGCATATGGTATCTTTCTGAAATTTGGTATGTTATTTTAAAACATGAATTTGTTGGATTTAGATTTCTTATTGAAGCTGTGTAGAATTTAAAAAATGTTAATCATAAGCATCTTTTAAAGATTAAAATAATTTCATTTATTTTGTATCATCACATTCCATCTGGAGCTTAATCTTAAATTCTAGAACGAACAAAATGTTCATTGTGGCATAAGAAAGCTGTGTGCTAAATTGCAGTACTGTAGATGAAGTAGTTTGAGAGAAAAATGGGTTGAAGTTGTAGAAAATGCAAGTTACGGGGAAAGGCAATTAAAAATACAATAAGTATTATTCAGTTTGATTTTTAATTTTAAGTCAGAACTCCCCATATCCATAATCTGTATCCTCATTCTGGTCTTCGTCAGCCTTTATTTTTAAATTCCTCTTCTGTCTTGCTTCTTTCTGCATTAATTTCATAGCTCTTTCTGCACCAGCGATGCAAATGTTGTCGATACTCCGCAAAATTGTTTCCATAAACACACCAGGTTGATACCCTAACTGATGCATACCTTACTTACTGCCAACATTCCCATCATTAAACACTTTTGCAGCATCAAATGTAGCAATTTTCACCACTATGGAAGACACAAATGATGTTTTGGGACACCTTTTCCATATCAGACTGTTGAGGCTTTCAATTTGGGTTTTGTGTCTCTCCATAGAGACATTTTTAGCAAGTCTGGGTGTGCTAAGAATTAGTAGGTGGGCTTTATAAATTTCAAGACAGCTGATGGAAGACTATGGCTATGGTTACATGGCTCATTTCTTTTCACCGGACACCAAGATTCATCACAAATACCATGTTGTGGGTTTTCGTTAGTAGACAGTTTATGAAAATAGGTGGCCCACACTGCATGTTCCATATTTTTCACATCTCCAATGTTTCTTCTGATAGCAAGCCCATTGTAGTTCTGCAGTACACCTATTTATTTATGTGTCAATCTTCCTTTTCCACCAATAGGTTTGCCATCTTTGAGCTTTCTTCCCTTCATCTTCATCTCCTGACATAGTTTTCTCAGACGATCACCCATTCTCTTCTGTATATGGCCAACTGATTCAAATTTTTCAATTTTTACATTGGGGACATATGGGTAGCTCTTTAGCCCTTTTAAAAGCACTAGAATCACCATCACTTAAATATTTTATATATCTAACCACATGTTTTTCTTGTGACCTAGAAAATATCATCATGCCTGCAGGTTCCATTTCACCACTACTGTTATTAAAGTTTTTGAACAAGTTTTCTTATGAATTTCCAGCCATTTTTCTTTAGTTTCTTTATCATTATCTTTTTTCTGTTTGTACACACAGGACAAAACTTGCTCATAACTTGCAAATCTAAAACTTTACCTGTATCTAGACTTATTACAGTTGAAACTCCATACAGAGATGTGTGGCCACGTTTCATCCATGTATTGTAACATGATACACATAAATCAGTCCCAATTATTTGTTGTTCTGTAATCTTATGAGCAACAGCTTCTTTAGCAGCCTCAGAATCAGCCTGTCCATATAGACTGGAAAAATATTGTACAAACAAAGAAAGCTAAGAAAGAAGGGGACGTGGCTACTATGCAACACTAGAGCATTTAATTTTTTAAAGGTACATACAGACCACGTACAGTCATAATATTTTGGTGTTTAATAGTTAACACTATATAATATTTTAAAAAACAATAAAAAGTTTCAGATTTGTTGAACATTTTCTCGTAGAATTGTTCACCTGTTGCTTGGAATAGTCGGGGCTGTAAGAAATTACAATACTATAAGAGGTAAAAATGAGTATTCATTGTAAACACCATCTAGATCACTATAAAATATTTTTTATAAATAACGTCGAAGATGAAATGGAATTATTAGTTCGTCATTGTAATTTAAAAAAGCAAACTGTACAACGTGGGTTCACAAAATGCTTTGTAAACAGCTGTTCATTGGCTCAGCCACCCTGGGTAACTTAATGTACGACCACTCTTCAATAAAGAATAATCACAATTTTTTGACAACCTACCTTTACTCATCCTCACAATTATAATGGTCCTTCTCAAAATAGTCTCCCTTGAATGCGATGCACCTGTTCCAGCGCTTCTGCCAGTCTTCAAAGACATACTGGAAACCATTTTTTAGAGATTCTTCAAAACCGCCTCCGCAGCCTTCACCACTGCTTCTGATGATCGATAATGCTTCCTACGAAGGCGTTTCTTCAAGTTAGGAAATATAAAAAAGTCACATGGGGCTAAATCCGAACTATAGGGAAGGTGAGGGATACACTTCACGTTGATTTTTGCAAGATATTCAACAACAACATTGGCAATATGCGGCCGCGCATTATCGTGGTGCAGCATCAAGCCTGCTTCTCGGAAATGTGGTCATTTGTGCCTGATATGGACTTGCAATGTTTTCAGGACATGCATGCAGTACTGCATGCTGATAAACCATTCCATAAATATCAAAGAATGAGATGACCATAACTTTCCCAGGAGAATCAACCACTTTTGTTTTTTGGGGGGTTGTTGATGAAGGAAATTTCCACACTGAGCTTTGCTGTTTGTTCTCAAGATCAAATTGATGTAGCCAAGCTTCATCAGCAGTGATTACGATTGAAAGAATCTCCGGTTCTTCCTCTAACATCAACTTTAACTGAATGTTACCTCCATTGCAGCGGTAGGTGATACTGAATATGTCTGAAATTGCCTGGTTCTCACAGGCGGGAATGAATAGTACCAACAATGAAACTACTACGGCGTGTTTGTTTTACATTAAGCTAACAGAATATAATAAGATTGAATTTTAGTACAAAAATTATGATCATTCTTTATTGAACAACCCTCGTAATGTTTCTTAGGCTGCAATCTATAGAATTGCCGCAATGCATATGGTAGGTGTGACTATTACACAAAAAAGTTTTCACATTTGCAACAAACGTGCTGAAATTCCTCTCCAAAGCGGGCGGGTTTTATGTTCACATTGTAATGCAACTTTTTGCTAAAGTTTAACACCAGCAGGCTTTTCTGCTGCAATTTAAACACACAATTAACATGTCGCGTGTTCGATTCCCAATTGGCAATATAATTCGGAAACATCCGGTTTTGTACTCGATTCATTCCGATCTATTAAACATAATGCAAATTGGTACATGACTATACAAAAAGCTGCAACCAGATTCGTCACCACTCACCCCCCTCATGGTTTTGAGGAAGGGGGCTAATTTTGACAAGTCCATATAAAGCGAGTAATTCCACATAAACTGGTTTATTGCATGTCGATGAGCCGAAAGTAATCCCAATTAAGTTAGGATAACGATAATGTTATGACAGAGCAAACAGCCCTGTGATAAATACTTTAACAAGCGTGATGTGCCGCAGCACCTGTACAGCCTGGACCAAAATTTTAGTGTACACACGCAGCCAACAATAGTCTCACATCGGAGCATTCGACTACACAGGGGGACATAAGTAATCCTTATATTCCTCTTAATATATGTTCATCCCTGGTCAGAATTTTACTTTGTCCCTTACAGGCAACAATGGTCACACATGGAAGCATGTGTGTACAAACTGTGACATAAGTAATCTTTGATGTATAACTGCATATAGCAGGTTAGAATATCAGTGTACACTCACAAACAGCAACAGTTTAACTTCGGAAAATATGTGCACAGATTAGGGCATATTTTAGTGTTTTAGTGATTAGGAATTTAAATTAGGTTTTCAAAGGTGTACTTCTTTCGGAAATAATATTAATTTTAAATATTGGGAAAATTGTTAAAGTAGGTTTAGTGATGTTTGAGATAGTTATATATTGGGATATATCTATATAAAAAGTGATTTATATAGAACTGGCATATTTCTTTCTTTCTTTAATTATTCTTTCTTAATTATTCTTCTTTCTTTAATTATTCCGTTCAATGACCCAATTTTAGCACCAAATTAAGCCGAATGTTCTGGAGTTTCGACTCCTTGTCACTAGATGCGCGGATGTTCACGTTTTATTCGTAATTTCTATTATTGACAGCTGTTTTCCATATTTTGTTCTAGTCAATATGAAAATGCAGTACACATTAAATCAACGACTCTTCCTTGTGAAGCAATACTGGATTACGAATTCCAAAACACCTACTAAAAGGACATACTAAAGATATTTTGGTGTTCGCAATGCTCCCAAAAGAAACACAAATCTCAGTCTAATAAACAAATCGGAAACAACTGGATCTCTTGTAGGTGAAAAAGGCGAGCATCGTTGATCTAGGCTTCCCAAGGTTGTTGTTGACGTAAGAGCACGACTGCAGCAGTCACCCAAAAAAGCATTAAGACGTTTGTCGCAGGAGACAGGATACAGCTACTCAATGTGTCAGAGAGCTTCGAAAAGTTTAGGCCTAAAGCCACATAAAGTTACTGTTGTTCATCTGCTACAGGAACCAGAAAAGGATAAAAGATTGAATTATTGTCGTTAGTTTCAGACGTTCATCGTGCAAAATCCTGCCATATTGTTCATTAAGAGGTTCAGAGATGAAATATGGTTCCATTTATCCGGTTATGAGAAATCCCAGAACTCACGCCATTGGGCTATCGAAAATCCACATGTCATCCAAGCAGGACCTGTTCCCCATAGAAAATAGTGGAACTGATTTCCATTGAGTTTGTTGAGCAACTGGACGATGTAGACCTGAAGCAAGGATATTTTCAGCAAGATGGCGCTACATGCCACACATCAAATGAATCAATGGAACTAATTGCAGGTTTTTTTTTTCCGGCCGGATAATTTCCAGGAACCTGTGGCCACCGAGATCTCCAAATTTGACATCGCCAGATTTATTTTTATGGGGTTACTTAAAAGACTGGATTTATGTCGCATGTCTCCTGTCATTGTAAGATATGAAGCGCAACATCACACAAAGAATATTTTGTAAATATTTTGACTGAAGAGGGCGAAATAAGCCCTAAAGTAGCCTTGGGTGTAAATAAACCCAGAATCCCCCTACTACTACACACAAAGAAATTCAAGCTATTAACAACAGAGTCCTCCAGAAAGTGGCAAGTAACATGGAACGACGTGTTGAGTTGTGCCTTATGCAGGATGGAGGATATTTTCAACGTTTGCTATAGAGATAAATAATTTCCCAAAATTCCTCTACATTTTAGGGATAATAAGTTGTCGATAGCACAATTTGTGTTGAAACAATTAATGAAAGAAATGTCCCAGTTCTCTATAAAACTCTGTATATACGATTATACATATATGCATAATTTCAGCAGTGTGGTGACTTATTTCGTTCTTTTTCTAGCCAGTATTTCGTTTTCCTGTTTATTAAACTTCAATTCGAAACTCCTTATCATCTCCTGTAGTTCACGCCTGTCGAACTCAGTACTCTTATATGCTTAGATACTCAATTACAAAACAATAGAACCCAGAGCCGTCTTATATAGTGCGATCCACATAAACCTGAACAATAGGTCATAAATGTGAACCAATAATGGAACACACGTGCAACAATGGAAGAATATAATACACAATTGGGAGATTACATTGCATTATTTATATATCAGAGAATATTTTGGAAGTTTCCTCCACCAGCATCTATACATGTTTGCACTCGTCTCAGCATATTCTCTGAAGTTTTAGGAAGAGTATCCTCGCCAGTGTTACTTATTTCGGTTCCAATGGATTTCTTGAGAGCGTCAGTTGTCTGTGTCTATTCTTGTACGTTCTATTTTTAGATGCCCACACAAGAAAAAATCCAGTGATGTTAGGTCAGGGTATCTGCATGTATGGTGCGTTGCTCCATCTTGCTGGAAGTAACCTTCTCTCAATTCGTATCATCTCCATTAAACTTCTGAGATTATGCTGAGACGAATGCAAACATGTATAGATGCTGGTGGAGGACACTTGAAACATTGTTCTGTGAGATGTAAATAGTGTAATATAATCTCCCAGTTGTGTATTATATTCTTCCAAAGTTGCACGTGTGTCCTATTATTGGTTCAAATTTATGGCCTATTGAAATGGTTCAGATTTATATGGATCACACTATATATTGGAGCAGCGTTTTCTCCAAAACGCACATTAGGGGAGGAGAATTCTACAAACTTCTACGCACGTTCCGATAAGAGTTCCCTACAGTTTCAACTAACCACAAATCAGTCTACACCGTAACTACTTCCTAATCAATGCTACGTATATAGTAAAAATCTCCACCAAATATTAATGAAGACAGCGTCTGAAGTTTAATTATTAATGTGTGATACTTTTCTTCTGCATTATTTATTACATCGCCGCTATAATCCAGCTTTTTACAGAGTAAACATATACCTGCATGTAATACACACGATAGCGGTCAATGTTAACGGTAACTTACTCTAAGTCCAAGCATTAAGGTTAACCATTAAGTTAACGTAACCAAAAATAACGGTCTACAGCACTTATCCCTCTATCAAATGAAAAGCTGTCAGTTGGTTGCTAAGAGATGTGGTAACTACTTGAAACAAAATAAAATCGACGTTCTTCCGTCTCCTAATGAACACACATAGGCACCTGCAAACGTCGTTTGATGGTTCCCGTTTAAAACAAATGGTAAAATAACTAGCGACAATTGGTTTTTCGCTTGGTCGTTAGCAGGAGTTATTGCTCCATATAACTGCGGCACTAAAACTTGCCTCTCTCAGAAATAAATTAGGGACTTCCTTTATTTTTATTTTAATTTGGAGGTAGAGAGGTTTGGGCGGTTAATATTGGAGCCATTAGCGGAAGTGCTCGCTTATTACAAGACCAGTGGCTTGGGAACGCACGATGGCAAAGTCAAGGCAAAGAAAATACCAGCATTACAAAAATTATTTATTGTAAACAACAATAATAAAAAAAAACAAATCTCATCAACAAAAACTGGGTTAAATATCAGTAATATTAATTAATGCATGTAACAACATTTAGTTTAAGTTTAATTTGTTGCTTCTGGTGCAGCATATGGGATTATTTAGAACAATGAATGCTTGTTAACATATACCCATGAAACGAAACAAAATAAATTCTTAAATGCAAAGTTTAAAACTACGCATATACAGTAAGTACACTACTGTGTCAAGAAAGTTCCGAGAATTGATCAATGCAACACAAAATATTCATTATTATTCCAATTTTATATTATCGCCTTCAAAATAGACCCGTACAGCAATTATACATTTATGTATAATATAAGATTTTATAAGATTTCACACGAAAACGATCTTCTGTTCTCTAGACATGCTCTCTATTGAGAAAGGCTTCTCTCTAAATCACATAATGTGACTGGGGCAAATTTAAACCGAAAGGAAGTGCTACTATGTCCCTTTTTGTATTGTACATTACAATTTTCTCTAAAACCTTGTACACAGTGTTCATTTTTATCCGTTATTTCCCGCCCTGCGGTATAGTAAGAAAGACGTCATAGTTCATTGGTGAGTCCATCTTGAAATCATAGTTCCCTCTACGGAGAATAAGCGGTTACCTTTGCGAAACAGTAAGCAAATTACA
Source organism: Mantis religiosa (assembly GCA_030765055.1). NCBI lineage: Eukaryota > Metazoa > Arthropoda > Insecta > Mantodea > Mantidae > Mantis > Mantis religiosa. The sequence continues at coordinate 53,188,216 of CM060947.1, read as the reverse complement.
GCGCTCTCAGTGTGGTTCTCCTGGTAACTAATACAACCAGCTTCCCCTGGATATGAACACAGAGCACGTGTCTTCATGGTTAAATGCTGCTTTCGTACCGACATTAAAATTGGTTCAACATAAAGATATAATTTAAACCGCTGCATGAAGGAGTTTATGCAAAGGTATCCAGCATTCAGAAAAGCCCTCGGACTTTATGTCAACAGTGTCCAGGTACCATCAAATTGACATACTTTTGTTTGCAACATAAATGTGTTACATTTTATCAGTATACGATATAAGCTTTTTGCCATTTTTATGCTTAATTAAAATGTCTATTAATGTTGGTATGCTTATGTCTTTTAAAACCAATAGGTGCATCAAACATTTCCAAGATACAGGATCAGGTACTCGCAAAAACAAAGACACTGGTCGCTATGAAGTGACTAGTCCCAATCTAGAAGCAATAAATACTTTTATAACAGAAAGGCCTCAAGCATACCTTCTCGCAATACAGACAGTGCGTAAGGGGAAGAGAAAAAGGAAATATAAGAATGGGCACATAAGACTATGTAATAGAGATATATTCTTGTTTAGACTTGGATAAAAGTTTTGTACATATTGTAACACTAATTTATTTTTCATTCCAAGAACATGTTCTGCTTATTTTCTGGTTTGTAATGAAGTTACATTGTGAGTAAACTGGGTATTAGAAAGAATTGAGATCAAATTGAAATATTTCTATTTTATACGACAGGTTTACAATATGCATATATGTCTATTATAATAGAAAAACAGATGTTCATTGTGAAATAAGTGTTCATTGACTTATCATTTCGTATATTCTTCACGGTCTACATTTATAGCTGCATAGTTAGCTTTGCAGTGCACTGCATTGCAGCATATAGTTTTTTTAAAAACAGTTAATTCATCTACTCACTAGGTGAAATTACGCACCTTTATATTACGCCGGCAGACCCACCTCCCAAATAGCGTATTTACCTGCCGGAAGAGGGAGGCCTCGAAGCTGCTGTCAGCACATCAAATACGATCGCAAGCCGCTAGGAGAATCATATATAAACTCGCTCCATCAGCGATGCCATTGATGACGTACAATTTTCCGCGGTAAAATCACATATCAAAATGAACACCGTGTAGTTCATCCCGATCTTTACACCGAGTAGAATACCCTACATTTTTCTGGAGAACGCGTTTTAGATTCTGCTGCAGCTGTAGAAGTATTCCGTCTCTGCTTGGCGTAACCAATACGCCTGACCTTCCACCAACTGAGTTTATGACTAACTCAGTTGACGATCTATACCTCGTGCACAAATGAATTCATGAATTTTTGGCTAATCTTCCAGGCGTTAAGTATTATATATGCGATTTTTTGTTTAGATTAATTTATATAAACCTTGATCTGCTCGATTGCATGTCAAACAAGAAAACTTGAAGAGACAGTTAATGGTATTTAAAACAGTAGTAAATAATCAAAAGGGACAGTTAACTAACAGTATAATGTTGTTATAACAAAAGAAATATTTAATAATCATAAATAGAACACAATCGGCTTATTAAATATTCATCAACGGATCTGAGCCAGCCTCGGTAGCGTAGCTGGTAGCGTGTCTCCCTCACATTCCAGAGCTATAGAAGTTAAAACTGAATCAGGTATCTCTACAAGATTTTTCTCATGGTATTACCATATCCTGAAAGATGAATGTCTAGTAACTCTGAGCTCTGTGGTCCCTGAGCTCATTTGAGCTTACATTTATCCATTTCATTAATCGTCCGATATGACTTGGTTGGAGGATAATAATTTAAGAAAACGGATCCAAGACTCATATATAATAAATTACTTTAGAATATCCTGTTTAAAGAACATCGTTGCGTAAGATTTTTATAAAAGTGAAAGTTAATGAAACATTTTTATTTACACCGTCATTATTGTAGAAATAATTAATAAGTCATTTTTTGCATTTTAATTGTTTTAATATGTGGTAAAATTAGGTGATTTTGCAGATTATATGTCTGGTAATGCTATGTATAAGATATACGTACTTCCTAATATTTTGAGTTAAAATACTTTCGAGGATAATTTTTTTGTTGTTGTTTAGACACTTTTTTAATAATAGAGCAATTCTTACAAGTTACAAGTCATTGTAAGACCAGATATGTGTTATTTTTTAGCAATTGTAGTTGCATAATTCATATATTACCAGAATCAAATCTATAAATTCCAAGAAATTTATTAGTATATGACTTCCCTTATACATATTCTGTTAAACATCCGAATACGACAAAGGCAGGTGAACACTTTAAACTAAACGGTTTACCTCTTGTATGAGAGATTGGGTTTAAAGCAGTGAATTTACCTTCTACTTTTGACGGTCGCATCATGCCTACTGATACAGTGCTGCAGTCTTCACAGAGCAAAAGCAATTGGCTGAAGTCATATGTACATTTCGTCACACCGAAACTAGAAAAGGAATATTCTCACGAAGTTAAAAGTCAATTAGTATTTGTGAAATCAGTTGCAAGTCATCTCAGTCGTACAGAAATGTAATATTTGTTTTTGCAGGCATGTCAGACTATTTTTGAAACAAAAGAATATAGGTAATTCTTAACTCTTTGTTCCTTAAATATATATTAACCCCATGAAATCTTCCTTGAGGTGCTTTAAATATTCTTTAGCTCGTCAAAATCTCCAACTTTGAGAGTTAATTTTGAATAAAACGTTGATATAAAGCAAGTAACACCAGTAAATTGTCCGAAATCGAAAATTGCTAATTTTACTAGAAAAGAGGTAATTTAATTGCATAATTTCATTCCAGTTTAGAAACAGTTAAATTCTTGTTTATTACGCTGCGGTGGTCCACCTGAGAAGTGGTAGATATTTATTTGAGAGTGATCTGCCATGCACCACATTTGGCGTAATTTTTGCAGTTCGACCTCTGACATTGACGTAATAATAAACGGAGTATGGAAGGGGGGAAAATACAAAGGGCAATATTCGTTTGTTTTTATTGGTTGGGCTAGGCCTGAAATTGAGTCATCATGTATTTATTGTTGTGCAGACAGCGCCGTTATGCCGCGTGACGTGTGCAAATGTTATCGTAAGTCATCTGTTTTAACCGTAACATTAGCTTGAAGTGTCTTCCGGTCGAAATGCGATCGACTTTTTCAGCCTACTTCGTTGAGGAGCGTTTGTACACTCGTGGAACATAGAATCAAATCATCGAGTTTTGTTTATGGAGCAAAATGGAAGGTAAAAGGTGTAATGTTTCATTTGCACGACCTTCTCTATTCACTGGTTTATCGTCATCGTGTCTATCCTTCAAATTATTTATATTTTTCTATCTTATTTAGAGTAATCGATCCAAGATGTCCCTACTGTAACACATACGGCTCACATTGAGAGAAGTCTGGGATCTCTCAACAGACTCCTACACGGATTTTCGTAGCTTTCTCTTGTTGCAAGGCGAATGTTGGGCTGGTTTCTCTTGAAGCACTAATTTGTTTTCCCTCATTTATCATTTCGCTTCCCTTTTCCTATTTCAGGCATACTTAGTGTCCGTGTAGTGCTGGACAGATGCCAGTCTTTTCTGAGCTGCCTCAATATTCGAGGACTGCTGTGAGCAAAACGTTTATTGGGGTTATTATTCGAAGATATTCCTTGCTATTGGTATGAATGCTTAAATATTACTTGTGACATAGTGACTATGTTCCTTATTGGGGACGTGTAGTCGGAGATGTTGTCAGTGCTCGTCCGCTTAAACGCGCTGTCACCGAATAACTAAAACCTTCTGGATGTTTTGCTATCTCAAACGTTTGGAATATAAAAAAATGAAATCTGCATAATTTTTAACCAAGTGCATTGAATCTAAACCAGGACACCGCTTCAACCAGATTTTACTTCTCTCTTTGCCTATTTCATTTATTTTAATTCAATACATTCATGTCGCAGATTACCTAGTCTGCTTTTAACTACACCTAACTTACTTACTAAACTACTACTGGTTATACCAGTAGTTTTACATATCATCTATTTATCCCTATTCTAAGCTGGTAGTTCTACTCTATTTATTACATACTATTTACCTTGAGTGTTTACAATTTTATGTTATTATATCACTAAACTACCAGCACTAACATCCAAAACTATTTGAATAAATAATTGGTATCCATACCTCTCCTCATACAAAATACAGTAATATAATTACTAATTGCTTCAAGAGCAGAGGCCAATTCTCAATCATGTATTCACCTACGATACTAACTACGACTTGAACTAGTTGTCTTCATCTTCTCGTGAGCTCCACACTGTCCTAATCTGTCTTGTTGCCCAGTCCAAACGTCCTGTAGTGGTCCAAAATTGCCTCCATCTACTCGTGGTTGTAACATCCTCTTCATCTCTCCTATCTGTATCACGACTTTCCTCTTCTTCCTCTTCGATATTTAATGTTCGTCGTGTTATTCTCTGTGATCTTCTCAAAATTTCATCCTGATTTGGAGATTGAGGTCGATGCTGCTGGGTTGCATCCATTATCTGCACTTCTACCAGTCTCCTACACTCTTCCATCATTATTTTGGATACGTTCGCCACCATTAAACGTAGATCCTCAGTACTTCTTACTACGTCCCAAACTGCTTTCCCTGCTTAAGTTACTTAATTATTTTGTAACATGTCGTTATATTTGCTGCATTAGAAAATCACGTGTTCAGGATTACTTACTACACGTTCTGGTATATACTACAATAAGGACGTCTCATTTTCCATTATCAGCAACTGAATAGCTCGAAAAAGGGCCTACAACGAGATGCCGCCATGTCCATGCAAAGAAACAAAGTGAGGTAACAACGGACCTACCGAGCGGGATGGCCCGAGTTCGTTTCCCGTGGCCGACCTACCCAACCCACGAGTATTTTCGGGGGTTCTTCCGGGTCGCCAGGCGAATGCTGGGTAAGTTAATTACATCCCCAGAATTTCCTGTCCCTCCACTTCATCTCCATTTCACATCATCTCTCATCTGGTGGTCTATCACTCTCTCACTCTCAGGGTGAAAGTAGCATGGCAGGATACTATGCTCCGTAAACATTTCCTCCTTCGGTAGGATGGTCTCCCGACCGACCTCGTGAGCCATTTCCGGAAGGGCGGGTGGAATGCCGGTAGTGTTGGCCCGCCGGGGAGCTTCCAAGTAACAAATAGCAGGGGCTCTGTCCTCTGCATTGTCGTGACTCCTTGGCACTTAGACAAATAAACAATAGCTTTCAGTGCCGAAATCTCTCCGTAACAATCCTAATCCTAACAGTGGAACAGTTCACATTAATGAATTTGCTATGTGAATTCAGTGGTTTCATTGAAAGACTAAATTATTATTATCACTTTTATTCTTCTTCTTCTTCTTCTTCTTCTTCTTCTTCTTCTTCTTCTTCTTCTTCCTCTTCTTCTTCTTCTTCTTCTTCTTCTTCTTCTTCTTCTTCTTCTTCTTCTTCTTCTTCTTCTTCTTCTTCTTCTTCTTCTTCTTCTTCTTCTTCTTATTATTATTATTATTATTATTATTATTATTATTATTATTATTATTATTATTATTATTATTATTATTATTATTATTATTATTATTATTATTATTATTATTATTATTATTATTATTATTATTATTATTATTATTATTATTATTATTATTATTATTATTATTATTATTATTATTATTATTATTATTATTATTATTTCGCTATCACCATTTCACAACTTTTGTAGTATACTATAGTAAACCAATGCTTTTAAAACAAACAATAGAATCGAATAATTGGGCAAAAAAAAAGATTTTTGGGAGGTGGGCTTTTTGCTTAAAAATCCCTTTATAATTTAAAATTTAACCCAATGACTTAAAAATTTCTTTATATGTAAAAAACTTCAAAAAGTAAAATGCCTGATGCTGCTGAGAAGAATTTCATCTGATTCAGCAACACAAAAACTTTCTCACAATTTGCCATTTTTTGGAGTACTTTTCTTCGTATATTGCTGGTTATCTTCACTGGAATTCCGATGTCTTGAATGTTTTCTGCTAAGAATGTTACCACACCTTTCACCGATATAACTATTGGTATAATTTTAGAGTTTGTAATTTGCAAATATTTTTATCTCTAATACCAAGTTCTGGTATTTACTTACTTTATGCATTCTTTTTCCTTAAGTTATGAGTGGATGGGATGCTGACATCAATATAATTGCCTTTGAGCTATTTTTACCAGTTAGTAGTGGATCTGGTCGGTTAAATTAACTGTTTATCTGTTGTTATCAATCTATCCCAATATAACAAAAATTCTTCAGATTCGAGAATTGGTTCTGGAGTATATTTGTAATACGGTGGTGGATTTTGAATAAGTTTCTATTGGAGAACTATTTGTATGTGGAGAATTTTAGCTACCTGGTTATGGATATGAGTTATGCGCTTCAGCTTGACAAACAGATGTTATGTACTCTATGGTTTTTCCCTGTAAATTGCATTTCCGACATCTGTCAACTGTTTACTTTCTATATATGTTTTTTCATAATTTCTAATCCTTATTACTTTGACCTGGATAGCCATAACACTTCCTTCCTTTGTGGTTGGAGTGAGCTTTTTATCCCTGTCGCTTTATATTGTTTTGTCTGATCTTACTTATGGAATTAAATCTATGTAAAAGTCACACAGCTGTTAAAAAGATCGAGCGTCACTCTGACTTGCTGTATTACCCTATTTCATTGTAATAAAATATGCATTACAACAATTTTACATTGCTTACCTCCATAAGGTAAAATAGAAGAATAATTTTGTAAGAAAACCTTGAAGAATGGGCAGAGATGTGAATGCAGATATTTATCACAATTTTTGCCCGCCGAATTTTTAGGTGGAGTACAATACTTACCTTACTTGGTAAATGTAGAAGGCAAACATCATATGTGCTAGACTCACAGCTTTCCCTATGCATTCCTCAGAAATCTATTCTTATGCATTTCCTTATTTATCCTTTAATTATGATAAACTATTGTGCAATTATTTTATTACCTAGTTCATTGTACATAGAGTGCCAAGGAAAAAGAAAAGTTTTATAAAAGAACGATGACTATGTATTTAAAATACAAACCAATATGGAGGAATATATTAGAAATTAGTAACTTTGTACAAACACTAGGTCCATTTCACATAAATCGTATGCTTTAAAGAGATTTACATTTATGATTTAAGATTTCCTGTATCTCTTAGAGTTTTGAAATGAACCTTTGAGCCATTTTTAACGATCAAAGAGGAATTTTCAAGCTAAACTTAAGTTTTTATTTTAACCTTGCTGATACAAAGCTGTGTGCTCCTCATTTCTAGACGAAATTACAGCTAACTAGACTGACCAGAGAATTAAAACTTATTTTATGACAAAATTTAGTATTTAGTCTTCCACTAAAAATAAACCTCTATCACTGGTTTTATTACTGTCGTAAATTACTTCTTTAACCTAATGCCATAGATTTTTGTCATTATTAACAGTAAAGTTTTATAAAAATATTTTCGTGCATTATTGAGTAAACAGTTAAGATTTATGGTATATAGGCGACGGTAAGGGCGAGTTGATTCCCAACAGACGAATTTCAGGCGGCCTTGGAGAACACTCGTATATCTCTCCACTGCAACCACAAACTTGCTAGCGAGGAACAAACTTGGGCTCTTTTCTTTTATTAGTTTTGATCGCCCCAAGCGCGGCGCTTGGATGGGCAATAACCATTCTAACGGGGGCGGCAGAAAATATATTATTTTGAATTTTATTGTACTTAGCAGATGAGTTCCGTGGAAGTAACAGAGTGTGTTTATAAAGTGAGGGTCGGTCGCAGGGCGAGAGGTAGAAACAAACGAGTGTCGGAAATAAATGTGTCATTTATTATCAAGGAAAAAGTAACGATCTGAATTGAAAGTTTTGTTTAGTGTAGGTAACTGTGTCAATGTATTCAGCAGTGATTGCAACATGAAACTTCTGCAAGTAATAATGTTTTATCTATTGGCAAATTGAATTTTATTCTATAATGTGCACGGGGTACACGCAGGTGTGTACCTTACGTGTACTATCAGCATTAGCTTTCACCCGGAGGAGTTGGAAGCGGGGTAGATGAGGCGGGTTCATCTGTGGCACGCATTCGGAAGGCCCGGGTTCAATTTCCGTGGCCGATTTACCTGACCCATGGGTATTTTTCCAAGGATTTTTCCGGACGAACGCTGGCTAGGTTCATTGCAGCCCCCGAATTTCGTATCTCTACATTTCCTGTCCATTATCATTTCACATAATCTATAATCTGGTAGTGTCTTTCAGGGCAGAAGTGACTTGGCGGTACATGGCAGGATGATACTTGTCTGAACGAACCTTCCTCCTCTTGTAGCACGGTCTCCGAAATGTAAATGAAATGTGTAGTTTAACGCCCGCTTTTGCTACATATGGCACCGCAGGCGGTGACACTGATGATACATGAGATGGAGAGGGAGCACCGGTGGAATGAGATGGCGGGGGAAACCGGAGGTCCCGGAGAAAACCCGCCCCCAGCGCCGTGTTGTCCACCACAAATCTTACTTTGCGGTCGCCTGGGATCGAAACCGGGCCACCTTGGTGAGAGCCAAGTGGTTTAACCACTGAGCCACGGCGCGGGCACGGTCTCCGATCTCCGAGCCCGATCTGGTGAGGCTGTTTTCGGGCCGCTGTCGGGTGAGCTGCCGATTTTACTGGGTTGCTGGGGAGTTTCCAACTAGTAAACTGTAGGGAACCTACCCTATGCACTGTCATGGTTCCTTGGGACGGCAACCCTTTATCTCCTCTCGCCTCATCCTTCCTCCCGGGGATGATCTAAGAGCCGAATCCCCTTCGTATCCCCTCCCCACCAATCCAGGTCAAGTACAAAAATTTTAAATTAAACTTAACATTTTAATATAAAAATTAAATAATAATTAAAAATGAAAGTTACAAATAAATAAGATGCAATTAAAATTGTAATTATATTAATAGGTTGATTATATATTATTTTACGTACCTATGCTAACACAGTTGTTCTGTGATAATAGCTTCCTCTAGATGCAGCCTTTGATAACTTCTGTGGTATAAAGATAGGAGACATTTTTTTAATCTAAGTCCTCCAAAGTTAAGTTATATCGAACGAGGAATGAAATAGACGAAGTGATGCTCAAATGGGCACAGGGTTCATAGTGCTTAGAGTTACCCGACGTTCGTCTTTCAGGTAAATGAAACCTCCGGGAAAAAACCTTATCCAAATAACTAACCCAGAACATCTTGAACGTCAGGCAGACACGCTACCACTAGGCCACCTAGAGGACTAGGAAGCTTGTGCTTGCATATATATTTATATATGTATGAATGTACATGTATTTGTGTATGGCAGGGTAGTTAGTCTCATACTATTATTTCTCTTCAGTTTATTTCCTTATATTTTTGTGTGCTCCCTGGCACAGTAAAATGCTGTTCAGGAAGATAACGTTGTGGAGCTCTCTGCGCCACACTCCCGTGTGGGGGAGCTCGTCTACAGGAGTTGCTGCGTACAAGTCCTGGGGACTTCCGAGCATTTCTGACGTTCTACGATTGCTTCACTTCTTCCCTTCCTCCTGGTGGGTATTAGCTTGCAACAGATCTACGTAAGCGAGATGTCACTCTCCGTCCTTCAAAATTGTACTTTATCTATACGTGCCCTTCTCAACTTGGTGCTCTGGGAGTGGACAACCCACATATGCCAGAAGTGTACATATTATGTTGATTGTGTGTTGTAAAATAACTATCATCTGTTTCAAATGGGGTGATGTTTGTCCTTGAGCGCTGCTAGGTGAGCAACCAATCGGAGTCCTGCGGTGTTTTCACATTGCATTCCCCCTAAGAGGTGTGTGACAAGCGGCAACATAATCAATCTCTAAAAAATACTATTCGCACTAAGACAAAATTCAGATTTTGCAAAAACTGATCCATGAGGAAGGTAGTAATGTATTTAACATAACCATAAAAACCTATATTTTAGCTTATATAGTTTTCCTAATACAAATAAAGTACTATTTATTATACCAATATATTGCGTAGTAAACAATGTAACGAATAGCATTATTGGTGGGAATATATGCGTGCACGCATATTTTTAATTACTCAGAACTGAAACGTAAACGTTCTACATGACGTGATTAAAGAATTACTTTGAATAAGCCAACGTGTTTGTTAAATTCAAAACAGAGGAAACAGTACACTCCCTACTGGACTAATCCTTGTTTCACATAGGCTTGCTCCGTATCTCTTAACGGTCACGTGACCTTATCACAACTCATTGGCTGCTGTTGTGGTGCAGACTGTTGTGCGGTAAAAATTAGTTCATTATTTAACATGGTGATATATCTTTATATGTTGGAAGAGAATTGTCAAATTTATATTTTCGTAACAGTTTTAATGAAATATATTACGCAACAGAGCTGATTTATCTGAAATGCATGTTAATTCTTAAACGAAGTAAAGAGGAGGTTCCTTTGCTCTAAAGCACATGACACGATAGCACGTGATTTAGCGGTAGTGATGACATATTTGTTTATATGACTTTTATCACTGACCTTGTTTTGAACTGGATTAGTCATATATCGCCATTCGACGGTGTGCTATGCCGGGTGCAAGAGCTAAATTATTTTATTGGTCGTTTATTCGCGTGTAATTTATTATATGTATAATGGCAGAGTCTAGCGTTTTTATTTTTTTAGCTAAAGCATCGCAAAGGAAAACCTTCACAAAGCGGCGAAAAAAATTGTGGTGCATGTGTTTAATGCACTCACAGAGAAGAATCCGTCTTTGTCAGTGAGAGAAGTCGAACAGCTGTGCCCTGAACTAACAGGTGTGTTAGATGTGTAGCAACATCGCGACATGAAACTGAGACAACAGGAAAACTTACCACTCCAGGGGCGATATTGCAGTGTGGCGCAGACGTTATTTAAGGACAATCAGACTGTACCGAGATACAAGTCGCATAAAAACGAGACTTGGGTGAATGAAAAACTCACTAAAAGTATGGCGTGACACGACTTTTAAGACTGAAAGACAAGCAATTTTGCAACGTATCTGTGCTCGTTTTAAAGAATTCCCTTGGAGAAGGCCGATGGCCTTTCATTATAAATTTGTTCCAGTTTCATTCCTCATTCATTCAGTTTCAACTTGCTCAGTTTCATTATAAACTTCATTATTTTTGCATACCTTTATATTCTTACTTGTATAACTTTATTTATCTTCCTGGTAATTATTATGACGTTTACTGCAGGTTTCAATGTGACGGGAAGGCACCGCAATTGGCATATGGCGTGAAAGCATTAGCCAATTAGGATGAGGGGGAAGTTAGTTGCACGCGGAGTGATACATGTCAGCGGGGCAAGGTTATATGAAACAGAGACTAGCAGAACGTGTCTGGTCACATTATATCTTTCTTAATGAATGGTTTCGTAGTCTCTATTTATTCCAGAGAGTTCAACGCAGCATTATTTAGTTGTTCTTCCGTTTAGAAACCAGTGAAAGTGTATCAGCTGGATAAACTTCCTATTGAAACGAGGCATGAGGTATTATAAACCACCTTCCCCCTTACTACGGCCAGAACAATCGAGGTGAGTTAATGTGGGCTCAAATTATGTTGCAAACAGAAATAACACTTGTAAGCTGACTGACGTTGAAAGACTTATTCACGACAAAATTGACAAGGAACACAAGACTGGGAAAACTCCGTGAGACATCAGATAAACTACAACAAGACGACTTTTGGAAAGAAATAGTACGTGACGGTATTTTGGAACCTATTATCATAAATTTGCAACACTCAGACGATAAAGACAAGGACAATTACAAATTATCTATTAATGTAAGTGATATTCATAGCTATATGAATGTACCACTGGCATTTTCTTTGGATTAGAAAAATAAATAATTCATAAGCTATAATTATTTTTAAACTATATACTTAAATATGTGTGTAATATAAGAACATCCACGTTGTGATTTCAACAACTGCATTATTGTAAAACTTTGGAAAAATCAGTTTGCGTTCCCTTACATTTAGCGGCAAGAAAACTCGCAAGTGTGAGAGAGAGAGGGAAATATTAAAACGAGTGGGGCAACGAGGTGGCAACTAACGTATCTGATTCACTACAGGCGAGAACTCTTCCCATTTTAAACACATAATACACAAACTACAAGATCTAAGATTGCAACTACCGATACTCGGGCATTCCAACCGATGAGTAAAGTAAGGGCACTTATAGTTTATGCAGCGTTTCTATAGCTTGGAAGAGGAAAGTCAAACAGCTAAGACATTCCGCTGATGCTTTACACATTTCTCTGTGAATGTCTGAAAGCTTTTCATTCACTATTAATAATAACCAGGTGTGCATAAAAATAAATTTGCAAGAACTAATAGGAAGATTTCACCGGCAATTTCTCGAGATCATTACACAAATGACGTCTAAAACTTGAGCTAAATTAATTCAATTGTTATTAGAGTATAACAATCAACGCGTGCATTTAATTTGCATGCAACTATCACAGCAAAATTCTGTCCACCAGTTTGATACCGCAGATCATCATATGTGTTTCTCCACTCACCTGAGCAGGCTATTCCTGCAAACATCTATGATTCTATTTAGGTTAACCGAACAGTTGCACAAATCATCTTATTTGTAATTATATTGTAGGTACAATGTGAATATTGGAATATCGACCAATTAGCCTTTTACCTACTCTGTCCAAACTTTTGGAAAAGCTAACTCAAAAACCACTTCTTCGGTTTGTTTCTGAAACCTCAGTTATACCTCCCCAACACTTTGGATTTAGACAACTTCATTCTAGTACTCATCAGCTCCTGAGACTTACTAAACATATTACCAGTAGCTTTGATGCCAAATAGCATACTGTGGCAGCATTCCTAGATTTCACTCAGGCATTTGTTAGAGTGTGGCACGACGGCCTCTTTTATAAACTACATGACCTAGGTCTTCCGTTCTACTTACTTAGCTTGATTACTAGCTATCTTCAGGAACGCCAATTTTCTGTGCCTCTTGGTTAAACGCATTTCTCACCCCGTACTATTTTAGCTGGCGTGCCCCAGGGTAGCGTCCTTGTGCCTCTCTTTACAATCTATATACTGCTGACATGCCTGAACTTCCTGCAGCAAGTAACGCACTGTGTGCTGACGATACAGTCATCTTTACCTCGCACTTCTCCACTGAAACTGCCGTTGCAACCCTAAAATCTTCCCTGGACATTCTCCTGTACTGGTTATCTCACTGGCGTATCGCACTTAATCCAAGCAAATGTCTTCTTAAGCTGCTCCGGCAAATATACGACTCTATAACACTGAAATCCCCTGGTTACCTTCTGACTGTGCAGTCAAATATCTTGGCGTTCATCTTGATCGTTGACTGACATGGAGTACACATATCAAAACAAACTAAGTCAGGCCTATGCTCGTCTTCATAAGTTGTATCCCATCCTGAACCGCAAATCCTCTTTAAGAGTCGAATGTACGCTGTTACTATACAAGAGTATTCTACGACCACTTCTTCTATATGGCAGTCCTGTATGGGGTTGTGCTTCACCTACTCATATTCACCAACTCCGGGTGTTTCAAAACAGAATATTATGATTGTCTGTGAACGCCCCGTGGTACATCGTGAATGCACAGTTGCATAGAGAATTGGACATAGTCAGCATTAATGAGTAGATCTCTACAACGACAAGCAGATTCTTTGCTCAACTTCCTTATGTATCAGGTGCTTTATTCTTCCAACTAGGACGTCGACTTGATGCTGCACCAAGACTGAAGGCACGCTTGCCACAGGACATTTTATTTCTTTAATATTTATTCATTATGTCATAAAGAAGTTATTTAATTTATACTCACACTAATCAGACCAGTTTGCTTGAGGGCTCTAATATGAATATCCTCTATCCCTGTATACCTTAATTTTATTATTATTATTATTATTATTATTATTATTATTATTATTATTATTATTATTATTATTATTATTATTATTATTATTATTATTATTATTATTATTATTATTATTATTATTATTATTATTATTATTATTATTATTATTATTATTATTATTATTATTATTATTATTATTATTATTATTATTATTATTATTATTATTATTATTATTATTATTATTATTATTATTATTATTATTATTATTATTATTATTATTATTATTATTATTATTATTATTATTATTATTATTATTATTATTATTATTATTATTATTATTATTATTATTATTATTATTATTATTATTATTATTATTATTATTATTATTATTATTATTATTATTATTATTATTATTATTATTATTATTATTATTATTATTATTATTATTATTATTATTATTATTATTATTATTATTATTATTATTATTATTATTATTATTATTATTATTATTTTTATTATTATTATTATTATTATTATTATTATTATTATTATTATTATTATTATTATTATTATTATTATTATTATTATTATTATTATTATTATTATTATTATTATTATTATTATTATTATTATTATTATTATTATTATTATTATTATTATTATTATTATTTTTGTTATTATTATTATTATTATTATTATTATTATTATTATCATCATCATCATCATCATTATCATTATCATTAGTTTTATTATTAGATATATATCTTGTACATAGCTCCACAATTTTATAGCACTAACTGTGCTGAGCAATTGAAATAAAAAATTAAAAAAAAAAAAGAAGAGAGAATGCAGTTGGCTTAGCTGATAGTCAAATATTGTATTATCTGGTCGCTGAGTGATGATTTTTACATACAGGTTTCTTAGCAATAAAATGTTTCATTTGAATAAAGCGTATTTTAAAACTCCTCAAAAAAGTGAACGAGTTTGGAACAAAATTATTGGCCGCGTGCACTTTGTGTGTGAGAGAGGGAAAGAGAGAACACCGTAATTCCAAAACGGAAAACTGTTTAAATACATAACTACATATTGAAAATGTAAGAAAGTTTCTCCTCATAAAACTAACTCTTAGCTCGAAAAGTTGTATCAAAATGTTTATTTTCTCAAAACTGTCTCTAAAGATTTTGCTTAAATTACATATTTAACGACGTCTTATGAAAATACAATAAATAGCCTTTTACCAAACTGCAAATCCTAAAGTAGTCTGCAGTAAATATATGCGATTCTGGGGTTTCGAACGTGATATTGAATTACTCAGTGAAATGTATGCTCTAGAGAACACAATAAACGACAATGGGCAGGGAAATAATGTGAATAAAACACGTCAGATTTTTTTAGAATTCCTGTCTGATAAAGCTTGTCTAAATTGTTTACCTCCCAGGTAATAATTGCGGTATATAAATGAGGTAACGGCCACCCATCCAAATAATAGCCAAACGCTGGGCTACTTAACTTGTCGCGTAATTTCACTAAAAGAGTGTATTTTGCTAAATTCGGAGTGCATTAGTATTCCTCATGCATTATTCACGGTTAATAACAAAAATAGCATTGGGTATGACGTCATTAGCTCTATGCCGTTGAACACATTAGCAGCGATAATCCTCTTAATTGCTAATGCTGGCGTGAACCAGTTTTTGTTCTGTTCACACAAACCTGAATCACAATGTTTTCACGTCCAACCTTTTACTTTACCCGACAACGCTTATTTATGACTATCATCGTATTACGTATCGAGATTTTACTTGAATTATATTGCCTTGTATCCAAAGAGAGTGAAATATGGTACATACGCTGGTTTTAGAAAGTAAAATCACATGACTTTCTCTATTGTTTTCTTAACTTTGTACTTGCAGTAAGTACTGTATTCCAGCCAACTGAGATTACACTTAAAATAGAGTGCACATTCTCTGTCAGTACTGTTACTGGGCCTTTTTATCTGTGTGATTCATCTTATTAAAGGTCTAATAAACAGCTCCTCTATAGTCGCAAGCAGGGTGCAAAAACTAGGCTTGCTCTTACTCTAGAGAGCACTAAGCTCCTTTTCAGAGAGACATTGGTACCGGGGGCTATTATAGTCAAGGATGAGCATCAACTCCAGACGTAACCAAACTTCTATGAGTTTTAAAACCACTGCCTGCCGAGTCCAACCCAATACGAATGATAGAGGTTTACCCTTACGTACTTTTAGTAACGTCAACAGTACTACGGTTACTAGGCACCACAGCAGCCCTACTTTTCCGAACGAAGGAACCAAAATAATAGATATTAGCTGGTCTCATAGGTGATGTCCTTCTTTTTTGTGTTTTGGAAAATTTATTGGGTTTATTTGGTTTGTAAATGCTATTTAAAGGATGCCATGACTAGTGTTGCGTACATTGCGAGTATTTATCAGTCTTCAGTTGTTAATAAACAATCACAAAATGGAGATAAACTTAGAACTAAGAGTCCTTTTAAAACACCACTGGATACAAGAATATAAAGTCACTGCCGCAGCTGGAAGAATATGTGAAGTTTACGGAGAAGGTGTCGTTAGTGAACCTGTGGCACAACGTCGGTTCCAAAGTTTCAACAATGGAGACAAAAACACTAAAACTTTACCACGTACTGGAAGACATAAAATATGGAATATTGAGGATACACGCGACGTTTTGCTAGAAAATCTGCGAGAAAGTACCCGTCGGCTTTCAGAAGAACGTAGTGCTTCAAAAATATACCATATATCGCCACGTTAAGACTTTTGGAAAATCATAAAAAAGCTCTAGATATGTACCTCAAGAACTGATACCTCAACAGGCTGAATGTAGAGTGAACATCTGTCGTCCGCTTATCCGTAATTCCATGGATGATAGATTTGTCAGGAGAATTGTCACATTGTCACTTGTGATGAAAAATGGGTGTATTACGAAACCCTGATGCTTCGAAACAATTGCTTGATCCCCGCAAACCTACCAAAGTCATCGTTAAAAAATTCGGTGCCAGAAAAATATGTGTATAGTGGAATTTTGAAGTAGAGATTCTCCCGGAGTTTGTTCCAAACGGGTGGGCAATTTATGCGGATCTTTATTCTCAACAACTGGAACGAGATCATGAAACTTTTAGATGGAGATGAATGAATGGAAGTAAATGGGTTGGGCCATTTCGATTCCTCGCACGTTGGCCGAATGTTGGACCCACTGTGCCCTCTTATTGGAGTGGTTATCGAAGTCCCATAGCCTTCAAAAACAACAGGATACGTCTTGGATGAGCACTTCTTATATGCTCTCACAGTTTGTCTGAGCCCAGATGAAGTGTCTAAGTGTAGCAAGTGTTTCACATTCGCACAAACATTTTAGAAAAGTTTCATCCTCTCCACCACACTTCCTGCGTTTTGGGTCTGCACTAAGCTTCATCACATGCAGGTGTCTCTTTAGGGTACTATACCCTATCAACAGACCAACAAGAAATACGAAGAAACCCAGCATTAGTTAAACGAAATGGAGTTCTATTGTAACAGGACAATACAACACACTATACTGCAAAAACAACCGCTGAACGATGGCTCAAGACTATAGAATCTATTGGTCTATACTTTGAAAATTAATTGCTCGTCAAAACAAATTTTAAATAATTTTTCTCCTTAAGGAAAACAATGTTATTTCTTTTAGTTCAGCATCTGTAATAACATTTTTACAGAAAATGTCATTATTCATGCTATAACATCGTGAAAAACAATGAAAATTTAATGCTTTATAAAAGTATAAGGTATTTCTAACGGATATCAAGTGTTTCAGAAATAACTAGATCTACTTTTCTTCTGTAGGACAATTTTGTATGTCTCCTGTGCTCTGCCAGTTATCCAAAAATCATCCAGAATGAAGAGTACTTCTGAGATTTTTCCTAGAAAATTAATCATAAGGTGTACAGGACGAACCCACACACCCTGGAAGAATTAACACAAAACATCCCCCAGGGAATTGCCAGCACTTCACATGGTGAACTATGGGAGCGCTGGAAAGCTTCCTAAAGATATCCCAAACATGTGTGAACAGCAATGCCACCAGTTTCAGCATCTCCTTTAATAACATGGGCAAGAAAAACCTTTAAACGTAGTTTCTATAATGTTGCGTTTCATCCACGCCTTTCTATGACAGCGGCAGACTGTAACGAGTGACGAGGGCGCGGACAGGCGAAACACGGCGCTTCCGTTTAGGATATTTTTGGGTCTCTCAGTATCTACAACATATTTTATTATACAACGCAACTGTAATATTCCTACAGAGTTACATACCCCTGCAAATGTGGAATGGATACATAAGATTCATAAAACATTTTGTAATTTTACATTTATATTTATCAATGTTGTAACAGCTGTTTATTGTTTCTAAAACCTATGAAAAAGTGTAAACCACCAAAGTATTCATTTCAGAAACTTGAAAAAGTCATCATGGTGATGTAGTTTAATAGAAATATGACACACAACATTACAGAAATGTATTTACTTCAGAGATCGTGATGATTTTGTACCGGATTTGTTCCTTTGTATTAGTCAAAAATGCACATGCCTCATGAATTAGACTAATTCCTTGCACAGCGACCTGGACTTACTATATTCAATTTTAACATTGCAATAAGGTCTTCACAGCAGTAAAGCTAAACCAACTCATATCATGTCCTCTAGGTTGTCAGTCAGCTATAAAATATACTACAGACTTCCGTTAGGTCGCGACCTGTAGGAGTCACCAGCTCCACGGTTTGCTAACTTTGTTTCTTGAGACGAAACGGAGACGTAACTAAGAGCGAAGACTTTAATTTGCTTTTAACAGGACTGAAAAATTGGCTAGTTTGTCGAGGGAAGGTTCGGTGTCCAATTTCATTCAACATCCTGCTTTATTTCTGTGACCTACCTCTCGACCTGCCGTTGCTTAGCAATATAAAACAAATGACAATTCCTCGGTTTCATTAGCACTACCGTAGCTAGCCCTTAACACTAATTTATTATTTATCTTAATCGATGTCACTGTATAAAACAATGGTCTGAATTGGTCTCCGGGAATTTTCGTATACTGAAATCCCACTCTTTGCAAGACCACGCTAGGCAACAAAGTATAGTAACTTAGGATCGTCTTCATGGTCAGACTTGATCCAGACCAACTAGCTACTTCCGATGGACTAACGTTAATGTCAGAGGTTCTACTCCCATTAGTCCTGGACCCGCAGGCCCAAGGACCCGGGCTCCTTCGACCAGGAAGTTACCGAGCTGTCACAAAAGGGCGTCCAGCACCTTCGTGGGGTTTTCCATAGGGCAAGACCTAAAGACTAACAAGGGCCCCCCATCTGGTCCTATGGACTCAAGATGGGATGGAAGTGGATACGCCACTTACGCGCGCCAACTCCAAAATGTGAAGGCTACCGATATGACCTCGGTGAGGCCGCCTGGTGATCTAGGACACCTTCTACTAGCTATGCTGACTAGTATGCGGCAATATATGGCCTCCCTCAACCCCGTCCGGAGACGTACCCGATCTCCCCCACGAGTCCAACCCAATCCGAACAAGTCCCAATCAGATAGCGGCTCGAATGTTCGGCCCGAGGTTCCTCTGGTAACGTCAGAGGTGCCACGAGTGCTAGGGTCCGCAGCGCCCGCACCACGGCAGCTGAAGGGGACAGATTCCCTGAGGAGTAACGGTGGACCATCGATTTTCTTATTCATAAACCGGGATTAGCGATAGTCTGGGGACCAAACACGTTGGTCCGGCTCAAATTTTGCTCCGCCTCTCAGTGGCATACTAAAGGCGGACTATCTTTGTAACATGGACGACAATGAAGTGATGAATGTTGCTGTGTGGCGTAGAATTCGTGAAATACGACGACGGAGGAAAACTTATTTACCAAGATTAGAAATTATTGCGAAGTACGATGACCTAAATTTCAAAAGCAGATACAGGTTTAGTAAAGCGAATGCTAGAAAGCTGATAGAAATGATTGGTCCTAACCTGTACATCAGGGACGATAACGGAAGCTTGAGGATCTCAACTGACACCACTAACACCACTTCGGTATTAAGTAAGAGGAGGATATCAAGACAACACTGCCGACCTGCATCAGTAAGCCACATTATCAGCAAACATGTTATAAATTTCCCTACATGCCTCCTCTTTTCTCACGTTTATATTCCTCGACACGGATTTATTTTCTATAATGTTCATTCTTTTTTGGACTAGAAAAAACATTGATCTTCCTCTGACCAATTGATACCACGCTTCTTCATATTATCCATATTCACAGCACTCCAGACTTTGTTACTGAACCTCAAACAGCAGTAGCAACCGTAAGAAGGAGTCTGAAACAGCTGTGAAACTACCACAGAGGTTTATAAACTTGTAGGTACACTGGTTTGTTTAGCACTCTATGGTACTGGCGCAAGCGGAGAAGAAACTTTCTACGTCGTGTAACATTTCCTCCGTGCTGGTTCACGGCTTTACTTGGTCCGAGGCTTTTTATCGTCTATGAATACCAAAACGTTAGACCGCCTTTGGTCCGGCCCAAGTTAGTCGCAAGATAGTCTAGACCAAGGTAATAACAGTGAATAGGGCCCTTAGAATTTGACAAAAAAGTTACTATGTTTTGCACTCATATGATTTTCGCTACTCACTTTGTAAGAACGCTTCTTCAAAAGTACAGGTATATGGAGAAGATATATCATTTCATTCAAAAAGTCATTTTCCTTTCCCATAATAATATTAAATTATTTAAAAACCATACAAATAAAAACGATTAAAACCCATTTATAAATATTAAATATAAATTTCATCCAAAACAATTTATAGCAAGTTAGGCATCTACAAGTTAACAATATCAAGAAGTTAAGTAATATAAACGAGATAAACAAGTGAACTGCACCGTGGGGCTGAGGTACAATTATAATGGGGGAGGATTCAAGTGATAAGGACAAATATGGTTGGGGGTAATCAACGGAAGCAAATCTGGCAAAGATATGCCTTCCACTTTTCTCGTCAAGTATACCACAAAAGTTTGGGTTAATTGCATTTAATTACAAAATATTACAATTCTCGCCTTACTGGCGTCACAAATTACAAACAACCTTTAGAGACTACCATTGCTTTACCCGGTGCGACATCCGCCACACTGAGAAATAGGACGTAGTTCAAGCCTATTTGAAAGCCCAAATATTCACGTATTTGTGTTTCGAGAAATACTCTCCTAACAATTGTGGAAGTATGGCCCAGGAAAATTTACGGTCAGAACAACCATTCTATAAATTACTATCCCTGGAAGCTTAAGTCCAAACCAAAGAACTCACCTCCGCACACCAGGAAAGCTGAGTCACGACTGCCTAGCCTCGTCTCTTGGAGGTACCCGGGAGAACAGGCAAGGCGACGATCACGCGCCCTCGCGGGAAAAACAGGAAACAGAACAAATGAAGCGCGTCAAAATAACGTGCAATCAGCACAATCGTTTGGATGATCGCCCACTTCTGCCTTGTGCATGTGAGCGTAAGGCCGGCAGTAGGATTGGCATACTGAAGCCCACTTTGGGCTATTGCACCATGAGTTATGTTTATATTTGCTTGTTAACGACAGTGAATGGTATCAGTACCACCATGTATTCCAGAAGTTGTATTACATGTCTAATCTAATATTGAGCTATCTTTTCTAAGCACATTTAAAACGCGTTTAAACCTGTTATTAGGTGAGTGCCTAACTAAGCAAGCTAGACTTACTTCTTAAAAATTGTATATGTTAAAGTACCAAATTTATGTCAAATATATTTTTAACCCAGATATTCCTTCTTATCATCATCATCGTCATCATCATCATCATAATCAATCATCATCTTCAAGGATTGGTCCTTAAGACCCGTTCCGTTCTCTTCAAGAGCCTACTGATCCAACGTAGAGCTGGGCATCCCACATCTCTCTTTCCCTTCGGCATATAATCTAAAACTCTTCTTGGAAGCCATTCCGCGTCCATTCTTAAAATATGATTTTTCCATTCATTTTTTTCTTTATTATTTTACTGTTAAAATCAAAAATTCCCAAGCTCTTCTCTTAAGTTTTCGTTTCTTAAGTAGTCTATTCTTTTGTAACCTGCCAGGCTTCTCAAAAATCTCATCTCTGCCGATTCTGTTTGCGTTGGTTCTTTGCCAGTGTCCATATTTCGGAACCGTATGTTAACTTCGGGATTGCCATTATCTTATAAAATTTCATTTGTTTCCTTTCGTGTTTCCCTGTTCAGCATTCTTATTATAGTCCCACACATTTGATTGAATCTGTTTAATTTCACCTCCATATCCTTGTTGTTATTTGCTACAGCTACTATCTAGCCTAGATATTTAAAAATATTAACTTGTTCTACTATTTTATTGTTTATAACTATTTTTGCTCTTATGTTGTTCTTTCCTCTAAAAGTCATTACTTTAGTTTTGTGTTCTGAGACTGAAAGGTTATATGTTTCCGCTATGTTGTTTAAACTATATACTGCTCTTTGCATGTCATCTTCTGAGTGGGATATCATCACTTGATCATCAGCAAATGATACTGTATTTAAAATTATGTTTCCGTTTAGTACATTTTGTTTTATACTTTGCTGCCATTCTTCTACCATATTATCAATGTATATATTAAAGTATATAGGGATAGAGGGCATCCTTGTCGTACTCCTTTATTTACTGCTTTTACTGTACCTTTTACAGTCCCTATTAAATGTTCTGGTATTCCACAATTTTCAATCACTATCCAAAGAATATCCCTTAAAACCGAATTTAACATAATCAACAAAAAGATAAATGTGTCAACATTAAATTTTTTCGTGTTTTTCAATTAGTTTTTAATTATAAATATACTATCCGTGCATGATCTTGCTTTTCTAAATCCGTTTTGAGCCTCATGAAGCAGTGCTTGCGCTATTGTACTTATTCTTCTTGCAACTATTTTAGAAATAGTTTATACTCTGAGTTCAGCTGACTAATTCCTCTGTAGTTGTCACACTCCTTCCTATTTGTTTGCATTTTATTCAATTTTTCACCCCTGGTCATGCAAAGAGAACAAAATTTTATTGCTACCAACCAAGTACCACAATTTGAAAAATTCCACTATCATTTCAACCTATTGTATTCCCATATTTTCATTTTACCAGAAGGCGAATGTGTAGGAAAAACCATTTCTGCAAATCTTTATCGCTAACAATAAGCAGATACATAAATAACGCATTGTAAGAACCATATCCTGAAGAATGGGCAGAGAAATTCAGATGAGTGCTATATATCAATTTTTTATGGAGTCACTCTAGACTGATTTGAGATTTTGTGATTTTTGTTACATAAAATCCTATGAAAGCTGGTAGTAATTGAAAGGAATATGCGGAATGTCTTAGGAGCTTGACAAAATGAACTTGGTGACCGAAGTTTAAAGACGCACCGCCCGTGACCTTAATTAGCCTGTGAGAGGTCAGATCCCGGTGTTTAATTCTTCTTAACGACGGATTTCAATGAATAATGAAAACGCCTTCCTGGCTGGCGACTTAAGGCACTGCATAAAATAATGATGAGGGTGGAGAGAAGAAAAGAAACCCTTTGTCAGTATGTGTGTGTCCCCGAGGTTTTTTTATTAAAGCCAAAAGATGAATTAACTACGGGCGGGGGAGGTGCTCTTTTGAATTTTTAACTCGCTACAGGTTGTCATGGAACCTTAAGTTACTGAACTGCAGATTGCGTTGTTATGGAGACGATGCCATTACCATGGTAACCGCTTTCGCATTACCGTTTATTTTATTGTATATGGCGCTAATTCCGAGCGAAAAATCTCGTTTTTCTTGTCACTTGTGCAGCAGTATTTTTTCACTTTATCGTTAACAGTGCGCTTTAAACGTCTATTTAACGTCCCTGGTGGGGCTATATGGAGGATGAGGGCGTCACTGTTGAATTCGCAACTTTCCAGCTTGACGGGGAGTCCCATAAACCTCCGTTAGAGGGCTCTGGGCGCTGTTTTAAAATGCCGCGTACATTAATTTGCGTGTTTGTAAATGTCTGCCTACAGAGTATCGTTTGTGTTGCTATGGCAACGTGTTGATTAGTTGCTAGATCGATTATTGTCTCTACTTTGTTTTAGAAACCTTTCGCAATAATATATGGAGGTTTGTTGAGGTGTAGCCAGTGTTATATGTTAGCGGAAAGGAAAATATGTTTAGGACACGTCTATGTGTGTAAGCAGTAGAATTTAAGAGCTAAACCAAGGTTAAATAACGGGATTTAACTTTAGATCTTGCAAGTAATAACTACGAAGAGCTTCAAGAAATTCCCTATTTTAAGGTTTACATAGAATATATTTTGAAATTTTTTACATTTTGAAAACGGTTCGAGCGATTTTTATTAAAATACCTTTTGTTAAAAATATTTTAACCCGTAACCGGTAAGGTGCAGTTCTTGTAACACAAATGGTATGTTGGGGTCAGGAGGACCGCATTTCATTTTTGAAAATTATGGATGATGAGGGATGATAAATCGTAATAAAGTAAACATAAATGTACTGTTCAGTTATATTTAGAGAATAATTAGGCATAAACTACACTGTAAGCCTCCGAATGCATTTATACAGGATATTTATTGTCATGTACGTAATATTCATTAGTTGAATGATGATAGTTTTAAGAATCAGCTATTTTGAATCAAATTACATGCTTTACTCTGGAAAAAGTTTTGAAGTATAAAATTAAAGATAAATAGTAAGTAATGAAAGTGTTTAAAATGAAATGGATATAGCAACTGGACAAAACAACCGTATGTCTTTATCCTCACAAATACGTCTTGTGGATTCGCCACATATTGGTGTACTGCAAGTTGCACAACATACCTTTGTTTTCCTATCTTTTGTTCTAAGACACTTTGCTCATCTAATCCGTTTTGTTATGACTCCTAATTTCTTGGGGATTTCGCATTTGAGCATCATCCCTAGAGGGAGGTGTGGAATACTCATCCTTCTCTGTAGAAGCGGTTCATCTAGCTGCCATGCCAGAGACTTGGTGAACTCGAAGCGTGATTTTTTATGGTTTTCCATTAATGATAAATATATTACAAATGCATTCAGCATGAAAATGTTCAGCATTGTGTAGAAAATAGCAATAGGCCACCTTCTACAGTGTCTGTTGATCGAATAAACTGTGCGTTTTTCATCAAGTGCATCTATTCCTCCTTTTGTGGCACTGTAGTACTGAATTATCTCAGGTTTCTTTGTTTACTGGTTCACTGAAGCACTGTAGTGCATCGACGATACCAAAAACACTGCCTATTTTGGTTTTGGTACATAGGAGACCAATATTAAATTGTCTAAAAATCCAAACAATGAAGATCCAGGTTTCCTGGCTTTGGATGGCAAAAACTCTTTTGGGATTTCTTTCTTGTTTTGCTTTAAGGTTTCAACATAAGTAAGGCCCCTCTTCCTTAGTTTATTAACAAGTTCGATACAATAAAATGCATTTTAATTGCGTAAAATGTTAAAATTTCCTCCTGAAACATACCAAAAGGATATGATATACTTACGTTATCAGAGTGGTGGGGTGACCCTGAACCCGCTAAGGAGAAAAACAACTGCTAATGATGTGTACGCACTCTTTCCACCAAACCTCAATGCTCAACAACTCAAAGTATACTGCCTGAAAAATACTGAGAACCCCAGCGCCACACTGCGGAGAAAATAGGTTTAACATGGTATACAATTTTAGCCGGGGTCCTCCTGACCTCACCATACCGGTTACGGGTTAACGTGAACTGAAATATGTTTTGGATTTCCTGTAAATATCCGTAAGTTCGTTTCATTTTGAACGTTGTACATCATTGGTAAGCCGTAAGATAAGACATAATCTTACTACAGTAAAACCTCTCTAAAACGGAACGTGATCCTGCCTGCTCGTATTTTTTCGATTACACAGATTTCCATCTTGTAGGTTGTGTTTGAATACAAAGAAATTACGAAACAGCCACACATATTTACCGTGAAATAATAATATAGAAAGAAGTGTAAATAATAACAGGCTGACTTCTAATATATTTTCAACTTACGTGCAATAATTGCAGTTTATCACCTAGTTTCTCTGTCTTGTTTCCAATCTGCAGCTATCTCCATATCAGCATCGTTTGCTTCACCACAAATAAAATTCAAAACAGTTCAATTCAATTCAATTAAATTTATTCATCCTGTAAATCTCCATACAAGATTGTAGACACGTCAAAACAAAAACATTTACAAAATTTAAATACAGAAATTACAAAAAGCATGTATAAGAGTAAATGCCAAAATATAATAATATAAATTAACTTTACAAATACTCTTGAATAGAATAAAAACATGCTTAACTTAAAAATGTATGTAGTTTCAATTTAAAAATATTTTGGTTGTTAATCTGTTTTAAATAAAGGGGTAACATATTATACAGTTGGATACCACTATAAGTAAAGGAATGTTTGTATAACGTGGTATTATGACTAATTGCTAGTAGGTTTGAACTGTTTCTTGTATCATGCGGGTGTGTCACTGCATATGTTTTAAAACAACTTAAACTAGCTTTTACATGTAAAAGAACTTTGTATATGTATAAACATGGCAGGATTATAATTTTCAGTTGCTTAAAATACACTCTACAGCTCACATGTGCAGGTTGGTTCACTGTTATACTTATGGCTCTTTTTTACATTCGAAAAACTTCTTTTGACATATTTGAATTACCCCAAAAGATGATACCATAATTCATAAGGGAATGAAAATATGCAGAATATGCCATTCGGACTGTCTTTACGTCTGCTATCATTTTTAATGTTTTTAAAGCATAGCACTGCTTATTTAACTTTTTAATCATATATCCTCCATATGTACAGTCCAATCCAAGTTTTGGAATGTTAAGGCAGTCTTTGAAACTCGCGAGGCAGTCTTTGAACTCTCTGAAATTGTCTTTGCCTAATTTTCTTGCTGTCTCTAAAGCATGAGTCTGGAGCAATGGTCCAGAAATGGGAATTCTTTAGTGCGCGCGCATTAACAAACCGCTGATGATGATGATTTGGATATAAGGGCGCTCAACTGCTTGGTCATCAACACCCTTACAAAAACTAATTCATGGCAATAGCCAGATATAAATTATTCAAAATTTTAAATAAACATATCAAACCAAAATGACTATAAAATAAGCAAGCACAAATGGGTAAAAACAATTAAAAGACTATAAGTACCAGTAAAATTCCAAAAGGCATAAAAGCACATCTTTTGTATATCAACTTGCCATGACAAAAGCTACCTGCCCAGAGGTGGTCGAATCAATTTGTTCCGTTTTTTTGGGGCAGGGCTAGCACTTTCAGCAGTTTTTTGGGCAGTGAGGACAGGATCCACCCTCTCCACATCCTCAATGGAGGAGGACGGTTTCCGTACTGGTAACTTCGAATCCAGTCTCTCGAGAGGATCGGAAACTGCAACCGGCGAAGATGAAAGTCGCCGATCTGCGTCCTCTCCAGATGATTCCTCAGATGTTGTTGACGGACATGTTCGCGGACTTTTGCGCTGGCCAGCTCTCCTTTCACTGGTCTTACTATTTTTCTTGAGGAAGTCGGTTCTGTCTTAAGAGGTCTTAAATTTCCTTGGCGATACATTATATATTATCGGTTCACATGTTCTTGAAGTGGATGATTTCGGCGGTGACTTGGCTGAATCCTTCTTCTTAGGACTGGACTTGGTCGGGGCACTCACTCTTGTTCGTGCTGGTGTTTGTTGCTTTGGCTGTGATCTTGGTGTAATTGACCTTTCAGATATTACTTCCCCGTTTATTTCGCTAGTTTGTGTTGCGATTTCACGTGTAGGTATAAGTAACGGTCCTAGGTACAGAAGGCTGTCGAATTCGCAAGAGTTTCCGGGCTTCCACGAAGGACATCCTCTCTCTTACCAGGATCTCTTGGATCGCCTTCTCCTCCATAAAACGGGGACTTTCTCTGGAGTTAACACTGCAGTTAACACACTTTGCGGGTGAAGTGCATGCATTGTCATGCTTGACTTTCCCGTAGTCAATGCAAGTGGCAACTCCATTACATGAATCACTTGTGTGGCCAAAGCGCTGGCATTTATAACACCTCAGTGGATTTGGTATATACTGCCTCACTTCAATAGCTTCACACCCTACCTTAATCCTTTTCGTGAGTTCTACCCGATCAAAGGTAAGAAACAGGGTACGAGCGGGCACTAGTTCACCTCGTTTTTTGCTGTGAACTCGATATACACTTGTCATACCTACTTCCGTCAAGCTTTCCTGAATCTCCTCATTGGACATACCATCCAATGTGCTGGAGTTTACAACACCACGCGAGGAGTTCAGAGTCCTATGCAATTCAAGGCGCACCGGATAGCTCGCAATCATATTCGCTTTCAAGATTTTTGCAGCCTGTGTCGGAGAAACTGCTTCGACCAGGAGCGTGCCATTGCGAGATCGAGTACATGACTTCACAGAACCAGCAATACTATCTAAGCCCTTCAGAATAACGAACGGGTTCACAGTACTAAACTTCCGACCTTCCTCAGTTCTATAAGTAGCTAAATAGCGAGGACCACAAGACTCGACTACTTTTTTTCCACTTTTGTTAAAAATTTTGTTATTATTATTAAATTTTACCGTAATAAATGGATTAGGATTCATCCCCCACAACTGGAACACCACTATTTAGCTCTTCATAATCTGTAGAATTTGTGATGCATTTCATATGCCCTGATGTTACCTTTAACCACTCAATCTCATAAATTGAGTTTTTACCATTTTAAACACATAGTTAATTTTTAGCTGGACGTCTGTTCTTTTCGTTTCTTCAAAAACATTATTATTTTCTCCAGTAATAATGTTTTATATATTGAAATCATTTTACAGAATTTGTGCACACAAACTATGTTTTTAAAAATCAAAAATGTTCACAGCTTTCTTCCATTCGTACTTGATCACTTGAAACAATGAAACTGAGAATGAAGACAATGCAAAACAGTTGTACCCTTGCCAGGTATGTTACAAGAGAGTTGAGAGATCTAATGGTTTATTATTTTCCCTTTTCCTATAATTATTACAGTTTATGACTTTATGCTTAATAGAACTTCGGTGCATGTGAAATCGCCTTCAAGGTTATTGCACTGCTTAAAATTTTGTGATTTTGTGGGTTCGTAGAATTAAAAGGCCGAGTTGCAGAAAATGAAAATCTCCTTTATTTTCGTAGAAATACTCTTATAAATTACAGCAGCATTACGTTACATACACCATCAGTCTACTAAGGTCGATGACGATAACAAACAGTGACAGCAGATTGCATCATTAGCTCTCGTTAAAATAACACTTTCAGCTGTCTTTCGTTTACAACGCTGTTTCACAACTGTCTTAACAACAACAACACTCTCAGTTGTTCTCTCTGCTTACTCACTCTGTTTACAACTACTAACTTTGTGAGACGTCACGTCCTTAAATATCTAATTCGTAATTATAGATTGTTCTAAAATAAACCAGAACCCGAACAACCTCTATCAGGCCAGAAATTTCCGGAAAAATAAAGAAACCAAATATTCTATCACATTACAGAAGCGTAACTTAATCTATGCAGACAACTCCTTTACCTCAGTTATCTTTGCTTGCCGGCGCTTGTTTACAATAATCGCGCTATCATTAACTGCTTAGCAAGGCTCATTATTACCATGAAACTTTATCCGTCGATTGTTTTCTTACCTATATTTGTGCCGAAACTTTTATACCTGTTGTCATGACAACACGTACGTTGTAACCCATTACACATAAAGCAAGCTGTTTTAATCAGGCTTTTTACGCAAACAATTCCCGAAAATGATCTCCGTTTCCACGTTAGGGAGTTTTCCTGGAATTAGGGCATAATTTTACCTGGGAAATAGCTCCGTTCCGGAATTATTTTTCGTTTCTACAGGTTTCCGGCATATAAGGGGTCCGTTTTAAGCAGATTTTACCGTAATAAAGTTGTTGATTTCGTTAACCCTTGGAATTTATATGCGAATAAATACATTTTTTTTATACAACAGAATTTTTAGAACATCATTTCGAAATGACTGCTTGTTATTTATTTTAATTTTTAGGTGCTTATAGGTTTCTCAAATATACAAAGCTATAAAAATACTCATGACCACCACCGGCGTGGATACTTTTTACATGTGGTATTTTGTTTTTCCGCCCCTAGTGCCTCAGTTCGGTCAACTACGATAGAAGAGTCAGCGTTTCTGTAATCTGGATTTACCCACATACTCGAAATTTGCCTCATTTCTATAACTTTGTCTCATGTTTAGAAGTAGCTTTCGTAGCTTTCAAAATACCTAAGTTTTAATTAACAAAAGTATTATTATAAATGTCTATTTTATTTTCTTCTTAATTATGCGTCTATGACGTGCTTTATATTTTTCTAATAGGAGGAATTTTGCTAACAGCGTAAAATACACTGGGGAAACGTAGCGGGAACAACATTCAGTGTAATCCGCTTTTATTGACACAAATGCAAAAGCAATGTAATAGAGATTTTTGATTATTAGCGATAGTGGTTCTAGTTATTTTTGAATCGCGATGTTGGCAGAAGTGCTGGCCGCATCCCAAATCCTCCCCCCTCCTGCAACAATAATATATCAGTTCGAATAATGATGTTGGAACGTCTGGTACAGATGGACGCGCGCCGGATGCTCTTCTTTTGTTTGTGTGGACGTACACATAAATCAAAGGGTGTGCTGCTGTCACCGGAAACGTTCGTCTCCGACATTGCAAATGGCCGATCTGCTATTAGCCACATTATTAATATACGAGGTCTGCAAAGTGCTTTAGCAATCGCTGCGCGCGCAGGTGTGTGTTTATACCGCCGAAATAAAAACATTTTAAAAATATAATCAGTTTACTCTGTTGGCAGCATTGATACAGCAGATCGCTTTTGTGGAATCTGTTATATTTTCATGATCATTGGAATCATTGTACGAATTCCATGTTATTACGAAGCGTTCACTGACTACTGTTAGTAAACCTCAGAATTGCGTTAACTTTGTATTTCAAATTGGAATGTCTTGCTTTAAATACATATAAGGGAGAAGAAGGCCAACAAAAAGTTTTGCCAACTATGTTGGTAGCACCTCCGGACAGTGTTGTATTTACAAGGCCGTCGCGTGGTATATTGATGACAGAGCAGCGCGACGCCTGACAAAGGTAAGGTAATTTGCTGCACTACCTCCCCACGGGGATAAGCCCCTCCCCGACTTGTGACAGGATAACCCTAATTGGGGGAGGGGAAGAGACAAAGGTGTCGATATGGGAAGAAATATCGACATAGGCTAATAACTCGCTTCTAAGGAGCTTTGGAATTTGGATTAGGTGCAAGTAGGGGATTCGCGTTTGTTGTCTCTTCGCTTTATACCAAACGAACGAGAGAAGCGTTACATTCACATGACTTTCTTTACTTAATGTTCAACAAACTATTTTTCTATCAACTACATGTTAATCGAAAGAGATATCTGTGAAATATAGCTTCATTACATATTTAATTGTTTCTAAACTTTTAATGGGAAAATACGGTAGGCTGAAGGATCACGAAATCATTTAAGGAGTAGTCGCTATATCATGGCATTGAAATTATGTTCTATTTGCATACCAGAAGCGTAAAATAAAGGAGTGATCGCTTCCCATTATTGTAAAATTCAGACCAATAACAAAAGCATTTCCCTAATAACTTCACCGAAATAAAATATTTTGAATGTAGTGTGCACTCTAACAAGGTTTACATTTTTGAGTAGTAGTGTTTGTTCTATCCCTTATTGTTTATAACTATGCAAAAGTAATTCAGAATGAAGAAGACTTAAAGCATATTCCCAGAAAATTCTAAACATGCATTCAAATTTTCATGAACTTATCTTAAACTTATTGAACGTTATTCATAATAAGACATGAATATTTTTTAAAAGTTTTCTCCATTTCAAATTACTTTTTTACATTAACATTTGCTTATAAAATGTTGAATTTATACTGAATAAGTTTAATGACTTTGATAAATCATAATGTGCTAAAATATTTTTATAAAAACAAAGTGTATATCTTGACATTTCTGGAAAAACGTCCCTGAGGGCTTGTTAATGCTGAGTGACTTTTGATAGCTTAAGAGATAGACAAACTGTTACTACACAAAAATTTTTATATCACAGAATTTACGTTGAATATATTCTTACTTTAGTTAATTTTCTCAACACTAGCCGTATATAGGCTAAGGTTTCTGATGAAAAGAGTCAACATGAAAAATTCAAATCCATGGCTGGGATTTGAACCACGAATCTCCTGGTTTCCGTCCAGTTTCTAGAAACCATTGGGCTACCATGGCCAACGTGCCGTCCTGACATTAAATTCTCCATTTGACTAGTATATTTCCCCGGTAAACCACTAGGGGCTCTCGCTTCCGAGATACATCATTTTTGGCACCTTACTATCGTACGCACTTGAGATCCAGGCTTCATCATTTAACTCTGATTGTTTTAGCTAATTGATGGAAATTGATCATTTCTCTACACTAGCCGTATTATGCTATGGTTTCTGATGGATACAGTCAACATGAAAAATTCAATGCCATGGCCGGGATTTGTACCACGGATCTCCTGGTTTCCGTCCAGTTTCTCAAAGCCATTGAGCTACCATGGCCAACGTGCCGTCCTGACATTACATTCTCCATTTGACTCGTATATTTCCCCAGTAAACTACTAGGAGCTCTCGCACCCGAGATACACCGTTTGTGGCAACTAGCTATCGTTAGGCTTCATCATTTAGCTCAATGGTTTAGAGCAACTGGACGGAAACCATTGCATTGAATTTTTTATGTTGACTCTATCCATCAGAAACCTTAGCCTATATACGGCCAGTGTAGAGATATGATTAATTTCCATCAATTAGCTAAAACAATAAGAGTTAAATGATGAAGCCTGGAACTCAACTACTTAAGATATTAAGTCGCCACAAACGGTGTATCTCGGATGCGAGAGCCCCTAGTGGTATACCGGGGAATTATACGAGTCAAATGGAGAATTTAATGTCATGACGGCACGTTGACCATGGTAGCTCAATGGTTTAGAGCAACTGGACGGAAACCAGGAGATCCGTGGTTCAAATCCCGGTCATGGCATTGAATTTTTCATGTTGACTCTATCCATATTCCTACTTTTCTCATCCAAGAATTAGTCTGGATTCTCAAAATTTCAAATGATCTAATAAATTTTCCATCAGCGGTGCCTAAGGATCTTTGCACCTGGTTCTTCACTCGACTAGGAATCATAGAGCTACCTCCTCTCTTTACCTTAACCTAAACTTCACCCACCAACCTGTAAATCCCATATTCCCATCTTTCCTTTATGGGACAGGAACTTGCATGACAGACCTCGGGCTGTCCCTCAGCCTGCCTACTGCTCTATCTGCATACCTGTGTATATTCTTACTTCGTTGTAATAACCATTTTCCGAGATATTGCTTGTTACTGCTTTCAGTTTCCAAAAAACTTACTTCTTAAATGTTAAGGCATTCTTTTTCCTTTTTATTAAATTTTATGACTTGTTTTAATATCTTGAGTATGCAATGAGAACGTAAAATTGAATACCTAATATTGGGATGAATTCATAAAAATTTGAATAGTGCTTAAGTTTACAGCATTCTCGTATTTCTTTCCTTCCTTATTTCCTTATATGTAATAATTTCTGTAAACGTTTACCTACATTAACATGAACAATAACAATTTATGAATATTTTTGACAAAAGTGATTGGGGAGAGAGTCGTGAGGGTGTGACGTATCGTGAACTAAGAGTCAATAATTGCAGCTTGGACTGTACTTTGTGAAGATGATTGTGCAAGAGCAGTAAAGCGCATTAGCGGTCCACAGGTTACGAACACTGTGCGGCGGAAGTTACACGTGGTCGGTCAGGCCACTCGCGCGTGTTTTGTTTACTTCCTATTTGTTTTTATTTATTCAGCATGCCGACTGCTCAGATTTCCAGCAGGATGGTTTTACTGCAACATAAATACAGCGGCTAAATTTCTACATTATGTTGGGTTATGGGGAGGAGAAACTGGAAATTTAGCACAACATTTTCATTTTCACAGTACTAATTTTAATTTCATCCTAAGCAGAAAATATATTTTTGTACATCTCGTTTATAATTTCTATAGCTCTTGTCTAAAGCATTTCTGGTTGCAGAAAAGCCCAGTATTTAGTAGTCATTACAATCTGTAATGGAATTTCTTACAAAATAGAATGTATTTAAGGCACTTTCACAACACTTTGGAAACTTCTCCTTCTGTAGTCTCCCTAGTTGTTCCTCTATCCCTTTAAAAGGTTGAACCTGAGGAACCGAAGCTTTGGATCCGATAGAGAACTAGGTTAGGTGAATAACCCAATACTTGGTGTGAAGGTGAAGGAACTGGATGATATACAGAGTGGACCATTTAACTTGAGACTAATATCTCCGAAACTAATCGCTGTAGGAAGATATGTATTGCACAGAAGTAGCTTGATATTAAGGGGGAAAGTAAATGTAAGTCGTCTTTTATTTGCAGGAAGTTTTGATGGTCATTTTAGGGTCAATTCATTTTTTTCATTCTTTATTTGTTCAATTTATGATTTGTCTTTAACTGCAATGGCCTTATCGGTGGCTGTTCTCCTTTGGAAGAACACATTCACACTCTCAGTCATACTTCCAGACTCTGGGGAAGATGAGGAATTATCTTGTTCGGAGAAAAATCCCCACCCTCAACGCCGGGAATCTAACCCGGACCCCTAGCACGGCGGGCACTTTATCAAATGAGCTACGGGGCCAGCCCTTTTTATTTTGTTTTCTCACTTCTCATAAAAATACCAAATAACTTTTTTTATGAAACGCTTTGTAACTGTTCTTACATAAATGTAAATCACGATGAAAGCGCTAATGGTTGTGTACAAAGAGCGCGATTGGTTGGACCATCCGTGGATGACCATTTGAGGGTCCGGTTAACTATCGTAATTGGGAACCAACATTTTTATTTGGTTTCTTTACCCCTCATTAGAAAATAAACAGCATTTTTATAAAGCACTTTCTTCACAGTACATGGATCTTTCACCAGATAATTAAACATTGATGAGAGGTAGCTACCAGAGTATCATCAAGTACCTTAGGATAATGAATGTGCAAACTGATGCCTTTCTACCTCAATGCATTTTCCAATTCTGTGAATGAACGATTGATGTGTCCATAAAAGCTTGTTTACTTCAATATTGTCACAAACATTTCGGTGGTTGGTGTTGGTGTTTCACAATACACTTTTTCCTTGAGGTAACCCCATAAGAAAAGGTCGGGTGATGTAAGAGCAAGAGATCAAGCTGGCCAATTAAAGGAAACTGTGCCTCCTATTCAACGATCATGGTAATTGTTGTCTAAAACTTCCTTGGCAGTACGTGCATAGTACCATATTTGTGACCTGCGAGTACACTAATAATAGACACAAGGAAACTATCCTAGGGTGGAAAATAAACAAAACGGACGCAGTGTGTCATTGCCTTCTATAATACTGCACTGTGTTGAATGAGGCAACCGTTCAACATTTTGGTCGTCATTTACGTTTCCGTAAAAACAATTGCAAAGTGCTTTATACAAACGTTGTTTTGACCTAGACCCTCCGCTCTACTTATTTAGCTTGATTATTAGCTATCTTCAGGAAGGCCAATTTTCTGTACGTCTTGGTTCAACGTATTCCTCACCCCGTACTATTTCAGCCGGCATGCCCCAGGGTAGCGTCCTTGCACCTCTTCTTTACAGTCTATATACTGCTGACATGGCTGAACTTCCTGCAGCAAGTAGCGCACTGTTTGCTGACGATACAGTCATCTTTACCTCGCACTTCCCCATTGAAACTGCCGTTGCAACACTACAATCTTCTCTGGACATTTTCTTGCACTGGTTATCTTGCTGGCGTATCACACTTAATCCAAGCAAATGTTTCCTAAGCTTTTCACCTTGCACAGTCCTGCTGCTCCGGCAAATATACGACTCTATAACACTGAAGTCCTCTGGTTACCTTATGATTGTGCGGTGAAATATCTTGGCGTCCATCTTGATCGTCGACTGACATGGAGTACACGTATCAAAAACAAACTAAATCAAGCCTATGCTCGTCTTCACAAGTTGTATCCCATCCTCAACCACAAATCCTCTTTACGAGTCGAATGTACGTTGTTACTATACAAGAGTATTCTACGACCACTTCTTCTATATGCCAGTCCTATATGGGGATGTGCTTCACCTACTCATATTCACCAACTCCGGGTGTTTCAAAACAAGATATTATGATTGTCTATGAAAGCCCCATGGTACATCCGGAATGCACAGCTGCATAGAGAATTGGACATAGTCAGCATTAATGAGTATATCTCTACAAAGACAAGCAGATTCTTTGCTCACCTTCCTTATGTATCAGGTGCTTTACTTTTCCAACTGGGACGTCACCTTGAAGCTGCACCAAGGCTGAAGGCACGCTTACCACTGGACATTTTATTTATATAATGTTTATTAATTCTGTAATGAAGAAGTTATTTAATTTATAGTCGCACTAATCAGACCAGTTTGCTTGAGGACTCTAATATGAGTATCCTCTTTCCTTGTATACTTTATTTTTATTGTGTATATTATGTATATAGCTCCACAATTTGTATAGCACTAACTGTGCTGAGCAATTGAAATAAAAATTCAACAACAAAAAAGTTGTTTAATTTTTTTATGAAGAGTGAGAAAATAAAATAGAAAAGGTAGGTTCCCATTTAAAAATATTCAATTGACTCTAAAATGACCTTCACAATATCCTTCAAATAAAAGACGACTAATGGAATTTATTGTGCCCCATAATATTGTGATATACTCACTTTGTTTCGTATTATTCTTAACCTTTAAACATCATTATTGAGAAACAAAGACAGTTTTGTATCGGTGATGAATCGTACATTTAGTAAGGTCAAGTCGCCGCCATGCGTGCGGCTCCTTTTGGCTAGTTGGAAATCTTCGCAGTAGTGTTTCTACGCAAACAACTGGTTGCTGTGAGGTAGGCAGCCATGGAAGGTTCTGGAGCTGGCTTGCCAAGAGAGATTAGCTTGACCTTCGCAGGTGTTGGTGAACTTGTGTTACATCTCTCCGCGCCTGTAGAATGTTGTATTGTATTGTGTTTAGGTGTTTAGAATTTTGAATAAAACAGGTATGCAAGTTTCAAGAAGAATTGTGTATTTAATTATGAAGTGTCCCGTATCTTCCAAGTCTTAATGTAAGTAATATGACCTCTCAATCTCCGAGTTATGCTCCCCAGTAATATCCTTGGAATAGTTCCACCATTTGGTTGATAATAACATATTGAAGTATTTCCAGGGATATCACATTGCTGGGGAATGCTGACGGGGGAATCCGGAGGATCCAGAGAAAACCCGTCCCAGCGACATGTTGTCCATCACAAATCTGACCCAGGAACGAACCCGGGGCGCCTTGGTGAGAGCCAATCAGTCTAACCACTCAGCCATGGCGCGGCCCACTTTGGAAACAATTTTCGTATAATACTACTTTGTTTGCCAACACGCCAGGACTATTTTTCCAATCAAATATTACATTTTATAATTTTACAAGAAATGTCTGATTTTAGGCCCCTTGAATAAAAAGTATCTTACAGATTTATTCACATGACTCGCTCTACACTC
The DNA here is from genome assembly GCA_030765055.1 of Mantis religiosa. NCBI lineage: Eukaryota > Metazoa > Arthropoda > Insecta > Mantodea > Mantidae > Mantis > Mantis religiosa. The sequence continues at coordinate 53,150,486 of CM060947.1, read as the reverse complement.
TATAATTTATTATTGTTCTACCAATTATTATTTCTTACTAGTTTATTTCTCTGTACAGAACATAAATTATTTTATGACTGAAAATAATAAAATAACCTGCAAAAAACGGCTTCCATGCGCTAAAATAAAAAAATAATATAATACATATGCAAGAGTTTTAATTCTGTTACGGAATAGAACCATTAGATAGAGGGATTATGAGTTCAGATCAGTGAAGCCAAATTATGCATTAAAATATTATATATTCAGCATATTTTCATTACAAGTAACGTTTGTTTTTATTACCTTGGGAATAGCCAATCATATCATCCTCATTATAAAGTTATTAGTAAATATATCTGAGGTTTTACCAACTTACCTTTATTGAAACGCTGAAACACAACTCCTTTGTGCATGTTTCCTTTGCAGTTTCATCAAAACATGAACTGTAAACATGTACATCGGTAAATAGTTTTCAGAATAGAGGGTAGAAGGGGTCATGTAAATGTGGCAAACCTGAAAGCAGTTGTCAGTTCCGACGCATGTGGATGAGAGTTGTGAGAAACTGAGCTACATTGAACTGCACCGAGAATCGATGCCTGGCCTAGTCACGTAACCGGAAACGTCGCGAAGTTTCCAGAAGAGAAACTCAATATAAACAAGAGAAGAGAAGCGTTATTGGCCACAATTAGGAGGTTGGCTGGACCACGTCAAAGCCCTTCCCCCGACTCTTTCCGGTTAATTCGACCGTTCTTTTCTAGCCCCTGCTTTTATTCTGTTAGAGCCTGCACGTAGCCAATGACTTGTGAGTTATCCACTTACCTACCACTTCGATCCTACGTGTTACAGCGTTGTGCTTTGGGCACGTTCGGATCATACCCACACGTAGAGGAATCCATCACTGTGATACCAGGTGTGTGCTAAAGTATTACAAACAAAACTTATAATGAAACTTGTTGTTCATTATGCTGATTTCGAAATGACTAATAGCTTTACAATGACCCCTAAAGGGACTTTTCAGGACCACTGTGGATGGGATGCCAGCTGTACGGGGAAATTCCAACTGGTCAATAGTAGTAACCCTGCACTCGGCACTCTCGTGACTCCTTTGCCTCCTCTTGCCTCATCTTTCCTACCGGGGTTGCTCCATTTGGGATATAGTTAAATAAGTCAGTGTCGTAAAACAAACCAAATTCAATCCACTGTAGAATGTGCTATTCCATTTACTTCATATTAATCAATATAGACTCTGGGAATAGAAGAAGATGGAAGAATACATAAGCTTCTTTTTTAATTTACATACTCCAACGTTAAATCATATCAGACGATGAATGGATGAAATGATGCTCAAATGAGCTCAGGGTCCATTGAGTTGAGAGTTACCTGACATTCGTCTTTTCACGATGAGGAAAAACCCCGGAAAGAAACCTTAACCAGGTAACTCACTAATAACGACATTCGAACTTGGATCATCTTGAACATTAGGCAGACAAGCTAACATTTACGCTACAGAGGCCGGCTATAATAGGCTTAGGCAATAGTCAAATCTTTTAACTGCTGGTCACTATATGATAGCATATATACGAGGGCTGTTCCATAAAAGATGATCACAATTTTTTGTAACAACGTACCTTTACTCATCCTCATGATTTTGATGGTCCTTCCCAAAATAGTCTCTCCTGAATGCGACGCACTTGTCCCAGCGTTTCTGCCAGTCTTCAAAAACATACTGGAAAGCATTTTATGAGAGATCCCTCATAATCGCCTCCGCAGCATTTACCACTGCTTCTGATGATGGATAATGCCTCCCACGACGGGGTTTCTTCAAGCTAGGGAATAAAAAACCACATTGGGCTAAATTCGGACTATAGGGAGGGTAAGGCATACACTTTACGTTGATTTTTGCAAGATATTCAGCAACAACACTGGCAATATGCGGCCGCGCATTATCGTGGTACAGCATCCAGCCTACTTCATGGAAATGTGGTCTTTTGCGCCTGATATGAACTTACAATGTTTTCAGGATATTCCTGTAGTATTGTCCAGTTAATGATGTGTGTGCTAGTACAACATGCTGATAAACCACTCCACGAATATCAAAGAATGAGATGACCATAACATTCCCAGCACTTTTGCCTTTTGAGAGTCTGGTGATGAATGAAATTTCCACACTAAGCTTTGCTGTTTGCTCTGAGGATCAAAATGATCTAGCCAAGTTTCATCAGCAGTGATTACGTTTGAAAGAAACTCTGGATCATTCTCTAATGTCAACTTTAACTGCATGGAGACCTGCATGCAAATGTCCTTTTATTCGGGATCAAGGATCTTGGAACCCAACGCTCCCAAACGCGTCTCATGTGTAATGGTTCTGTCACAAACGTGTGAGTGGCACCCAATGAAATGTTCAGTATTTCAGAAAGTGATCTTAAGGAAATTGTCGGTCCTCTCTCACAATTGCAGCAGCAGCGTTGATGTTTTCTTCCGTAAGAGCAGTAACTGAAACACCGAGTCCACCTTCCTCTTTCAACATATTAAACCACCTTCGAGCTGTGCTGTAGGGAAAAACAGACTCTCAGTAGGCCTCCTGTAACATTTTATAGGCCTCAACGGAAGATTTGTTGAGAGGAAAGCAGGATTTCAAAGCCGCATGTTGTTCCTCGCGTGTTACCTCCACTGCAGCGGTAGGCGATGCTAAACATATCTGAACCTGCCTTGTTCTCAAAGGCGGGAACCAGGGGTACCAACAATGAAACTACTACGGCGTGTTTGTTTCACATTAAGCTAATAGAATATAATAAGATTGAATTTTAGTGTGAAAAAATAACACCGTAAAAATTATGATCATTCTTTATTGAACAGCCCTCGTATGTGATGCAACCACCGGCTTTATTTCTCTTCCGAAGGAAGTCATGCTATGGAATTTCACGCCCGCAGAAATCTATGGTCCTCTACCGAGTTTCAAGTCGTGACCTGTGGAATCAATGACTGACATGCTACCCCTAACCCAAAATGACGATTACCATTCTTAGAAATGTGCAGAATACAGCAATTTAGGGAATACAAGAAACATGCCTGGTGCTAGAATCATAACTAATAAATGACACATTTTAGTTGTTATGAGAAAAAGGGAAAACTGCAGTATCCTTTTCGCTAAGCGAGAGCACTGCCGCATCTACTTGTCTCCATTTATCCCTCCAACTGGTGACTGAGGGAAATGAGAAGGACCCAGAAAGATTGGCTGGTACTTTGATTTGAAAGCACAAGCTCAATTATGCGAGCTATACGCGCTTCTGAGCCATTTTGCTCTGTATTTCAACTGCCAGTCTGTATTTTACACAAGAAAGGAGAACGCTGACAATGGAAAGGCATTCATTCGACGTTCAAATGTTTATGTTGGACCGCATAGTTACTTTGACTACAGAAGTTTGTGAAAGTAGGCTTCGAATGCTTCATAACAGAACCAAAAGATGTCACTGCTGGAAGTAAAAGACTAATAGCCTGGAGAACTCTTGAGTCCGGTTTCCGGAAAATCAAGTTTGTTTGCATAACCAAATGTGGAGAAGGGTTTAGCAAGGTTGGGACGACGGGAGGGGTCTAAACCGCTTACAGCCGCTCTGAAGCCCCTCGGAAAGATCCACTCCATTATTGATGCCGTTCTTTTGTTTCATCACCGAAAGTCGGATTCAATTATCGTAGTGTAACAGAAGCTCAAATAATTTATACGCGTCGCTTTTGTAAGGTCAGTTTAAAATAAAGTGATTTTCATTCCTTCTGATTGTATGAATATAAATGCAAATTCTTCTATATCATTACAAATTTTTAAATTTTAATCGAATGTGAATGTTTAGGCTGACTAATTTTATTCTGGTCTGTAAAATGTAAATTTTCTAAACAATAACAAACAATTAGAAAAATAAAAATTGTGCACTCACAAAATATTGTGAACTTACTCTTCGCCAAACTAGTCTCACGAAGCCTTGATCTCGTTAATCGAGATAAATGTGTGTAATGTATAATTTAAAATGTGTAGTCGGCAATTAACTGCACAAAAATGTCCGTCTCGGTAACAGTAGCGTGTACGCCTCATGTTCAAGAGGTTCCGAGTTTGAATCTCGTCACAATGAGTTACCTGGATAAGGTATTTTGCCGGTTTTTGCCCTTATCCTTAAAGATGAATTTCTGGTAACTCTGAGCGCATGACTCTGGGCTCGTTTGAGCATCACTTGATCCATTTCATTCATCGTCGAATATATCTAATGTTGGAGGATGTAAATTAAATGAAAAATTTCAGAAAAATTATATAACTTGTGTGAGATACAATCTTTGTGTTTAGTAAGTAAAAGTCAAACGTTTGGAAACAAAACTTAGGTAAATTTATTCGTTTTTTGCGGTTTATTGTGGATGAAGGTGGCGATGATGGATTTCTCACCTTTGGTGAAGTTCCAGCAGAATTCTTGAAGTTCTCCACGGCTGCTCTCGAGCGATGATCTCTGCACCAAGGGTCGAGGCCTGGGAATGGAATTGAAGAATTAAGGATCTTGCTACCAATTCAACAGAACAAATTTCTACCAATACTGGATTAAGACAAGGGTGTAGCTTATCACATACTCTTTTTAGTATATATAAGGTCGACATTCTAAATGAATGGAAGATTTTAGCAGACCCAGTAATCAAAATCAAAATAAATATTTATATTAATACCCTGCTGTTTTCGGATGATCAAATATTGATTCATCAGAATGAAAATCAACTGCAAAAATCAATTTATATTCTAAATAATATAGTACAAAAGTATAATTTTAAAAAATCAGAAGAAAAAACATAAATTATGGCTTTTAAAGGAAATTATAATGCAAGATCAAAAATTGTTTTAGAAAATAAGATTTTAGAACATATATCGAGTTTCAAATATTTAGGATGTAACATAGGTTTTAGAAACAATGCTGATATAGAAGAACAAAAAACAAATTCCGAGCAATATGTGGGACAATCAAAAAAACTTTTAAAACAGAGTGAGAAAGGATACGAAAATGAAATTGTATAAAGTAATGGCTATTCCAACTTTACTATATGGAAGCGAAACCTGGGTGCCAACACAAAAGAATTTAAATAAAATACAGACTGCAGAAATAAGATTTATAAGAAGTGTTAAAGGTTGTACAATATTGGACAAAATAAGAAATGAGGATATTGGAAAGGAATTAGAAATTGAACCAAACCATGACAAAATATCAGAACGAAGGCAACAATGGCATGAACATATATTAAGAAGGCAGGATGGAAGGTATCGAAATGCAGTATAAAACTATAATCCAAAAGGAAGAAGAGACAGAGGACGACCCAGGAAACGCTGGAGAGGTCTATGAAGCCGGAACGGGTGATATACCCAAACAATGGAGCGAAGAACAAGAAGATGAAGCTTCCAATTTAAGAATAATTCCGAAATTTCTTCCAAAATATGCTTTATTTCTTCTTGATGAATACGTATTTACTGGTTATTTACAGAATGTTGTATATTAAAGGATGGTTAATTTCCTAAATTGTCGAATGATACAACTAGTGACTCACCTTGAACGCATGCGTCGTAAATAAATCTTTTGTGCACTTCACTGCTGTATCCGCTCAAAACTTTGCTTTTAATAAGCTTCCACTGAGCTCTCTATATCTCTATACCGCTGTAGCATAGCGAAAATATCTTGCCGATGCAGATTAATATAAACACGTCTGATTCCTAAGATGGATGCTTGCAGAAGAACTGTTTCTTCCAAAGATTCCAACTTCTTCCTTATTATGTTGACATGGCTACACAACTTTTAAACTTTTATTGGTTAACGTCATAGATTACGTAATATCATTCCATAAATTACCAATACTCATAATCTTTTACAAACCTTAACTTTTGTTGTATCATTCTTATGGCCTGCTTTACTATAACTTATATTTTAACATAAATTTCAATCTCTTCAACTATCTTTGATACATTTATTTTAAAGAATTTAAAACAATATAAAATGTCTGCTACAACTTTAAGGAAAATACCTTACGTTTCCATGCTAACCAAAATTTGATTAAGTTTTTTTTTCTTTCTTTCTTTCTTTCTTTCTTTCTTTTCTTTTTTTTAATTTACGTCCTCCAACGTTTAGTCATAACGGACGATGAATGAAATTGATTAAATGATGCTCAAATGAATCCGTGGTCTATGGAGCTTAGAGCTACCCGACATTCGTCTTTCAGGATAAGGGAAACCCCGGAAAAAACCTTGTCCGGCTAACTCACCCTGACCAAGATTCGAACTCGGGACCTGTTGAACGTGAAGCAGAGACGCTACTTGATTAAGTACATATATATTCCTCACAAATCTATAATTAAAAATACATAAAATTATTTTAAACCAGTAAGTTAAAATGATGTTTCTTAGCACACTTAATTTTTAGGTCAACAAATATTAAATGTTGCTTTTAAAAGAAAAAAAAATATAGATCACAAAAAACTCAAATATGCATCCACGATATCTGTTCCGATTTATTTAAATTATCTTGATATCAAATTATTTTTATGAAAATCATCCTGCAGAATCCATAGAATTAATAAATTAAAACGTTTTAATTTGACAATTTTCTTCTTCACTCAGTTTAATTTTGTATCGAATTCAATTAAATTTTTAATATAAAAGTGAGATTTATTGAAACTCTTGGTTATAAAATTTGAACTCTAAACGTGCAGAGTTCTTGCATGCTTTATGACACATTGACACAGCGATGCTGCTCTCTAAACAACGTTGCTTTAAAGTTATTGTTGTAATAATCCCTTCATATACTCTACATACCCTAGGTGATAGTGAAAGAGACAAATTTACTTAAAAGAGGAAGAAAAACGTGTAAAAAGGCAACAAAAAGTTATGTTTCAGTGCTCTTTTTCTCGTAGATGGCTGGTAATTTGTTTCATCACTTGAAAGACAGATTGAGCGCAACCTGGTTGCCAGGGGCACAATGAGCAAACAAAAGAAGGCGGGATGGCAAGGGTAAGGGAGATTAGATGTAATATTTTATGTAAATACGGTATTATAATTAGCCTTTTATATTGGACCGAGACCTGGGAATATTAAAAATGTAGGTAAGGGGTTGATTTGAATGCTGTCGCAGCCAATTCCTGTGCAGAATGTCATCTTGCAGAAATTGCCTCAGTCTCTGGGGACGACTTGTCACATCCGATACTCTGTGTGCATCCAAATATACTTTTTACTGGTCAGAATATTTTACTATCTTTCTAAGATACAAGTAATATGCTATTAAAATGTTTTATATATGCTTTAGTGGTAGTCTAATTAAAAATTTACTGCTACATTATACATATTCTATGTTTATTTTGATACGTTGTACTTTCTCTACTATATCCTTAGACGTATTGTATTCTATTCGAACATTTCAGCTCGAAATCTCTCCGCAAATACACATTTTGAGTTCTCTGAGAAGACATGATAAACATTTAACCAAACGGCTTTATTACGTACGTTCTTATAGATACATTGAAAATAGGTGAAGTAGTCAAATATTTTAGCAGTCGCTTCTAGTCATTTTTAAATACTGCAGATTTGTAAAAAATGAAACAGTGTCAGAACTTGGGAATAACGTTTATTACAATTCTAAAATTTTACTCTAAGGAAGTTCTGCTTATTTATTTGTGTTTATGTTATAGACAAATTCGTTAAATAAAAAATTTATTTTTGTTGATAGTCGCCGAGTATTTGTGTTTTTTTGTTCAATATTAATTTGGTTACCTGGACTGTATTAGGGCTGTTCAATAAAGAATGATCATAATTTGTTTACGGTCATAATTTTTTGCACAAATATTCAATCTTATTATATCCTGTTAGCTTAATGTAAAACAAATACGCCGTAGTAGTTTCATTATTGCTACTCCTGGTTCCCGCCTGTGAGAACCAGGCAAGTTCAGACATGTTCAGTATCGCCTACCACTGCAATGGAGGTAACATGCAGTTAAAATTGATGTTAGAGGAAGATCCGGAGTTTCTATCAAATGTAATCACTGTTGATGAAACTTGCTACATCATTTTCATCCTGAGAGCAAATAGCAAAGTTCAGAGTGCAAATCTCCTTCACCATTAACCCCCAAAAATGCATACCTAGTTGCTTCTACTGGGAAAGTTATGGTCATTTCCTTCTTTGATATTCATGGAATGGTTTATCAGCATGCTGTACCTGCACACACATCAGTAACTGGACAATACTTCAGGGATGTTCTGAAAACATTGCAAGTCCATATCAGGCGCAAAAGACCATATTTCCAAGAAGCAGGCTGGATGCTGCACCACGATAATGCGCGGCCGCATATTGCTAATGTTGCTGAATATCTTGCAAAAATCAATATGAAGTGCATCCTTCACCCTCCCTATAGACCCAATTTAGCCCCATGTGACTATTTTCTATTCCCTAACTTAAAGAAACGCCTTCGTGGGAGGCATTATCCATAAATAGAAGGAGTGGTGAAGGCTGCGGAGGCGATTTTGAAGGATCATTAAGAAATGGTTTCCAGCTTGTCTTTGAAAACTAGCAGAAATGCTGGGACAGGTGCATCGCATTCAGGGGAGACTATTTTGAGAAGGACCATCAAAATTATGAGGATGAGTAAAGGTGCGTTGCCAACAAAATTGTGATCATTCTTTATTGAACGGCATCCGTAGAATATTATTTCATTATGCTCTGTGTGAAAATTTTGTATTTTTATATTATTAAATAACTACGTGACTAAGAATAAGCCACACAAAGCTAGGATTATTCTACAGTCTACGGTGCTTCTAGCCGTATGATACTGTGACTGCGTGGTTTACGTTGATTCGGAAATCTGGTTTGTAAAAATTTAGAACCACTTTATCTGCAGTAAAAAGAAGTGTTCGAGGCTGACTTGGTATTTTGCTGCACGAAAACAAATGAAAGAAATCACTGCGGTACACTTCAATCGTCACCTGTCGCAATAACCAACAAACAACTGCCGCTCTTAACTCCTTGCGGGTATTTCATACCTCCCCAGCTATTGTTTCTAGAAATCTGCAGACCTTTCGAGAACTTAAGCGGCAGCAACAATGGACAGAACGTTCTGGAGCATCTCTCTGTCTTTTTCTCTTCTGTCAAGCGCCCGGCTCCTGCCTGTGGCATCAACACAACAATGCCACATGGTGACAATATTTTCAAAACTTGAAAAGTTTTCGGTGAGAGGTTAAGGAAATCAGACTCTTATGTACATCGGGGAATTTTTCAACGATCAATTGGAACAGTAGGGACTGCATGAAGTAAAGCTATAAGGCCTAAAGAGGAGAATTCACTGCAAATCTCTGTAGATTGTTGTACACTAATTTATATAAATGAGTTTCTCAATTGTTATGGTTTATAGTACCTCCATATTGTACATGATTCAACATCAGAATATATTCCCAAAATTCAGGATCGTAACCATGAGATAATTTAATAAAAAAAACAATAACGGAAAAGATTTCTACGTAAAGTGAGCTCTAAATGAAGTAATCCGTTATATTGAATTTGCATCCTTAGGATACACTAAACTTGAATACCAACCTTGACATTTAACTCAGTTTTCGTTTACGAGTTCTAGAATAATCTTTCTCGTTCAGAGATCTCAAAACGTGTATTTGAATCGACGCCTTCACTTCAGATTTTTTAAATAAAACATTACAACTGTAGATACAATAAAAGCGAGTTTCTTGGCTGTATTTTTCCCGCAAATTGTCAATTTGTTTAGTTCAATGAGCGAGTTATTATATGCCAAGTATTGGAACGTGACCTGTAAGGAATTGCGACGTTTAGAAGGCAGGCGGAACATAACAGAGGAGCACCGGGGCTGTAAGAAGTGCTCCCCCGCCCCCTGATGCGGTGATCCATCAGGATTTCGTGAGAAGCGGCGCGGAGAGAGAGAGAGAGAGATGGGGGTACGCCGGCATCTAGATTGACTACCTCGCTTGAATGCCGATGATCTTCCCTGCACCTGTCAATCGTCGTTGGCGCTAGCGTCGCCCGGGCACAGTGCTCTTTGTTGAGAATAACACGCCGTTATTAAACATCTCATATCGAGCCTCGATGATCTGCAAACGATATTGAAACTGAAGGTGACGACATTCTTGTATTTCTGTCAACAAGGTTGCTATTCTAGAACCATCGTCAATATCAAATGTGAGGTGAAAACATTTCAGTCAAGTCTTTGAAGCAAGTGTCAATTCTTGGATAAAGGAGAGATTGCCGAGCAACCACGGTATTCATTCTAAAGAGAATGAAGATGGAAAACAGGAAGTTTGGGATTACTCTAAACATTCTCCGTCAAGATTCTACACGAAATAAATGTTTTGACATCTCCAACAATAATTTGTGACAAGTTGTACTCACGTCTTCTTCTCTAAACACTCTTGTACAAACTCTTCTTACAAACACTTTCATTAAACATTTCCTTACAGGCACAAGGTTTCAAAAAATAAAACCAAAATTTTGTGCTCATGCTAGCCTTAAGATTCCATACAATTTTGATTAAATTACGGTTGTTCAAGATATATTCATAACAAATGAACTCGTTTTGAATTTTATGCAAACAGTCTCAAGCTTCCTTCCTGAATGAATTGTTCACTATTGACAACAAGCTATAGACTATCTTACAGTACAAGAAGTGCAAATTTTATTAACATATGCAATTTTTGTCAAATACATTTGATGCAACCATTTCCGAGATATTCGTTTATTATTCTTTTTAATTGTAGAATATTTCTAGGTACTTTTCCTTAAAGAGCGATACGATCTTTAAAAATTTGACTATGGGCTTATATTCTGTATTCTCACGGGATGCGTAAATGTGAAGGTGTACAATAACTGACTACGTCCGTCTCGGTAGCGTAGATGATAGCATGTCTGCCTAACGTTCAATAGGTCCCGAGTTCGAATCTCGGTCAGGGTGAGTTTCATGGATAAGGCTTTTTCCGAGGTGTTTCCTTATACTGAAAGACGAATGTCGGGTAGCTATAAGCTCAATGGACCTCGGATGCATTGAACATCATTTCACACATTTCATTCATCGTCTGATATGACTAAATGTTGGAGGACGTAAATAACACAAAAAAGGAACTAGAAGATTGGTTTCTATAAGATTGGTTCAAAAGTAGACAAATAAACTTTTCGGCATTGATATTTTATTTACCGGTAGCCGTGCTTGGCAGGCAAACTCTCCGACTCGTAATTTATATTATGCCCTGTTATAGCCACAACGCAGATTTTGGAATGCTCGTCGTATTACATGGTAAATGATTGACAGTTTACGGTTGGCAACTAGAAGTAGACAAAATTGACCCATTAGCTATGAAAAAATAATTAAAAAACACTTAAAGGCGTTTGTACACTTTGCAAACAGTATAGAGTTCGATCAACTGTAAGAGTAGTTTTGTATATATGGAGATATTGTATTATATAACTGATTACATAAAATAGAAGTATATAAAATAATTAAATGAATGAATAATGTACAAAGAGGACTACAGAAAATGAGAAATTGTATATAAAATTACAGAAAATATGTAAAATCCATGTAATGTTACCATATGTAATGGGGCATGGTGATTCAAGTAATAAACGTAAAAAATGGTATAAAAAGAATTAATTAATAATTAAGAGAAGTTCAGAGGCCGTTTCCACAAAAATCCAACTTATAAATTTTAGTTTTCATAACCTATTCTCAAACACTTTGCAGTTTAATCAAATCAGTTAGAGCCATTTTTGAGAAAATAAAAATTTTGAAAACATATTGCATATAAGGATTCATTTAGCTCAGAGACTTTCATTGAAATTCATAGTATCCCATCTTTTAGATCTATGATCTATGTTTTGTATTTAACGCTGAAGAAATGGCATAGTCAATATCAAAGAAGAATATGAACCCAAAGTTTCGTGTTTCAAAACTGAGTTATAGCATTGAAATTTTCAGAAGTTTGAATTTTGCAAGGATCACTAAAGGTTTAGATATAAAAACATGTGAAAGAAGCAAATGAGATTTTTTTCGTGGGATCTCATTTTTTATGTGTACATTTTTTGGAGTACAGTAGTTCAACAAAAGATGACAGGAAGTAGGTAACATGTGAATTTTAATTATAACTATGAAGCAAAACCAGAAATACTAAAGACCTACATGATACACGCTGTATATTCGAAATTTCGGTAGTCTCTTTTTCTTTTGGTACTACATAAGTTCTTGCCATGAACTGGTTCTATACACAAATGAGTACTGTCTCAGCCCCGGCTGTATGTTTTATCCTTGCAAAGCTAAATGATTAAGTCGGAGTGAGGTAAAAACGCCTTTCCACGTAATGCAGGGCCACCTGTTAACATTTGAAAGAACCGTGTTGCTTAGCAACCGCCAGTGGGAACAGAGTTAGGTATTTGTTGCAATTGAAGTGACGGTTGCGACAGGAATTGAATATAATTCTTGTTCTTCTTCTTCTTGTAGAGGTGCAGACGTGGTTAATTACGACATAGGGCGGGCGGATTCCTAATGAACGCGTGTATGTGCTCCTTTAATTAGCATTGAGTCTGATGATGAACTCGTGGTGTGCATACACTTTGCTAAACAAGACCATTCGTGTGTTGGAACTCAAACAGTCCCCGCCTGTGGTTCCCGTCGCCGCCTCAAATGGGGCAAGTACCTTGTAAAAACCGTCAAATGTTTCACTGTATACTTCATTTTATAATTAGACTAAGGTGTTCACAGCAGTAAAGCTAGAATTAACATGAAATACATGTTTTGAAGTCTTGTACTCACATGACCCTCCCAACTCTGTTTTCTACAATTTATACAAAAGATTTTACGTCTACAAATTTATTGTTAAGGGTACTACATATTATTTACTTCCTGAACAGCTGAATTACAACTTCACATTTAAAATACACTCAGCACTGTCTACTGAACATAACTGAATTTTACTAAATTGTCATTGTCTTATTACTGCGAAATGAAAAAATTTGTTCTTTGATCACAGCTGAATCTCTCGCCAGGTGTTAATCTGCCCCATATTTAGACTCCGAAAACAAAGGAAACGTTCCAGAGGAGTAACCTATTTGAAACGACCAAAATAATTTCTCTGTTTTGCGTTGACGTTCGGGAAGATACACACATAGATTATTGTTCATCCAAGGAAACAAACACTGTGGACGTATCTTTAAAGAATTTGGTATTTCAACTGTAGCATCTCTGTATGTATTTGCATGTTTGAACTTCATCTTCAAAACACAGATAAGGCACTTTTTTCTGATATACATGTTTATGATACTAGGGGTAGAAATAATAGGGTACCTCCTAAATTTTTCCTATAGAAATCTCTGCAATCTCATCTGTACCTTGGAGTGAAATTATACAATAAATTACCTTTAAATCTAAGAGAAATTGTAAATGAAAATTATTTTAAAACTAGAGTTAAAAGTAGAATTAAGTTACTTAATTTTTATACACTACAAGAGTACTTAAATGTAGATTTATTTTAATGACCTGCTGACCAAGCCTATTGCACTGTATGTCAAATGGTTAAATCAATTATTATCATTAATTATTACTATTACTATTATTATTATTATTATTATTATTATTATTATTATTATTATTATTATTATTATTATTATTATTATTATTATTATTATTATTATTATTATTATTATTATTATTATTATTATTATTATTATTATTATTATTATTATTATTATTATTATTATTATTATTATTATTATTATTATTATTATTATTATTATTATTATTATTATTATTATTATTATTATTATTATTATTATTATTATTATTATTATTATTATTATTATTATTATTATTATTATTATTATTATTATTATTATTATTATTATTATTATTATTATTATTATTATTATTATTATTATTATTATTATTATTATTATTATTATTATTATTATTATTATTATTATTATTATTATTATTATTATTATTATTATTACTATTATTATTATTATTATTATTATTATTATTATTATTATTATTATTATTATTATTATTATTATTATTATTATTATTATTATTATTATTATTATTATTATTATTATTATTATTATTATTATTATTATTATTATTATTATTATTATTATTATTATTATTATTATTATTATTATTATTATTATTATTATTATTATTATTATTATTATTATTATTATTATTATTATTATTATTATTATTATTATTATTATTATTATTATTATTATTATTATTATTATTATTATTATTATTATTATTATTATTATTATTATTATTATTATTATTATTATTATTATTATTATTATTATTATTATTATTATTATTATTATTATTATTATTATTATTATCATTATTATTATCATTATTATTATCATCATCATCAGACTTTGTGGAATACGGACCTGACACTGGCATTCCAGTTTAAGAAAAATGGTGCCAGAAAAAGGCAGCGATAACTGGCATGTTTACACGCTATGTGCTATACCTACTGTTTTCTATGCCTGTGATTTATTATTTGTTTTAGTAACTCCTATATGTTTGTCTAAACATTAGCAAAGCAAGAGTATTTGTGAATATTTATTCGTGCAATTTAGAATAATCAACACTTATTCATAGGGAAATTCTTAGTAAAGAATTATATTGCATGCTTTCGCGTCACATCCTTAAAATAGGCATGAATAAATACCAGATTAAGTACTTAACCAACATTTTGTATATCTGTTTTTATTTTTGGATTCCGAGATTCTCAAAACATTTACTTAGTGTATGATAGTGATATCGATTTTTTGGGTAGACTATAATATGTCTCCCCTATGAGAAAGAAACAGTAAGATAATTTTCACCTTTATAATCTAGACATCTCTGTGGATATTTCCAAACCCTGCATGGCATATCCGCATAGCCCTGGACATTAAATATGTAAAATCTTACTGTTCATTTAGAAACTTAAAAAATATAAATTAAAATATAATTAAAGGAAGAAAGCCAGTGTAGATTTGGCAGGAAATTATAATGTAGTGCACGTATTTACTGCTACATTGGACGAAACAAAACACTGTGCGCTGTGTCAAAGGGAACTTAAAAAGCTCTGAAACAGTTTCACATTAATGTTGAGATCCCTAGGGACGATCCGATCGGGGACAACATCAGCTGTTGAATATCGGTAAATAAACTATATTCTGAACAAATCACAATAAAATTTAAATTTTAACCTTATTCGACACTTAGGGGCTCTTAAAACGGTTTTATTTAATTTCAACGCTTTCCAAAGATACGACACAGAATTTTTCAAGAAACACCGTTTTGATACTTTGATTAAAATATTCTATGTGTATGAATATTTTAAGTATTTTAGCTATAATGAATTTTCTAGGAGCAGTCTCTAAGTACTCTTCATTTTGGTTAACGTTTGCATAACTAATAAACGTAAAAGGTGTAGATGTTACTATGACGTGTTCACTGTTCACTTTTTGTACAGTTAATTATTTCCAGGATATTCCTCTTGGTAGTGTGCATTTTCCTTTAACTGCAATTTTCTCTAAGAGGAATCCGTTGTTGGTTAATTTTTTCTCTCGACCGTGTAAAATGAACGTAACTGCAAACGTAACTGCAAAAGCATCGCATACAAACACTTCGCCCGCCTCGGTAGCGCAGATGGTAGCGTGTCTGCCTCACGTTCAAGATGTCCCAAGTTCGAATCTTGTTCAGGATGAGCTACCTGGATAAGGGATTTTCGGCTGTTTTTCCTCATCCTGAAAGATGAACGTCGGGTAACTCTAAGGTCTATGAACCCTGGGCTCGGTTGAGCATCATTTCACCCATCTCATTCATCCTTCGATATGACAACGCAATAGGACGTAAATTAAAGGAAAAAAGAACATTTTCTGGTCATTTACTTCCTGCAGCATTAAGTCATATCGGACGATGAATGAAATGTGTGAAATGATGCTCAATGCGTCCGGGGTCCATGAAGCTGCGACATTCGTCTGTCAGGATAAGGAAAACCCCCGGAAAAGCCTTATCCAGATAACTCACCCTGACCGAGATTCGAACTCGGGATCTTTTGAACGTAAGGCAGACATGCTACCATCTGCACAACCGAGGCAGGCAAAAACAAAAGAGCAAGGACATTGAAATAGCTACCCGTTGACCAAGTAGTTGCTAGTGCTCACAAGTAGTACTCTCTCCTTTGAGCAAGCATCCGCACCATTTATTCGCCACCACCACTTATCACGAAACCTAGAAGCACAACTGAAACAAGATAAGGAAGTGCATTGACAGGAAGAAGATCGTCATGGTTGAGAAATTAGCTCTGCATTTGAGAAATTAGCTCTGCATTTCCCTAACGGCACTGAAAATTATACAAAAGTAAAGTAAAAGGTGAGATCGTCTTTCCCAGGGTGCGACACTTTTAACGCCGCCTTCTATATCCCTTAATTTATTAATTTGCTTCCAGTGGCAAACTGGTCTTTCTCACAGGCTGCAGCACCAGTTTAACACTAGTTAAGTTGGCTAATAAATTTAACATAAGCAAATAAATGAGATATTTGAAATAATCTTTGGACCATTTGAGGAAGTAGGATTAAACTGTTTCTAATCTTAGCACTAGAAAATATAACTATTGAAGTATTATATCTGCTAACTTCTGAAATATCCATAAGTATAGGGTATAAAAAGCTTTTTCCTTAACAATGAAAAGCAAATTTGCTGCCAATTTTTAAAATGCTAAGCGGAAAAGTATCCTTGCGGACCGCCAAGTATGTAAAACCGGAGTGTGGTCTCTGAACGTCACATACTCCTTATAATCTATCACAATGAAATAATTGTTTAATAAAGCGATTATATGACAATATATACTCTAATTTCAGAAATACAGACTCTTTTGTGGTCCGCGTATTTCAAGACTACCTCTCCATAGTTCATACGTCACCAAATCTTTAGCTTCTGTCCATATTCTGAAACAATTTTTATTTCCTGACTTGCTAAATTCTAAGAATTGTTCTCCATTTTTAGTGTCAGAAGTATTATAGTGCTTATTTTCATCACGTAAGGGAGCTTTTGAATACATCTACATCCCCGGAAGAATGGATGAGATAAGTCTCAGCAGATTTACAGTTTCAGAACCGACCAACGCAGATTTCAGAGACCCGCAGAGATCTCCAATAGTTACAGGTTTGACCACCCGTCTGGAGACGCTCGGTGACAACCTGCTCGAACCACTGGAGGGTGGTTAGAATGCTCCTCTCCAGCGGGAACAGAAAAACTTCAACGTCCACCCTCTGACGAAGTACAAAAGAAGCTCCAAATCGCAAGCGCTTGCACCATCCTCCCACATTCAACAGATACACATGTCCCGAAGTCAACAGGGAGATGAAAGGAAAGAAAATAGGAGAGAAGATACAGAAGGAATTACTCTAGCATTCTCCTTACCGACTAGGGATAAGCATGGAAAAGTCCATGGTGAGAGTGGGTTGCTACCAGGAATCGAACCCACGCGAGACTCACATGTTACCGTGGAGGTATTTCGCTATGTAAACGCTACAAAAATTAATAAAATCTAAGATATCTGTAAATGTAATTACATCTGAGGATATACCTGCCACTTTCACTGTTGCTGGTTTATCACAAAAATGAAATTTCACTGTGCATCAAGAAATAACAAAGGACGGTCGTCAACGCAATTAACGAGCATGGTGGAGTGTCTCTATTAGTTAATTAGAGCATGTTGTTATAGTTCACACAGCAGCCCTGCGGCGCAGCGGCATCCTCCTTTGAAGTAAGGAACGCTCTAAACGTTCCTGCTTCAACCAAAGATTACATGACCAAAATTCGTACACAAAACTATATTTTCACTACCTTATTTCACTTTTAATTTGATATATTTGTTTAACATTTCAGATCAAAATCTATTTTTGTATTCTTAATGTTATACTAGAATGTCTAATGTATCCCCATATTCCTCTTGGCCTAGCACGAAATATATGGTAATATACGGGGGCTGTTCAATAAAGAATGATCATAATATTTTACGGTCATAATTTTTTGCACTAAAATTCAATCTTATTGTACTCCGATAGCTTAATGTGAAACAAACACGCAGTAGTAGTTTCATTGTTGGTACTCTTGGTTCCCGCCGGTAAGAACCAGGTAAGTTCAGACATGATCAGTATCGCCTACCGCTGCAATGGAGGTAACACGCGAGGAACGATATGCGGCTTTGAAATTCTGCTTTCGTCTCAACAAATCTTCAGTTGAGGCTTACACAATGTTACAGGAGTCCTATGGAGAGTCTGTTCTTCCCTACAGCATAGCTCGAAGGTGGTTTAAAATGCTTAAAGAGGGGAGACAATCAATTTCAAAGGAAGGTGAACTCGTTACTGCTCTTACGGAAGAAAACAACACTGCTGCTGTCATTGTGGGACAGGATCGACGAATTTCCAAAAGATTACTTTCTGAAATAGTGAACATTTCATTGGCTGACACGTTGGAGGTAGAAACATTACACATGAGACGTGTTTGTGCGAGATGGGTTCCAAGACTGTTGAATCCCGAATAAAAGAACATTCGCATGCAGGTCTGCATGCAGTTAAAGTTGATGTTAGAGGAAGATCCGGAGTTTCTTTTAAACGTAATCACTGTTGATGAGACTTGGCTACATCATTTTGATCCTGAGGGCAAACAGCAAAGCTCAGTGTGGAAATCTCCTTCATTACCAACCCCACAAAAAGGTAAAGTGGTTGCTTCTGCTGGAAAGCTGTAGTCATCTCATTCTTCGATATTCATGGAATGGATTATAAGCATGTTGTACCTGCACACACTTCAGTAACTGGACCATACTACAGGGATGTCCTGAAAACAATGCAAATCCATATCAGGCGCAAAAGTCCACATTTCCGTGAAGCAGACTGGATGCCGCACCACGATAATTCACGGCCGCATATTGCCAATGTTGTTGCTGAATATCTTGCAAATATCAACCTGAAGTGCTTCCCTCACCCTCTCTATAGTCCGGATTTAGCTCCATGTGACATTTTTCTATTCCCTAACTTGAAGAAACGCCTTCGTGGGAGGCATTATCCATCATCAGAAGCACTGGTGAAGGCTGCTGAGGAAATTTTGAAGGATCTCTCGAAAATGGTTTCCAGCATGTCTTTTAAGACTGGCAGAAACGCTGGGACAAGAGCATCGCATTCATGGGAGACTATTTTGATAAGGGCCATCAAAATTATGAGGATGAGTATAGGTACGTCGCCTCGTATCTAGTATAACATTAAGAAGACAAAAATAGTCTTTGATCTGAAATGCTGAAAAAAATTTGTCAAACTAAAAATAGAAATGACGTAAATTGTGGTATCCATTGTCAGAGCTAGTTTCTAAGTGAGTAAGAATATGGTGAAATCACAAGTAAATTCCGCATTCGGGATGTCTGTGTGCGATTCTCGTGACAAACCTGGCAGTTGTTTCTTCCATTACATTTGGTATATATCTGTGATTTGCACCACAAACATCTGAACATTGTCCAAGCATGGAGAGCTTTTTACCTTTATCTTTAATTTTTAAATTTTTTATTTATGTTTGAAAGGTTTTTTAAGTAATAAGCTAATAAGAGATTTTAACCTTTACCCATGGGTTTTTTCGCGGGTTTCCCGTGTCACCAGGCGAATGTTGGGTAGATTAATTTCCTAGAATTTCCTCTACCTCCATTTCATCTCCATTATCATTTTACATCTTTCATTCTGGTGCTCTCTTTAAAGTAAAAGAGTGTTCGGGTGTTTCGGCGTTGCATGGCACAATGATATACTCTCTTCCTTCTCGGTGGGACAGTCTTTGGTTTCCGAACTTGGTCTGGTGAGGCTGTTTTCTGACCACAGGAGGTAGGGATGGCGATTGTACTGGCCTCACGGGGAGTTTCCAACTGGTAAAGTGTAGTGACCTACCCTGTGCATATCGTGGTTCCTTGGGACAGCCACCCTCTGTCTCCTCTCACATCATCCTCCCTCTCTTGGGTGTCCTACTTAGGGGCTTAGGTACAATAGGCCGAATCCCCTTCGTAGCGTAGCCCAGGCCGAGTAACTTTCAATGTTAGCCATATATTTGTTGCCTCATGATCAAGTTTCTGTTTACGAGGGGATGTCGTAAAATTTTAACTATCACTCTACAAAGAATGTGATGGAGTGTTTGTGTTGACATGTGCTTGTTAGTTCTTATCTACGCAGTTACCATCCGTATATACACATTTTCCCAGCGTTTCTTGACCTTCTTTATTGTAGAAGTCTGCAGAATTCGCTTTAAATCACCCTTCCACATCATTAATGACGTCATTTGTGTTGTAAATTAGGCGAACAACGGATTCTTCATTTCCGGGAACAAGAAAACGCCTCTTGGGGCGAGATCGGGCGAATAAGACGGTTGCTATAAGGCCTCAAAGCTACATTCCCTTGTTTTATCAACTGCAACTGGAGATGAACGAGCTGTTTCACTGCCAGCTAGAAGACAAACACTTTTAGAGAGCATACGGCGTCGTTTCTTAATCAGAGCTGCTCGCATTTTGTCCAGAATATTGCAGTAACGTCTGCCAATGATGGTTTGACCCTTGGCAAGATAATCTCTAAGGACGTCTCCACGACAGTCCCACAAAACTGAAAGCATGACCTTCCCAGCTGACTTTTGCACCTTTGCCCTTTTGTGAGGGGAAAATCGGCATGTTTCCATTCCATGTTCATGGGTTTTGTCTCTGGACCATACTGATAGAACCAGAATTCATCCATGGTTACCAGACGATAAAAAATCATTTAATCCTGTACCAGAAACATCAACATATGTCTTGAAAGGTCACACCGTGTTTGACTTTGGAAAGGGGTTAGCAAACGTTAAACCCATCGTGCAGACACCTTATTCATGTGCAGTTCGTCATAAATAATTTTCCATACACTACCATAACTAAAATGTGTCTCATTCATGATCATTTGGATGGTTGCTCGTCTGTCTTCCAGTATTAAACACTCCACTTTCTTCACTGTAACAGCAGCGTCTGGCATCGTCTACCAGCTCTTGCCTCATTTGTCAGGGACATGTGACCACTTTGAAAATTCCTTTTGCACCTCACAGTAGTGTCATACGATGGGCAATCATTTCCATAAACAGTCATCATCTTACCATGGATTTCCCGAGCAGTTTTACCCTTCAAATGCAGGAACTTGATCACACTACGGGTCTCAATTTCCTCCATCTTACACCTCAGTCACTTCTGACACTCACTGTAAAAAAACAAAATGACTCAAATCACTGAAACTACCAACATTATGTTCCAAGGGATCAATGATGACACTACCATTACACCACTAAGGTTTCAATGACAACTTTAGCCCCGCTGAGTCAGTTAACAGTCTGACAAGCAGCTGTTTCTAGATATCAGCTACTAAAAATATATTATTTTTATGAACAATTTGTGTAATGTTATGTTAGAATGTTTCACTGAAAGGAGGGATTTCCCTAGTGAAGCGAATCTCACATTGCACGGTAATGAACTCTCTTACAGATGTTATAATGCCAACCTTACAGTGAGAGAGTCTTTTGTTATCAAGGCGGACTAATTACTTTCGCCAAGATTTTGATCACGTTCAGACTCGGCGCGCGTACCTCTATGATTACATGGGTTATTCATACGGGACCTCTTGTACTTCTTTCAGACACCGCTCGCATCGCTAATGTCGTGTTTACAGAAAACAGTTGAAATTAACCAAGTTTCGGGAACTGTTAGCTTGTTAAACCCAGTCTGTCTGTAAAGCTACTGTGTTATTTACCTAACGCATTAATCTAGGAGTGACAGGTTCACCTGTAGGCGAGATTTAAATTATCAAATAAAATATTTTATGTGCTGATTTTCGTGAAATTACATTTCAAATTTTAAGTAACGATTTCTTATATTTTTCTTTGTGCCATATGTTTGAAATATATCCTATAAAACCTTGGATATGCTCAAATAAATTCCTAGTTGCTGAAAAAACCTGATGTGTTGAACTTCCATGACTTTCTCTTCTCATGATACTGATATTAATTGGATGTTAATAGAAAGAGATTTTATTTTACATCATCGGTATAACCATACATTAAATAAATAATAAAATTGTATACTCATATTAAAAGAAGCATACATATATTATAGACGGTGTTCATTTTTATTCGTTATTTCCCACCCTCCGTTTGAGCAATAATGACGTCATAACTGACTGTTGTGACTATCTTGAAGTCATAGTGCCCTCTACGGAGCAAAAACAGTAATTTTAGCGGAACAGTAAGCAAATTACAGCGCTGTAAGTGTGGTTGCGCTGGTAACTAATACAACCAGCTTCCCCTGGATATGAGCACAGAGCACTGCATCTTCATGATTGAATGTTACTTTCGTACTGGCATTAAAATTAGTGAAACAAATAAATATAATTTGAACCGCTGCATAGAGGAGTTTCTGCAACTATCCAGTATTCAAACAAGTCCCTCGGAGCGTAATGTTGTCAAAAAGTGTCCAGGTAACGTCAAATAGACATACTTTTGTTTGCAACATAAACTTGTTACGTTTTATCAGTATACGATATAAATGTTTCGTCATTCTCACGCTTAATTAAAATACCTGTTAGTGTTGGTATCCTTAGGTATTTCAAAACCAATAGTTGTATCAAATATTTCCAAGATACGGGATCAGTTACTCTCAAAAAGAGAGACACTGGATGCTATAAAGTGACTGGTCCCAATCTAGAACCAATGAATAATATTATGACCGAAAGGCCTCAAGCATTTCTTCTCACAATCATCATCATCATCATCATCATCATCATCATCATCATCATCATCATTGTCATCATCAGATAGGCCTTTTTCGGCTCAGAAGGGATCTTCCCAGCGTCTCCGTGGTCTTCCAACATTTCTAATACCAACTGGTTTATACTGCAAAGTCTGATTGATTAGTCTTTCTTCTGGCATTCGAGAGAGATGATCTTGCCATTTCAGTTTGTACTCCCTGAGTTTGTCATTTAAGGTAAATATTTTTAGTTGTTCTCTTATTGTTTCACTTTTAATGTGATTTTTAAGACTAAAGATGGCTACGTTCATTTCAGCTCTTTCAATATTTCATTTATCAATTCTGTTCAAGGTCCAGGTCTTGGCTACATAAGATACAACAGGCACTGCCATAGTTCTTTAAAACTTTAATATGGTAACTCTTCTTTTTTGTTATACTTTCTCACAATACAGAAAGTTTTTAAGGGGAAGAGAGAAAGGAAATATAAGCAAATGGATACATAAGGCTATGCACTAGAGATATTTTCTAGTTTAGACTTGGATAAAAGCTTTTTAATTGTTGTAACACTAATTTATTTTTCATTCCTAGAACATGTTCTGCTAATTATCTGGTATGTAATGAAGTTACATTCTGATAGATAAGAATTGAGATGAAATTGAAATATTTCTAATTTATGTGACAGGGTTACAATATGCATATATGTCTACTATAACAGAAAACAGATGTTTATTGTAATTTGTTAGTTCATTGGCTTATCATTTCGTATATTCTTCATGGTATAGTTTTATGGCTGCATAATTCGTTTTGCAGTGCATTGCATTGCAGTATATAACGTTTTAAGGACAGTTATCGTATCTATGCACCAGGCGAAATTGCACACCTTTGTATTACGCGGGCAGACCCACCTCTCAAATAGTACATTTACCTGCCGGTAGAGGGAGGCCTCACAGCTGTTGTCAGCACATCAAATACGATCGCAAGCCCCTAGGGTTATCGTATATAAACTCGCTCCATCAAAGGTGCTATTGATGACGTGAAATTTTGCGTAGAATCACAGATAAAAATGAACACCGATTAATTAATAAAAGAATAAGAGAGAAAAATAATAATTAGAAGAATATAAATAGCAAATAAAGTTAAAATAAGAAAGAAGGTGATAAATAAATGAGTATTTATTTCAAAGCAGTGGTTGTCTAACGGAAAAAATTTGAACTAAAGCACTGTTACGTTGGTAGCGTCGCTTCACTTAACTTCGCGTCGGGCTGGCAGTGAGAACAGATCTACGTAGTGTTGTCTTTCAAATTTTTTATGAAATCCATAATTTATGAATATATTGATTTTATGTTATCGAGGTACTTGGCATATTTTAAATATTCCATATAAAGTTCAAAAGGAATAAAACTTAAATAAAGGAAAAGTTTAACTCTGTGTTGTTCATTACAATACCTACGCAAACCCTGAGGATTACATTTCATCGCTATACCGAGCAAGTCTGAGATCGATGTGGATGCTGATGAGATATTTAATATGGACGGAGAGTGCATGTATTTCCCCCATCAATCACTTGCACCTATTTAAGATATTTGTAGAAATCATTTTATTAAACATTTCCTTATAGTTACAATGCAAATAGAGGAAAATTCAGTAGGCCTATATGACTAAAATCCTTTAAGAACTGCTCCCTTTATGATGACCTTGAAATAGTTTTTTTGCATGACAACGAGAAAGAAAAATAAATAATGACTTCTCATTTGTGTAAAGTAAGAGTATTGAAAAACTCAAATTTTTAATAAGTAATATCTCGTATATTGATAAAAATAAAGAAAGTCTTTGATATACATTGTTAGTTTAATTAGCAGTACATTTCTTGTACATCAATGTTTTCATACCTCGTACCGTTTATCACTTATGTACAAGATATTCTGCAAAAAGAGAATTTCAAAAACAATTTCCTGAAATTTTAAAAATTCTTTCATTTCTCATAAGAATATCTTTAAAATAGATAGGTAACTTAATCAGAATATTTAATACCATTTATAAGCAAATTATTTAGAAATTTTCCATGTAAAGCGTAGGATAAGAAATCTCTTCAAATATCTTTATGTTTTATTTCCCCATTTGTTACCTATTTTGTATACAGAATCTGAAACTTTTACGTCACCACCCTGCTGCACAGATCGTTTAATTGTAACGCTGGCTTTAAAGCGTTGCCTGGTAAGATTCCCCTGTAACCGATTTAAATCGATTATCGAATCCTGAAGCGAGTACATCGTTATTGATATCGCTTGTTGAAAACAGTATCCTGCATCTTCTCCGAAACCCATAGGCGACGTTTTCTTCAGACACTACTTGAGTGGCAGTGGGGAGAGAGAGAAAAAAAATCATAACGTCAATGAAGCATGGTTTATTACAGGAACTCTGAGTTTCTCATCCCCGTCCCAACCCTCCCTCGTCTCGGGATGTAAATTAGGCAGAACCCGTTCCAGAAACGCCCTGCACACGATAACGTTAGTGTTTTGTCTGGAAGAAACAAGTGAACGCTGCACGACCTCAAGCCCCGGTGGAAAAACCGTTTCCATGGTTACATACTTGAGCTAGCAGATTCTGTTTACATACTTGCGACTTTCCATGCCAGAAGCATTATAATATCTGTGCTTTATATTCTACCAGAAACCTCCAACACTGATAAGACTGCCTCAAAATCCTTCCGCAGGTAAAATATTCCTGATTTAACTGAGTGAAGCCTTCTTCAATATTGGTTGATAAAGATTTGTGAAAATACTGTTATCTATATTACTACTGTAAAAGGAAAATATATTGTAATCTCAAAAGTAGTCAGAAATGTTCATAGTTATTTCACTATTGAAAAGTCTTATTATTTGTGACAAACATAGCCTGGAAGATACCTAATTCGAAACATGATTTACTAAAATAGTAAAATTAGTTGACAAAGCCTGCGTTGAGAATGCTATGAAATAGAAAACGGTTCTTGATTGAAGACCAAGGCATCTAGAAACAAAATAAATAATCTAGATAACATTTACATAATCAGAAAAAAGAACTTCAACGATAATGGATCCCCTTTATAATAGTTTTGCTTTATTTCCTTTGAATATATGTTGGAATAAAGTTCGTTAGTAGGATATGTATAAGCAGAGATAAAATGCCCGCCTCAGTAGCGTAAATGGTAGCGCGTCTGCCTCAAGCACCAGAGGTCCCGATTTGGAATGTCGGTCAGGGTGAGTTGCCTCGATAAGGTTTTTCCGGGGTTTTCCCTTATCCTTAAAGACGAATGTCGGTAACTCTAAGCTCTATGGCCCCGGGGCTCATTTGAGCATCATTTCACCCATCACCCATTTCATCCATCGTCCGATATGACTTGACGTTGGAAGACATAAATTAAAAAATATAAAACAGAGCAAATGCTAGCATTAGAAATCAGTGAACCTAATTAAGAACTCATAAGGTTATTTTAACCCATATCATAGACTATGTGATAAGTTGGAGGTATAGGTCATCAAATTCCCCAATTTAACCTCCATTCCATTGTGCATGTTGTCTGTATTTTGTAAAGTCTAAGTAGACTGTATGCTATTAACTACGGGAACGGAAAGAGAGTACATAGTTTAAACTACCAACTGCCGTAATTATATAAAAATACTCTGCTTATATGACTGCACCGTTCCACTGCAGAAGGGAAAGTTAAGATAGTCATACGTCTCTAAGATGTTCGGCTTTTTGCGTGAAAATGAGATTTTTAATGGACACGGCTCGGCTTATCAAGGCACTTTTTTAATTTACGTCCTCCAACGTTAGGTCATATCGGACGATGAATGGAATGGGTGAAATGATGCTCCAATGAGAGCATCCCGACCCGACATTCATCTTTCAGGATAAGGGAAAACCCTGGAAAAAACTTTATCCAGGTAACTCACCCTGACCGAGATTTGAACTCGGGACCTCTTGAATGTGAAGCAGACATGCTACTACCACGCTACCGAGGCGGGCGCTTATCAAGTTAAATTTATAAAGAGTAAAAGGGAATATTTAATATAGCAACCCTCTAAGTAGAATAGCTTTATAAATAACATGGGAGGTAAACATAGGGGAGTTTAGGTATAAAGTTACCATGCAAATAAAAAGTTTTTACATGAAATATTATCATAAAATGATAGAAGTTGAAGAAATTAAGCAATATATGTATTTTTAAATCTATTGTAGAAGAGTTTGTGAATGGTGTGAATAAATTTTGCAGCATTTGTAGGCGATACAATGTCTCTGAAATATCTTAATAGCAGAGCCGAAAACGGCTGTGTGCTGTTGTACCATCTTGCCGGAAACATTTTGCTGCTCTCTTGTACATATTAAAGAAAATATTAACAAATAGAATTTATTCCAATTGAACTTCTATGTAGGTTGCATTATGGTTGCCATTTATAGCACATAAATTCAACAAAAAAGTTTGCATCTTCTACAACCTTTCATGAATTCAGACATGCGCAATATATTTTATAAATAGCAATGCTAACGCAAATTCGTAAAACCTTTTTCTGTCAATCTGGAAACATTAGTATAAAATATCTAATAATGTGTAAGTTCCCAAAATTTAGTATCATTAATGGGGGTGGTATGAAAAGTTTCCGACCTAATAAACATATGACATTTTTTCAGAAATTTTGCTTTTATTTTGCAACGTAGTTGCTTTGTAACTCTACACACTTCTCCCAGCGATTCTCCCATCTCTGTAACCCGTTCAAATAGTACTCGGCGTTTTTCTCAGCAAAATAATTGTTCACGAAGTTGATTGCCACTTCATTTGATGAAAATCTCTGCCTTTCTAGCGCAATTTTCAGATGAGGGAACAAAAAGAAGTCGCTTGGGTCTAGATCTGGTGGGTAAGGTAGATGGTCAAGCAGCTCAAACCGTAATTCGTGAATTTTCGCCATTGCAACCGCCGAGGTGTCTTAGTGAAGCAGGATTTCCTTTTTCTGCAAATGTGGCCGTTTCTCCGCCAGTTCTGCCTTCAGCTTGTCAAGTAATGATGCGTAGTATACTCCTGTAATGGTTTTTCCTTTTTGAAGATAATCGATTAAAATCACTCCATGACTATCCCCAAAAAAAACAGTCACCATCACTTTCCCAGCCTAAAAAGAGAAAAAAATAACTGTTTTTGCTCTTTCTGGAGCCGTTTTTCCCCCTTTGCAGTCCACTGTTTGGACTCACATAAACTAACCCAAATGACTGTTACGTAACAACTGAGCGTTCAAAATGGTTGAAATTTTGGTGAACAGTTAAACAACGAAATTCATTTATTTAAGAAATTTACGAAATTTATTTATTCATTTATTTCTTTTATTTACGAGTGCTGCCATCTTCATATTGAAGTCGGAAACCTTTCAGACCACCCTCGTAGAAATTTGAAACTTCGTCTACACTTTAGACCTATTGAAGCAATTAAATCTATAGTCTTTTATCATCGATATTTTTTATAATAGCTTGAAGATATGAAATTTTCATATTTAAGCTGTGATGGCTCAATTATTATCAACACTACTGCACGTTCACTCGTGTGTTAGCCAAGTAAAGTGGTTCAGCACTTGCTAGATTCCCTACATGTAATCTCGCTGATTTTTCTTGTCAACAAAGGACTTATTCTCTTCTAGCAGCCATGACTAAAACCTCAGTGAATAAGATAACAGCGTATTACATAGTTTCCCAGCACAGTTTTCTAATTTTTTATTTTTGAACTTTACTAACACATTTATAAAAATAATTAAGGACATCCAATTAAACATATCCTTTCGTGTGTTTTAAAAGCTTATAAGGAAATCTTACAAAATATTGCTTTATAGAGTGGAAACAAGAAGTAGAAGCACAGCACTCGTAGAAAAATTAGTTTTTTAAAACAAATATTTTATTAACAAGCTTGTTATATTAACAAGCAAATATTTGCTTGCAACTGGATCCAATTTGGTGATACTCAGTTGTTTATGTTACAAGGCAATTTTTTTTAATGAAGGACAAATCGCACATCTCCAATGAAATTATATGCTTACCTCCAACAGAAGGTAGGCTTCCGGATATCGCTCACTTACACGTGAATGTGTACGAAGTAGAAGTGTTTACGTAAGCTTAATGATGCATCCTTTAATGGGCCGAAACATGACATTCCTGAATTGAACCTCTTGCTTCAGAACATCATCCGGGGTATCTTTTTATTATATTATTTTTTGATGAAATAAGGTCTTTCACTTGGATATTTTATACAAACCTGGCAGAGTTTATATTTTTTTGTTAACTGTTTAATGAATTGTGAATGTATTTATGCCACCTTAGGCCTAGTAAAAGAATAGTTTTAAATGTCAACATTCCTTAACTTTTTGACATTTTTAAATATATGACTCCGGTATTTGATCTCTAAACTTGTAATTTGAAGCAGAACTTTAGAAATATATAATCTCCGGTGAAATTTATATACTTATCAGATAATTAAGTTTATTATTTTCTTCGTAATAACTTATCAAAATTTTAAAATTTATGTGCAATACAAATCTCCTAATTAAATTATAAGTGGCCATTAAAAATGTACATAATTTAAAGTAAATATAAACACAGAAACAATTTATTATTTATTTATTACTCTACTACGCATATATTAGAGAAAGTATTGCATTCCATAAAAGCATTTGATACCGAAATATCACTGGAAAACCACGTTTTGAGGTCCCTGGAATTCAAATACTTTTTTTTAAGAAAAGGTGCGTAAGTGCCTAGAAGGAGCATAGTGGTTAAAATGAAAGGCACACTTACCCCATTAATGGGATAACTTTCTGAAATTTTAATTCTTTGTTTCAAAATCACAAACATTTTTTATTAAAATACCATATTTTAAAATATTTTCGTGACAAACTAAATAAATATCTTGAATTTTCCCGGAATACTTTTTGAAGTTCTCTTCACTACAAATGCTTTGTATAACCGCTAAACCAAAAGGGACAGACTCAAAAATGTAGTTTTAATTAAAATCCGTTTTCAGTATATTTAAATATTTCCAATATTCTCTTGGATTTTTCAGTATTAGACGTTCCTCCAATAAGAAGTTGTTATTCAGTTTTCTCTTCTAGTATTATAAATAGAATAAACTTAAAAGGTCATCACATAGTGACCTGGTCGTTAACAGGATTTGATTATTGCTTAAACATACTGTAATTTTTATATATATATATATATAAAATTAAATTTATTTTGTAATTTACCTCCTCCAACGTTGTCATATCGGACGATGAATGACATTGATGAAATGATGCTAAAATGAGCCCAGGGTCCATAAAGCTTAGAGTACCCAACATTCGTATTTTAAGATAAGAGAAAACCCCGGAAAATACCTTATCCGGGTAACTCACCCTGACCGAACTCGGGACCTCTTGAACGTGAGGCAGACACGCTACCACCACGCTACCGAGACGGGCACTTGGTTATGTGTCTTATTTTATCTACGAGTAATAATTTCTATGAACATTTATCCCCATTAATTCGAAAATATTAGGACTTAATTGCAGTTTGGAAAACTTTTGATTTTATGTGTTTCCAAGTACGTGTTTATAAAATTTGCCATCTGGTAATTTTAATTAGCACTAATAATTAATTTAAATACAGGACTCTCTATTAAATCATTAATAAGAAGTTCTTATGACGTTATTTCTGATTGATCTAATTAACTATACATTCTAAAATTATATATAAAATATTGAACTAAAGCACAGAGTTACTCACAAATTTATCTCATTACAAAGTTATGACGTTTTATGTGTAAAACATCCAAAACTGCCATACCTTACTTTGAGCTAAATTGTTTTCTAAAATAATACCAGCACGAAGGATAGAGTCAAATATACACGTTAAACATCTGAAAACGTTTTGAATCTTTTCAAAAATGTCCTAGTATTTGGTACCGTCTCCAGAATTTTAAAGACTGCGCAACAGATGGCAGTATACTGTACGAACGCTGTCACTACACCAATTTAAGATGGCAGCTCCGTTTGCAACAAGGACAATGTTTTGTCATACGGTTTTTGAGTAGTGAAGGCTCAGAAGTAATTGAAATTCATCGTCGAATAAAGCTCCAGTGTGTCTATCAATCTAGCAACTGTACTAGTGGAGTAGAAAGATCAGGAACGGCAAGCGCTACCCTAGGAGGTCAGGCACACTGCACATCAGAGTCAATTGCAGCAGGAAGAAATGAAAAATCGCCGTGTGAAGGTGGAGCAACATTAGTCATGACTCAGTTTAAATTTCGCAAAGTGTCTGCAAGGTGTGTGCCACGACAGCTCAATCCGGAGCTTCTACCTCGACCCGACTGATTCTCAAATGTTTGGATTGCACGATAAAGAAATGTCAGTCGGTGCATGAGTGGCTGCGCAAGTGGCTGGTGTTCTAACTTCCTTGCCACTTATTTATAGCAAGATTAGCATTTTACAGAGATTTTACTGCAAATGCATAATTTGAGAGATACCCTCAATCCAAAACAAGAAAAAAATATAGTAAACATCTATGACTGTAAATGTGCACGTACGTCTGTCTTCATATGAACAGCATTAAAAAAAGACAGTCGTTAAACACCATACTATTGATCTTCAGCAACTTCCATAGTCGATACATTTTCCGCTCCTGACTTTTAAAAGAAAGATGCTTTCAAAATTTTGATTTGGTCAAAAATATTTGCAGCAACATTGGCTAAGCCTCCATATGTTTAAGATATTTTGAAGTCAAATGACCTATATATCTTGAATTTTCTGTATTTGACCTCTGATATCGTTATTCGCTATCTTATAGCGACCAGCTATTGAAAGTATCACCTACTATACATCCTTACTCCCACTGTACCTACTAATAAGAATCTAAGAAAGAAATTTCTTCGAATACTTAACATAATCAACAAGAAGTTGGAGAAGCTGAACCCTTTTGGAATATGATTTGTTGAAAAATGGATGGAGAAATACATGTAAATTGAACCATTCAATTTTACCAAAGGTTCTACGCATTTTGCACGCGTGCGAGGGCGTGTACCAAATGCCATGAAGATTATGTCTTAAAATGACACACTTGTTTTGTATTTTAGTTCAATAAATTACAATTTTAAAACTATTTAGGACTTTCAATTGACTCACATCGTATAATATTTAAAAATATTGTACAGATTACTAGTATACTATAAATTTCTAACGCCGTTTAGCATATTCTGTATTAGTCATGCAATCTCAGTTTTTGCATCTGGAAATATAAATACGAGACGAAATTGAAATATTTATAACTAAACGGATTGCATGAAAAGTTGAATACAAAAATGCAACATTAAATAAGCACCCTCATCATTAGTAGCCAAGTATATATATATTTCTACTTTCTCTAGTACTTTATGGCAGATAAAATGTGATATCTATGTTTTAACGGGAATACTTGTTATGAGATCATTTTAATACAAATGTACTTATAGAAAATAAATTTGTGTATAAGAGAGTGAGAGAGAGGCCATAGCGTAACTGAAAATGCCTGATAGATGAAAATGTTGAAATTAGGTAAACCGTAAGTTATATAAAAGGAACTTAACTAACCAAACTTGTAGAACCAGTAGCATCAAGTTTACCTATAGATGAAATATCTAAATCCTGCAGTTTTTGTGTAAGTGTTTTGAAAATTTGTCGCAAAACGCTGCATTTTGGTTGCAAACGAATTTTGAATTTTCATTCATGAATTGTTGGTTGATAAATCTAATAGTCTTACACAGAAATGATGGGGATATTTATAATTATTTACAATAATTTTGGTAACTTAAAATTAACGCATAATGTAAGAAGTAAGATTTAAAATTTTCTTAGTAAATTGAAGTTATTGATGAGTTCCTTGATAAGGAAAAGCAGTTAGTTAATCCAGTTCCGCTAAGGAAATCCATTAGTGGAATGATTCTAGAATACGGTTATGTACAGAGTTAAGAAGCGTAAATGTACACGTAAACTAGTTCTAAAAATTAGAAAGGGAATTGTACTCTTAGAATTTAGCAAGTCACCGAGTAAAAACTTGTATTATATTGGCGAATGAGATACACTGCTCTTTGTGAAAATTGCAACATCATGAAGGAATTATCCGAATAACTCCAAACTTGGTGGAAGTGTTGAAGAGTGTGTATACAATAACTGGTTAGGTTTGCAGAGAGATGGAGTACACGTTGGCTGAACAGAGCCCTCGCGTGTCAGTCCGAAAAGGGTCAGTGTTGAGACCAGTATGATCAGTGTAGAGCTGTCAAGCAAGGTGGAAACAGTAAAGTGAGTGCCAGTATGTCTCGTCGACGTTAAAGGGAACAATATTGGCATGTGACCGAGTTTGAACGGGGCAGAATGATCGATCTTCGGGAAGTGGGTTTGTCTTTCCGTGACATTTCGGTTCGTACAGGGCATGCTGCTGCGACAGTGATGGGTGCGTAGAAGCAGTGGACAGATGAAGGTCGTACGCAGCGAAGAGCGGAAACTGGACCCCGAAAAATGACCACAGCATGGAATGACCGTCATATTGTCCGTATGGTTATAACGGATCTACAGCTTCATCCACAGTTTTGGTTTGACGCTGGAGCACTGCAACAGCTGTGAACTTCTCTGAATCATTGTTTCGTCGCCATCTGCTGCAGGTTGGACTGCTTGCACTAATGCCATTACGTCGGCTTCCATTGTCCAGAAACAACAAGCTCCTCCAAATGCAAAGGGTACGTGAGCACCGTCACTGGGATGCTGAGTGGCAAAATGTAGCCTTTTCGGGTGAGTTCCGCTTCGTGTGTCCTACAGTGATGGCCGCATACATGTCCGACGGTATGGTGGTGAGCTCAACCTGGAGAACTGCATTGTTAAGCGGCATAGCGTACAAACACCAGGTGTGATGGTTTGGGGCGCCATAGGTTACAACAACCAATCTCGCCTTCTACGATTTGAGAGACTTTGAACAGCAGCCGGTACCTAATGGTGGTTGTAGAGCCTGAGGAAATACCTCTGCTTCAAGCATCTCCTCAAGCTATATTTCAACAGGGCATTGCCCGGCCCCATATTGCAAGGAAAGCACAAGCCTTCTTGGTAGAGCATCGGATACCATTGCTTCCCTGGCCTGCACGTTCGCCTGACATGTCGCCCATCGAACATGTTTGGGATATGGCTGATCGGCACCTGGTACGTCATGGTCTTCCAATAACTACTGTCACGGAGTTGTGGGCTCCAATTCAAACTGCATGGGGGAAAATTCCTCAG
Source organism: Mantis religiosa (assembly GCA_030765055.1). NCBI lineage: Eukaryota > Metazoa > Arthropoda > Insecta > Mantodea > Mantidae > Mantis > Mantis religiosa. The sequence goes on along the minus strand of CM060947.1, from coordinate 53,116,376 downwards.
GAACCTGTTCAGAACCGTTTTGATACAATGCCACGGAGTATAGCAGCTCTAATTGCAGCGCATGTAGGCTACACAAAATACTGAATATTATGTCCAAATATCATATACAGGTTTGAAAAGTGTATCATTTGCTACTTGTCAAGTATATAACCTGTGATATTAAATTCATTGCCTTCATGTGTTTCCTTCTTGGTGATACAGTTTTCACAAACAGTGGTGTATAATATAGGGACTTAGGTGGAAGTAGGCGGGACTTACGAAGATAAAAAGTACTGTACTTCCAAAGTTCGCATATTTTCCTTCGTGGTTTGAAGTCTTAAAGAAGGTACATTCTGATCTATATTAATTCGTAGCATCCAAAGATCGCGCAGGGTTTCCCATACTTGATTTTTTGTAAGCTTATATAGAAAACTTAAATAACATGTTTACAAACTGTGTCATGTATATGTAAAAGGTAGACAAACAAGAAGAATTAAAATTTGACTAAGTATCAGCCATGGATACCTTAACCATTGAGATATTATGTTTGAATTTTCAAATATCTCTTACTTCTGAAATGCTGCGTTACTATTAAGTTATTTCTAATAGTACGAGTGTAGAATTTAATAGCCCACACATACTGACCCTCTTTTTAAACATCGAACATTACTTCAAACTGTTCAAATGGTACAGAGTAATCGTGATCGTGTGCAGGGGACCTCTCCAACGGATAATGAATAACGGATGAATTCGTCAAAACGCTGGTAGAGGCAAGTACAACAGCTTTTAAAGTGCATGACGATATAATTGCAGGTTAGCACTTTAGAGATCATCTCCCCTGAATAATGTACTAATGAGTTGGAATAATAAGATAGCATAGGCTATGTAAATTTATTGTATCTTTATTTCAGTTTCAACAAGCGAGAAGTAACTTTCGCTCTAAAGCTTTAAGTAGTCATGGCCTTGTACTTTAGTACAGGATATAACAAGATTTAGATAGTTCAGTGTACGGAAGTTTCGTTTCTTTACAAGAATATTAAAGAGCAAAATATTCCTAACCAGAACTGAAGATGGAAAATAAATTAAAAAAAAACAGAAGAAGGAAACTGAAATGAGAAAGAAAGACAGGCAGTAAAGGTTTACGGAAAAATAAGAGAACCAAATGCATTCAAATTATTCCGCCAGCACTCGACTGCGGTCTTCTGTCATACTCTGACTTATGATTTACTAAGTTTACAAATATCAAATAGAGGCAGCAGTGTATTACATCCAGAAATTCGAGGCCGGAAATATATGTTCTGAATTTTTGAAAAAAAAAGAACGTCTGTGTATTAATTTTTCTGCGAAAGCGTGACATAAAACTGAAAGTTGGATTAAGCCTTATATTTGATATTAAATTCAACAGTTTCTAAAAATGTATCCAGAGTTTCTCCCTATATGAAACTGACCTTTTCATAAAAAATTATTTCAGAGTTAGATTTTCCTATTAATATCTCTAAAATATAAAATGATTTCTTAAAAAATAGAAAGTAATCCTGAATTCTCTGGGGATAAGGTAACAAGTTATTTACACCCTGAATTACTTTTGTATATGAAACCTGCAAAAAGCATTTTAAATGAAAATTGTAGATCTTCTTAAAGGACAAAATTTATATAAGCATTTTGTGCTTTTAACAATTTTAAGTTATTTATATAACTAATGCCAATTTTATAATACGGTTTTCTTTGTAACTTAGGAAACGTGCAATAATTTAGTTTGTGTAACTGTTGTTCTCGGTTAAAATGAAGCCCACAGAAGTATGAGTCTGAGAATTAAATGAATATACCATCACACGACACGTGTTCGGTAAGATGAGATAGTTGGACCCTTTGTTATAAAGAGAGGTTAGCTCTGTTTTTACATTCAGTGAGTATGAAAAGGCCTACTTTTCTGTTTCAGTGGTATCATTACAATGTTTTGCAGCGTGTGACCACTGTTAGGTTGGCAGCGCTCCGGTTAATTAAGCATTCAGAATCGGTTTTGTGAGATCAGCTTGGGGCTTAATGAGGAGCCCAGATAAACTTGAGTTGTTGTGCTGTTTAAGGGATGAATTCCAACCACCACTCTCCCAGGGGTGCACATATCTCCTCTTTTTTACTTTCTGTTACACAACAAAACCCATCCAAAAATTTGATGCCACAATTTATCGAAACAAATCTAGGAGATAACTCCACGCTAATCTACGGTCTCGAATTCTGGATGTGTTGGAATCGAGTGTCTGAGGCCAAACATACATAGGGTTTTTCATGGGTTTCCTATTCGGTAGGTCAAGTCAAGGTAGTCCCTTACCTAATAAATAAATAAAAATCTGCAATACCTAATTCCTAAAACCACGGCATGTCTTATAAATTCTTCCACAAGTTATTGATTTTATAAATCTCTGCATATGAATAATATTACAGATATGTACCATAACTGCAAAACACAGGGGGTCTGAAAAAATTCCGACCTAATAAAGATACAAGACTTTCTTTTTAGATTTTTTTTTCAACATAGTCTCCTAGTAACACTGCACACTTCTCCCAGCGATGCTCCCATCTCAGTAATCCGCCCAAATAGTACTCGACGTTTTTCTCTGCAAAATAATTTTTCACGAAGGTGATTGCCTCTTCATTTGACAAAATTCTCTGTCCTCCGTGCCCAATTTTCAGATGAGGGAACAAAACGAGGTCGCTTGGGGCTAGATCTGGTAGGTAAGGCGAATGTTCAAGCAGTTCAAAACGTAATTCGTAGATTTTTGCCATTGCAACCGCTGTGTGTGAGACGGTGTGTGTTCAGGGTGAAACAGGATTTTCTTTTTCAGAAAATGTGACAGCTTTTCTGCAAGTTTGCTTTCAGTTTGTCAAGCAATGGTGCGTAGTATGCTCCTGTAGTGGTTTTTCGTTTTTGAAGTAAATCGATTAAAATAACTCCATTATATCCCAAAAAAACAGTCTTCATCAATTTCCCTAGGCGGAAAAAGCAAAACAGTTTTTGCTTTTTTTTTTTTTTTTTTGAGCCGGTTCCCCCTTTGCAGTCCACCGTTTGGACTGTATTTCTGTTTTGTGTGTCTAATGGTGTATCCAAGTTTCATTTACAGTAATTAATCGGCGCCAAAACTCGGATTTATTGAGCCTAAACTGCGCCAACAGAGCGTTGAAAATGTTCATTCGAACACGTTTTTGGTCTGACTTGACGCGTCACCCAACTCGCGGACAGTTTTCTCACGTCTAAATGTTGATTTAATATGTAACAAACACGCTCTTTTGACATGTTCATAGCCTTTGCTATCTCTCTCCCTTTAATTCGTCATCTAGCACTATTTGTTGAACTTTGGCTATGTTTTCATCGGTAGTTGCAGTTTTGGGCGTCCCGAATGTTCATCGTCTCCCAAGCTCTTATGGTACGATTAAATTCAGCTTCCCAAATTTTCACTGTGGTGAAAAGTATGGTATGGTATGGTGCAGAGTCACCATACACAGAATCCAATTCATCTTAGACTTGCGTAGGCGTATTGCCTTTCAAAACCAAGTATTTAATGACAGTCGATACTCGATTTTCTCCAGTTCCATAAGAACACTCACATCAACTCACTCAAGCGATTGTTATATAATAACTGAACATTCAAAATGGCTGAAACGTTGGTAAGTAACTATCAACAGATGAACAAATAAATTCACGAGCTTTTATTTACGAGTGCTTCCATCTTCATCTTAAGGTCGGAAACTTTTCAGACCATCCTCGTAGCTGCAAAGTACAAGTAAAAACAAACGAATAAAATGTGACAAGACCACGAAAACAATAAATATTTCAGAAATTTCCGATTATAAAATCTATATAACTGCCAAGTACCTCGTGATAATTTATTAAATATAAGTTATACCAGTATTAATTCTTTTATCTCCGCTTCATTGGTGTGGAGGTAGTGTGTCTGCCTCACGTTGAAGAGGTCCAGATTTCGAATCTCGGTCAGGGTTGGTTATAGGCTTCTTCCGAAATTTTCCCGTATCCTGTAAGATGAATGTCGAGAAACTCTAAGCTCTATGAACCCTGGCTCATTTGAGAATTAATTCAACCATTTCATTGATATTCGACAACATTGGTGGACGTATATTGCAATGTAAATTTAATTTTGGCTGGCCCCGTAGCTCAGTCGGTGGAGCACCTGCCTGCCGTGCTAGGGGTCCCGGGTTCGATTCCCAGCGGTGGGGGTGGGGATGTTTTCACCGTCCAAGATAATTCCGCATCTTCACCAGAGTCTGGAAGTATGAATTAGAGTGTGAATGTATGCGTGATCTAATGATTAAAAAAATACCAACGAATTCGAGCTAACACTTCCGTTATGTTCAAAAGGAGAGCGGCCGCCGATATGAACATTGTCAGTTAAAGGCGGGGTACAAATTTAACAAGTAAAAAAAATTCTATTATTGTATAATTTAAAGTACCTCCATCCATTTTATCTGTTCTTTTATTTCACTATATTGAATTTTTTAATTTTTTATAGCTTACTTAAATATGTTTCATTTTTGTCATAAGTTATTCAATATATCCGATATTAAAGGTCTACATTCCTCAATACTAAACTAACCGAGACTGATATGCTTAAGTAAGACAGTGCCATTTAAGTGGATTTGCTCGCAAGTGGAACGAAATTCCGAAATACCGGTGGCGCTGATATAATCTTGACAACAGTATATTTGTTTATAATTTGATTTCTTCAACACTGTCCTGTCAATTTTCACTTGTTTTTGCGGATTTTATGGATGGAGTATGGAATTTTAAGACCAACTTACAACGTCCAGTTCGTAAACATTTGAATGTTGCTATTCATTTTGTCTCTATGCCGAAATATGTAATGTAGTCTATTTGTGTTAAGTTTTAATTCATTAAAATTAAGTAGTTATAAAACCAAACTTTATTAACTGTCAATTTTCTGCCATATGTCGACATGTACTGCTGTGCTCGTAGATGACCCCTGTAAACAATAACAACACCATGGGCGGGTATTTATTCCAAGTAGCAGCTTCATCAAACAACCGCCCCATCTTATTGCGTATGCAAGGAAAGTTTACATTTGCCTTCATATCCCATAATCTCCCGTTCATTTGGAATTCAGTTCATCTCTCTCACCGTACTGCATTACAGTATTAAAACAAGGTATGTACGTTTCGTTCTGGCGCATGCGCACTAACTGGATTAAGGGCGGCCAGCGTTCATTTGCCACTTGGCTACCACGGCGATCAAACCATCACGGGGCCGTAAAGAAAATTTGCAAGTTCGGACATCGTTACTTAGCAATTGATACCTGTGTTCTCTCATCAAAAACATTTCCAATCTTTGTAAAGCTGAACATTTCTAAGACAATCTCCATTAGAATGTACTAAATATTTAAAATTGATCGATATTTTGATTGAAAGATATTCCTTAAGCGTTTAGCATCAATTGAATGCTGTTGGTACTCATAGAGCCTTTTAAAGATTCAATACGTCACTAATTAAATGCACAAAAACACACGGTCTAAGAGATGCTTGGTCAGGATGAGTTTTCTAAGTTTTCTCTTGGATTTTCCCTTATCCTAAAAGATGAACATAGAGTAATACTAAACTTTATAGACCCTAGGCTCATTTGAGTATCATTTCATTTATCATTCCGATAAAAAGCTCCTAAGATATACATTTATTGTCAATGACTTTGATTTTTCTTCGACTTTTGCGAATTAAAACCTTCTATACGACGTAATTCATAACAAATATTGTTCTAAAGGAAATTATAGTTTTGAACAAGTGAATCTTTATATTTTATCGAAATATTTGATGCAGAGATTTTTATGAGAGTTAGCTCTTCAACATTTAAGTATTACTACGCCTTTAGTATCTAATTCAAAATGTTTAATGCAACCTCTTCAATTACCAGGTATCATATATGATACCCAGATTTCGAAAAAAATTGAGATCCCTAAGCGCAAATTTCTCTCAAGAACCAGTGGTATCACATGTAATACTTAATGCGGAATGCGATTTGCACATGTTTCAAGCTTTACCGCTCTACCAGGAGAGGGTACTACAAAATTGAGGCTCTCAGCTGTTCCCACACTGCTCGCAGAAATAGAAGTAAATACATATCTATTTCTGCAGTCTTGAAAACTCTTTTGATATTTTATGTTTCATTTGAGTATGCTGCTTCTATTGGTTATATTTAAAAAAATTATACTACGCATCCATGAAAATATAAAGGTATCATATTTGATACTTTGGTACTTTACCACTTCAATATCAAGATTTTTAAAATTTAATGCTTCTGTTTCACCTTCATTTGTAGGCCTTACAGAGGATGAAATGATAGCTTTTCTTAATCAGACAGACCCAGATGTATCTGATTTTGAGTTGAGGATAGCGAAAATAAGTTACCACAAAATGCTGCATTGGATGGGGAAGATGCTAATTCTTCTTCGGAAACCTCAGATGAGAAACCTCTGAGTCAGTGCCAAGCACTTGTGAATCCAGCAGAAAAAAACTACAACATTCTTATATTCACAGGGACATGAAAGTTTAGTTCTGTTCTAGTAACGTTTACTGAGTAATGACAAAGTTTTGTTTTTGAGGTTATGTAAGCCCAAGAGAAATAACATGATCGTTTTAATATTGTTTTTCCTGAAGTAACTTTCACATGGTTAAAGTATACTACTTTAATGCTCAACTTACTGCATACCTGTGGTACCTGAGTTTTGGAAAATAATGATTTGTGTTTACTTTTCCTTTTGAAACAAATTTTCACCAAAGCGCTTCACCACAGCCATCGTCTGCTTTCACTCTTCGGAAACCTTTAGATTACTTTCAAGATTATCTAAACGATATGTTTTTTAATTAATAGCAGAGCTAACTAATTTAAGACATGTACACCTTACTGGCAAATCATTTGGAACCGATTTGGATGATATTAATAGAGTTTTTTGATGTTGCACTTACACGACATTGATTGGATATCCACATTTGCAGAACATGACGACTCCCAGGCTATAAGGAATTAAAATTCTTCAGATGTTCCTTCTGCAAAGTATTTCTTTGCTCCAATAATGACAGGAACTTCTTCTTGTATTTTCGCAGCTAGTAAAATCAAACGTGTATATGTAAGAATATCATAGATGTTCAGAGCCACAGTGTCATATGTGGTACTTTCTGCTGTGCCCTTCTGAAAATGAAAAAGAAATTTTTAAATGCATTATGACATTTCCTGTATCTCTAGTCAAATAAAATACCATATTTTGTTTTAATGTCATTCTCTGTTTCATTATGGGTCTCAGGAGGATGCAGATATTTCTTTTTCAAAAGTTTATCTCAACTTAAATTAAGTAACAATAAAAAGAGACATTCGCAACAATACCCTTAATAACTGATTAGTTTGTAGAGACGGGATTCAAATATAAAAGTGATACTTTTATGGAATCACTCTATGTGTAAATTTATTATAGAATTTATATCGAAAAATTAAAATTCAATTTACTAACAAGTATTAACATATAAAGCTGTACATTAATATGTATATACGGAGTCAGTATTTTTCAATAAATGCATACATAACCAATAAAGTTGTTCTGCCGAGAATCGAAGATGGGCTTAGTTGTGCGTTGTGGAATAGAGCTCTCTGAATTTTCGTGACTGGGACTATGGGAAAACAGTACTTAAGTCTCTTGTGGGTCAGTTGAACTTACAGCTAAAAGTAGGAGAATTTTCAAAACAACTCTTGACTTACGTAAATATACTTTGGTAATTTTACAGTTTTTTCTTGCTTACCTATACATCGCATTAACTTGGAATATTGTAGTTCACCAAAAAAGTTCATATCGGAGTAGTAATTTTAAATACACGTTTTCAGAATTCCGGAATAAAAAAGTATTTTAGTAAAATATTCGTGAGCCAAAAGCCCAACAAACTTCGTATTTAACTTCCAAAGATGTACACACGTCGTTTGATAAGTCTGGTATATATATATTTCCTGAAGATGTCACCTTATTTCTCAACATAGTCTCCACTGATGGCTATACACTTGGTCCAGCAATGTTCAGCTTCTTCATTCCGTCAGAAAGATAAGTTCCGTTAAATTCTACAAAATACTCGTTTGCGGTGATTATCATTTCTTTATTTGATGAAAATTTCTTACCACAATACCAAATATTCAAGTTTGGGAAAAGGAAGAAGTCATTTGGGGCTAAGTCTGTTGAATAAGGTGGATGAAGAACCAATTCAAAGCCCAACTCATGCACTTTCGCCATTCATATTCCTGATGTATGCGAATGTTACAATATCCTGGTGAAAGAGCACATTTTTGCATTTCAATCTCGGTTTCTTTTCAGTCAATTCATGTTGCAAACGATCCAGCAATGAAGCATAATAGACCCCAGTTATGGCTCTACCTTTTCCCCAATAGTCTATGATGATTATTCTTTGAGAATTAAAAAAGCCTGTGGTCATCACCTTACTAGCTGACAAAATGGTCCTTGTCTTCTTTGGTGTACTTTCACCATCCTTTGTCCATTATTTTGACTGCTGTGTTTACTCTGGTGTGTAATGGATGGATGCAAGTGTTACCCATGGTCACATGTCTTGAGGATTGCCATTAAACATCGCCAAACACTCGGTAGAAGTGCTCTTCCGGATCCCCTTTTGGTTAACTGTGAGCAATCGCGGCACCCATCTTGCACATAAAGGATTCATTGCCAATTTTTCATGCAGGATATTGTGCACTCGAACATTTGAGATACCTTCAGCCTCAGCAATCTCACGAAATTTTTATTTGGCGTTCCTCACTCACACTACATAGGATCGTGAAGGTTTACAATCGTATCTTGTGTGGTGACCTCAATTGGGCGACCAGAATGTGTTCATTTTCGGTGCTTTTATGACCACCTTTAAATTCATTGAACCAAAATTAAGTGGTCTTCAATACTTGTGCAGAGTCAGTTTGAGCCTCATCCAATTCAATTCTGGCTTGAGTGGCAGTCCAGCCCTCCAAATGAAAATTTTTAATGACAGCACGTAAGTCTGTTTTTGGTTTTTCTTCTATTTTCAGTCGCAGCTATCACACTGACTAGTTCAGATAGTTGTCAACAATTAACTGTATATTGTAAGTCATTCAAATTTTCTGTACACTTTTTCGAATAGTCAAGCTTGCCATTCACCAAGTTGCAACAAAAAATGTCCATCCCTTAATTCAAATTTACCAGACTTATCAAACGATCCTCGTAATACAAGATCCACTCTATCCATTATTTATATGTAAGGCTTTTAGAAAGTCTAAATATTCTAAAAAATGTTAGCATTTTGGTTTTTGATAAATATACCGCATACATGGTTCTTCACTTAAAAACTAACGGGCGCACGGCATTTAGCTGGTGCGCGATTGAGTGTGGCACAGCTGGCTTTGCTGCTACATAAACTACGCACGTAAAGCATAAATAGCTCCCATGCCTTATAACGTGCTGGAAATGTCGTTTGGCTGGTGAAGGTTCAAAACATGTGCCTTTGACGTCTAACGTTTTCTCGGTCAACACTGCACGTTTACACTTTCCCTTTTGTTTGCCAAAGAACCTGTGGCTTTGAACTTTTTCAAAATCTCATGGAAAGTGGAAGTTCACCAGGGAACGTTTGAATATTCTCTGTGCTTGATATGTAATAACTTTTACACACAACAATGCGTTGATCTAGAGGCAAGCCTTGTTCATGTTGGTGGCCAGTACAATACAACCGACCCAGCCTCCGCGCAGAACGACACCTGCTAGTGGGGAAATCCACCCAGGTCAGAGGAGAGGTGAAACAATGTGTGCTCCGTTATATTTTAAATGAAGAACCCTGTATTTAAGATATTTACATACAACTACAAGGAAAAAATTTAATATCAATGGGAGATTTTGAAAAGTTACAAAGAATAAAATAATTCTAAACATTAATAAAAGATATCTCGGAAAGTGGTTATGGTCCAATAAGTTATTTAAAGTAGATCGTATATTTAAGGACATTTACTTTTTTGTGTAAGTATACAATATTATAGAAAATTCCTTAAAAATGATAAGAATTTATTAGATATTCTCAGTAAATTCTAGAAAAGTACCACACACACACACAATCACACAAATATATTTTCCGTAGTCTGAGACTCAGGTACTAGCTTCTGATTCACCATGTCGTGAGTTGAAAACTGGCACAGGACGATGGACACTCTCAGACGCCAAACCCCTAGGTATGTCTTCCTTCATAAGGCCAGTAATACCGGTGGCCCCAGCACATAAAGAAATCCCCAGCACTGATAATGAGGCCTCTGAGCAAAATAAAGATGTCTTACGTCCGAATATAAGATGGGATACTTACAAACGCAGCGTTCTTGGCTGCCATTGTAATATCTGTGGTAGGTATCTACCTCACGTTCAAACCTTGGTCAGGGTTAGTTATCTGGATAAGGTTTTTAAACCGGGGTTTTCCCTTATCCTGAAAAATGAATGTCGGGTAGCTATTAACTCTACGGACACTGGGCTCATTTAAGCAGCCTTTCGCTTATTTCATTCTTCATCCGATATGGCAGCATTGGAGGACTTAAATTTAAAACACAAAATACAGCCTACTTACATAAAAGTTCTATTTATTTCCGCATATACACACGGAGCTTTCTCTAAAATGCTATTTATTATCTTTCTTTTCCTTTAATTGTTAATAAAGACCCTAAAATTGCATTTCTAATGGAGTATTGGTATCGAATTGTTGACCTGAAGGTAGAACTCTTCGATACACATTAAGAAAGAGTGAGTCGAGACAGTGATGTGATGTTTTCCTTCCTCTACCAAGTTTAGGTCGAGGGTATTGTTATTTTCGAGCAGCGCTGAGTAAAAGTTGAAGCTTGTAAGATTCGAAAAGTTGGTCTCGATGACCAGTTGAAGCATGTTATTCTCAACTTGCCCATTTTTAATCCGTCCCGCTGTACTACTTTGTAAACCGCTGCTAAGTTCGCAGGAAGTGGTTGTCTTAAAGGGTATACCACCCTCCCAAACTTTAATGGAAAACCGAGTGGAAGGAGATGATGTGTTGCATCAGATATTGCGGACAGAGCAACCAACATCGAAGATTAAATATTACAAGGGAAGAAGACTTCACAAAACTTGTCCGTCAGCGTACTTGTGTTCTCCTTACTCTACTTATACTACAGGCACCCCTCGCTTCGTCATCAACCCTGTGAAACTTGTTGATGCATCTATTATCGCATTGCACTGCCTTCTAAATTTAGAGATCGCATTGCATGGCCTTCTAAATTTGTTCACCAAATTGCACGGCTTTAATAATTTGTTTCCTTTTTTTCTTTTTTTTCTTGTTCAAATTTGATTTACAATGATTATTTGGTCTTCTAAGATTTTAAGCTATTACATGGACTTCTAAAGTTTTGCGCCCAATTTTTACAACCTTCTAAATTACTTGAAGCATTACATTCTTCTCAAATTTGTTATCTGCATTGCATGACCTAATGTTTCATCTACGAAGGCTGTTCAATAAAGCCACTTGCGGTGGCGTATGTAGTAAAAGCGGGCGTTAAACACTACAAATTTCATTTCATTTCATTTGTTCAATAAAGAATGATCATAACTTTTTACGGTCATAATTTTTCCCACTAAAATTCAATCTTATTACATTATGTTAGCTTAATGTGAAACAAACACGCCGTAGTAGTTTCATTGTTGGTACTCCTGGTTCTCGCCTGTGAGAACCAGGTAAGTTCAGACATGTTTAGTATCGTCTACCGCTGCAATGGCGGTAACATGCAGTTAAAGTTGATGTTAGAGGAAGATTCGGAGTTTCTTTCAAACGTAATCACTACTGATGAAACTTGGCTACACCATTTTAATTCTAAGAAGAAACAGCAAAGCTCAGTTTGGAGTTATCCTTCATCACCAACCCCCCAAAAAGCAAAAGTGGTTGTTTCTGCTGGGAAAGTTATGGTCATGTCATTCTTTGATATTCACTGAATGGTTTATCAGCATGTTGTACCTGCACGCACATCAGTAACTGGACAATACTACAGGTATGTCCTGAAAACATTTTAAGTCCATATCAGGCGCAAAAGACCACATTTCCATGAAGCAGGCTGGATGCTGCACTACGATAATGCGCGGCCGCATATTGCCAGTGTTGTTGCTGAATATCTTGCAAAAATAAACGTGAAGTGCATCCCTCAACCGCCCCGCCACCCTATAGTCCGGATTTAGCCCATGTGACTTTTTTTCTATTCCCTAACTTGAAGAAACGCCTTCGTGGGAAGCATTATCCATCATCAGAAGCAGTAGTGAAGCCTGCGGAGGCGATTCTCAAGGATCTCTCAAAAAGTGGTTTTCAGCATGTCTTTGAAGACTGGCAGAAATGCTGCGCCAAGTGCAACTCATTCAGGGGAGACTATTTTGAGAAGGACCATCAAAATTATGAGGACGACTAAAGGTACATTGTCAAAAAAATATTGTGATCATTCTTTATTGAACAACACTCCTACGTTTCATGGCTTTTTAAATATTTTAACCCGTTACATGACCGTCTAAGTGTTTTAACTATATTGCATTGGCTTTTAAATATTTTGATGTTATTACATAACCTTCTAAATTTTTACCACATTACATGGCTTTCTAAAATTGGTGAAACCATTACATTGCCCTCTAAATGTTTTCAAATTATATTGACCCATTACATTTGTGAGCACATTACATTAGTTCCTTAGTTTTGGACTTCATTACATGATTTTCTACATGTTTGTTCACAGTACAGAATATTGTAGTACTTTTGAACGTATTAAATGACCTTATAAATTTTAACTACCATGTATGTATGGTCCTGAAAAGTTTTGACCGCTTTCTCTAGTGTTCTACCTCCTTTCACTACATTTTTAATCGTATTAAGTATGCCATATTAAATGCTCTTCTTAATTTTTGACCCCTTTCGCATTGTTTTATAAATTTTGTACTTATATTGTATGGGCCTCTCTTTTTAATTTACGTCCTCCAGCGTTAAGTCATTTCGGACGATAAATGCAATGGTGAAATGATGCTCAAATGAGTCAGGTTTCTTGGTGCTTAGAGCTACCTGACATTTATCTTTAAGAATAAGGGAAAACCCCGGAAAAATCCTTATCCAGTTAACTCACCCTGACCGAGATTTGAACTCGGGACCTCTTGAACGTGAGGCAGACACGCTACCATCTACGCTACCGAGGCGTGCAAAGGTCGTCTTAATTTCATCATAACAGGACATAACCTTCTGAAGCTTTTGATACATTTCGTAGATTAAATTTTGTGATTTTATTGTGTACTGTTCGATTGTTTCTAAATTTGATATGGCATCAAACTTCTCAACGCATCGTATGATCTTTCAAATTTCGTGGCTGCATACCTTCAACTTTTGCATTTGTTGACCGCAGTCTTCTTAATTTTATGGGTGCATTGCTTGACACTCTGGGATTGTCTGTAACGCCCTTTAAATTACATGACGGCTGTACATAGCCTTCTAAATTTTGTACACATATTGCAAAATAAGTGAGATTCACATTCGGTATGCCCCAGCCTCCGTTGACCTCCCATTCTGACCTAGGGTTTTCTCTCGTCGATAGGCAAATGCTAGGGTGGTTTATTATGTAGCATGATTTTTTTCATAATTACTCTTTTATTGCATAATCTATCTTCTTTAAGGTGTGGTTCTAGGCTTCTTTTCCGAACATTATTTATTCTTCCTTAATAGATACAAACAATTGAGAATCAGTTGCGACAATCTAATTGTGACAAGATTTAAATTAAATGGTGTTATTCAAATTATCTTAAAAAGCAGTTACCTTACACTAGATATGTATAAGCTAAGTAGGAAACTTGAAAAATGCGTTTTTAATATCTCATAAATTTAATTCCAAATACTCATTCAGGAGGTTCCATATGTGAGGGTGCTGTCTCATCCGGTATTTTTCTGCCTTTAGCCATGATTTAAAATCTATTAAAGTCGTTTGGCTTCGTGACGTATGATACTAGAGGCCTGCTGGTTAATCACTATAATGCTAACTCCATAGGTGAAGGGTTCTTTGAGGCGGATAGGACCTTCCGCGCGTCTCTGCGATTCCTTCAACTCATACCTTCCTCTGACAGCTGCAATGCAGACCTAAGAGTGCGAGGTGTCCCCTAAATAACTTGCGCACATATTATAACGGCTTTATACATTTTATAGTTACATAGATAGCCACCTGAGTATTGTGATTACATCTCTTACATTTGTCGACATCTCCCTGATCTCTTTCGAAGCCGTCTCCTATATATCGGTCTTCGAAGAATCTGCTGCTACACTTATGTCCTATAGGCTCTTCATTTCATGGTATGCGTAGGTGGATATACAGATAGATAATAACAGTTGTGTTGGCTATTATTATTATTATTATTATTATTATTATTATTATTATTATTATTATTATTATTATTATTATTATTATTTGTAATTTAAGTCCTTCAACATTAGGGCATATCGGATGCTGAATGAAATGGGTGAAATGATGCTCAAATGAGCCCAGGGTCCACAGAGCTTAGAGTTGTCCGACATTCGTCATTGAGTATAAGGGAAAACCTTGGTAAAACCGTATCTAGGTAACTCACCCTGACCGAGATTCGAACTCGGGACCTCTTGAACGTGAGGCAGGCACGCTACCATACACGCTACTGAAGGAAATTGTTCTATTTGAAGCCTGTTTACCACTATTTGTGGCTGCGAAAGTAAATATCTTTTACACAAATATAAATATTTGTAACAAATAATTTCACTTAACTTAAGAAAATGGTGTAAATTCTTCTTTCTAATGGAGATCGATTTCAAAACAGATTGTTTTCATCAGTCCATCAATAAAATTCGTAGTCAAGGATTCCGGTTGCCACGTTCTTATGTTTTTCAGTATCACCATCTGTAAACGAAATATACCCTAAAACAGAATCAACTGCTGGTATTTCAAAATTCATTGCACAATGTTTGTTTTTTTAAAATAAATATCCTTTCCTAAACTATTAAATCTACCGGATCATTTAATTGCTTTAATAATTTAACTTCAGGATTTATATTACTGTTAAATGACCAAACATGATCTGCTACGGCCAATTTATCAGTCTGTTTATACTTAATGTTACGAAAATGTTCTTTCCTTCTGGTTTCCAAATTACGTTTCGTCTTTCCAATATAAACCTGATCACAAACCAAACAATTAAATTGATAAATACCAGATTCTTTATAATTAGGACGTTGGTATAGCTTTATTTCCTCAAAATAGATATAGTATTAAAACTTACTACGCTTTTCTAGAAATGATAAAATTCCTAATAATAAAAGATCCGGTATTTATCAATATAATTGTTTAGATTGTGATCAGGTTTATACTGGAAAGACGAAACGTAATTTGGAAACCAGAACGAAAGAACATTTTCGTAACATTAAGTATAAACAAACTGATAAATTGGCCGTAGCAGATCATTTTTGGTCATTTAACAATGATATAAATCCTGAAGTTAAGTTATTAAAACAATTAAAAGGTTTGATAGAATTAATGTTATGGGAAAAAATATTAATCTTAAAAATTAAACAATGTGTAATGAATTTTGAAGTACCAGCACTTGATTCTGTTTTTAGGTTTGTTTCGTTTTCAGATTTTGGTAATACTGAAAAAACATAATAACATGGTAACCGAAATCTTTGACTACGAATTTTATTGATGGACTGATGATGAAAACAATCTGCTTTGGAAATCGATCTCCATTAGAAAGAAAAATTAACACCATTTTCTTAAGATAAGTGAAGTTTTTTTTTTGTTAAAATATTTATATTTGCGTAATATTCATTGCTTCGCTGTAGCTAGCTTCATTTTCTACGTAAACTGCTTTTTAATTGTTACTTCGTATTCATGTTGCCAAATATTGCTCTATCACATAAGTTTTAGAGTGCGTTTTCCCCTTTTAATTTTCGGAACATACAGACACCTAGCCATAGCCGAATTCCAGGAACGCCTTGAGCTAATACGATGTCGTATAGCTAATTGTATTTTTCCTCTTTTAAGAAATTATAACTGTAGCTTCTTACGTTATGCATTAAGTTTAGTATATAGAAATCATTTATGCATTTAGGTTACATTTTATTATAAAATTCTTATGCTTACCAGTCAATAATTGGTATGAAGGTTTATTTACCTTTTAAAGTTTGTGTTAATGCCCTCTGTGACATGAGACGGTCCAAGTCTCGGTATAATCCTTTCTCTGCTACTTAAGAAAGGCTAGCCTGGTTTAAGATTCCAAACCAGCAGGTAAAAGTGTTGAAGAGAGGATGTGATTTGCATATCAACCACCTAACTTGTCACTTGCCTCTCTCACAGAAATTAACGGGAAAGTTTGTATGTCACAAGTTTTTGAATGTTTCTCGAGAGTAGCTTTTGTAATAGCTACTCTCTTAACTACCGATTCAAATTAAAAGAATTCCCCAGATTAAAATTTCCTTCCATTCTGTTCCCCGCCCCGTCTTTCCTTTTATTGTGTTTCGTGTGCAGCAACATTATCTCTCGGCTAATATTGCTGCTTTAGGAGCGTTCGAGGGCACTTCCTCCTGCTTCACATCTCCTTTTTTTTCCTTCATCTCTATTAGCTCCTCCCCTTTCCTCTATTGTGTTCTACATCACTCGTCTTCTTTTCATATAATCTTAATATAGTTCATTATCCGCAGTCAGTAATCTTATTCTCTTTTTCCGCCCCAAACCTCCTCTAAGCAGATTCATCTGCAATCGTTCTCTATTAAATATTTTTCATGTTAAGATGGTATATTACTAGCAGCTCTCCATCTTCTGCTTACGCTTTAATTTCTATTTCTGGTAGCTTATTTTCACTTGGTACTTCTAGTAATTAATATTTCTGACATAATAAAACGTACTTCTATGCGATAGAGAAGGTAAAAATAAAATGGTAATAATTCTAAAGTCTAAATTACCTCACAATCTGTATGTGAGATACGCTTCCAACGAGCAAGTAAAAAGAATAGCAATAGAGATCGAAAGAACACAAACGATTGAACTGGTCACTTTTCTTTTGTTTTGGTTCGCCAGTCAGGACATTTCCGAGACATTAACCCCGGACTGATTTAGTGATTTATCTTACCCTCGCAGATAATGATTTGTTCATCGAAAGAGGAGCCTTCCTGAAGGCAAACTATCAACTAAAGTGAATTAACAGTTCGTTTTATGATCACGTCACTTTCAGTATTCATGACCAGTTCATTGCTACTTTATCCTTCTCTACATTTTATGTTACTTTCTATTTTACTAAACGAGGTACTCAAAAAGGATGATTCATTGGCGTCTCTGAGCCTTGCGTTCGGCAAGTCCCTGATTTGATACTTGATATTCGACAACTTTGACCATGGATTAGTAATTCGAAAATCAGATGTCCCGCACATTCTAGTTTACATTGCCCAAATGGCCAGGTTATTTGTTAAAGAATAATTATAATCCTAGGGCTGTTCGTTAAAGAATGATCATAATTTCTTTCTAAAAACGTACCTTTACCTATCCTCATAAATTTGATGGTCCTTCTCAAAATAGTCTCCCCTAAATGCGATGCACTTGTCCCAGCATTTCTGCTAGTGTTCAAAGACATGCTGGAAACCATTTTATGAGAGACCCTTCAAAATCGCCTCCGCAGCCTTTGCCAATGATTCTGATGATGGATTATGCCACCCACGAAGCCGTTTCTTCAAGTTACCGAACAGAAAGGAATCACATTGGGCTAAATCCGGACTATAGGGAGGGAGGGTGAGGGATGCACTTCACGTTGATTTTTACAAGATATTGAGCAACAACATTGACAATATGCGGCCGCGCATTATCGTGATACAGCATCCACCCTGCTTCATGGAAATGTGGTCTTTTCCTCCTGATATGGATTTGCCATGTTTTCAGGACATCCCTGTAGTATTGCACAGTTACTGATGTGTGTGCTGGTACAACATGCTGACAAAACATTTCATGAATATCAAAGAATGAGAAGACCACAGCTTTCCCAGCAGAAGCAACCACTTTTGCTTTTTAGGGGGTTGGTGATGAATGAGATTTCCACACTTAGCTTTTTTGTTTGCTCTCAAGATCAAAATGATTTAGCCAAGTTTCATCAGCAGTGATTACGTTCGAAATAAACTCCGGATGTTCCCCTAACATCAACTTTAACTGCATTCAGACCTGCATGCGAATGTCCTTTTGTTCGGGAATCAACAGTCTTGGAACCCATCGCGCACAAACACATCTCATGTGTAATGTTTCTGTCACCAACGTGTGGGTGGCACTCAATGAAATGTTCAGTATTTCAGAAAGTGATCTTAAGGTAATTCATCGATCCTCTCTCACAATAGCAGCAGTGTTGATGTTTTCTTCCATAAGAGAAGCAACTGGAGCAACGGGTCCACCTTCCTTTGAAATTGTTTCCCATTTTTAAACATTTTAAATCACCTTCGAGCTGTGCGGTAGGGAAGAACAGACTCTCCATAGGCCTCCTGAAACATTGTATAGGCCTTAACTGAAGATTTTCTGAGACAAAAGCAGAATTTCAAAGCCGCTTATTGTTCCTCGCGTGTTACCACAATTGCAGTTAAGGCGATATTGAACCCGTAAAAAATATGAACATTCTTTATTGAACAGAGTTGAATTTTGTAACAAAATTCAAATACCAGGAAACGTTTAAGTTAAACAAGCTGGTGGCCTTCAGTTTCTGTTTGGCACTGTATATTACATACGTTATTATGGAGTGAACCAATTCCAAGGTGTTCTCTGAAATTTGTTATATCGTTACAAAATTATAGTTTTCTCAATTAGAAAGCCATTACTCCTAATTTTATATCTTGGATAAAGGAGAATGGAATTTAAATACTAACTTCGCGAGTGGCCTGTGAAAGGTTTGACTATCACTTAAGCCTAAAGGATTCTTCTACTTCCATAACCCACAAGAGAAGCAAAGCCGCACATATACAGTCTTATATGTTTAAAATTAATTACAAGAAGAGCAAACATTTGTAATAATAGTTTAAAGAGAGTACAGAAAGTCAACACTCAGTTCGTTCTATGTAGAAAACGTGATATCTGATCGAAACAAAGTAAGGTATTTACTTATATTTTAAACCCTGGATACCTAAGTGACGTCTCCAAAGCTCCCTGTGTGACCAGACATACATTAAAAAAATAACGTAAGGTATTTGAAGAGAGGGGAGATCTAAAGTGCCGTTGGAGTGGAACAACGGAGAAAAAAAAATGAACATCGGTCTTTTTGTAGGTCGTGACGTAGCACCGGATGCTGGGATTGTTTCTAATGGGCAACCAAATTTAATGCGCCCTTCTTTTGTTTTTTACTTGCGCTAAATATTCCAGAGACCACCATCACTTTCTTTCCATTTTAATTCTCTCTTTCACTTCTTCTCTCTAACAGAAAAATTAAGCCCAGCGCGTTTTGAAACAAAAGTTACTTGATTTATTATCTGGAACGCCGCACAGAAATTTTCTAAGTTTATTTTACGTGTTTTATACCGCTATGTGAGGCTTTCCAGGAATGCGAGCTTCACAAGCCTGGAATTCTTTAATTAATTCCGCTCTATCGAAGTCTACATCTGGTCACCATAGTGACTGGGCTAAACAAATTACAGTCAATATCACAAATTGTTTCATATGGTATAAACTCACTTTATAAAGAGCGAAAAGTTACCTGTTCAAAATATTTTGTTTTTTAATAACTCTGTAATTTTCAACTTTTTAAAAAATGTTTTATGGTTCAGCCTACAGATACCAGAAGAATGCAAAATGGCTGTAATAAAGCCAGTATTTAAAACGGAGACAGGAATGAATTTAAAAATTATAGGGGAGTCAATCTCTTAAATACAAGCTATAAAATATTAGCAAACATTTTAGCAAAAGATTAAACATAATTTCGCGGCGAAAAGCATAGAATATTCGGTGTCGAGAGATAAGTGTGGCTTGTGTGCACAAAGAGCCTGCAGATAAAGATAACAGGTGGACAGTACTTGCATAAGCAGATAAACATAGCGCTTGAGATATATGACTTGCCGGCCCAGATAGGGTTTCACGTAAGGAAGGTTCTAGTGATACATCGATTAACAGAGAATAGTTGTGTTTCTTATTTGCTCCAGAAATCTCTCGAATTTATGAATGAGATATATAAGAGATTGTGACACCCCAATGGACAGTTGTAAAACGAGAGTGAGTCGTGAGTAGTAAACAGTTGTAAAGACATGTAAAAAGAGTGTTGTAAGCAGTGGAAGTTGAGTAAGCTGTTTGTTATTGTCATCGACATTGGTGTTGTAGATTGTGACATTTGATGTAATTCCGCTGCTACGCAGTGTGTTTCTACGCAAATAAAGAACATTTAGAATTTCGGCAAATTGAACTTTTAATTCTACGAACCCACAAAGTCACAATAATAACTGAAACACTACTCAGTAATGAACAACACGGCAGATCCTGTGCTGATTGCGTCTTAACAATAAAACAAAAGGGAAGAGAATTTAATTTAGAGACCCATATATTATTTGTTGATTCCGTAAAAGCATTTGACAATGTTATACGGCAAAAGATAAGGGATATAATGACTGAAAACAGATATCCTCAACATTTAATTTTAATGATAAAGAAAATGTACGAAGGGACTTGTATTAGCATGGATAATGGTTTTAAGACAGAAACTATCAACCTGGGTGTAAGACAAGGCTGCCCAATGTCACCAACTCTTTAATATTTATATCGACGCAGCAGTTGCCGAATGGCAAACTCAGTTGAAAGTAGGTTTTAAGTTAGGTCGTACAATCTTAAATACAGCCCTGCCAGGTCATTCTTGCAGATACTGAAGACAGATTAGAAATAGCTTTGTACCAACTCGACAAAACAATGTCAAAGCATAATTTTATCATTTCAGCAGAGAAAACGAAAGTGATGGCTTTTATTGGTAAATACCCAACACGGTCCAAAATGCTCCTCAAAAACAAAATACTAGAACAAGTTACATATTTTAATTACTTAGGACGTGATATTTCCTATGAATGTGAGAGAGATTTAAAACAAAAATATCTATAAATTTCAAAACATATGTGGCACTATAAAACGAACATTGAAAAACAAAACAAGAAGAGATACCATATTAAAGCTTTATAAAACTATGGCAGTGCCTGTTATATCTTATGGAGCCGAGACCTGGACCTTGAACAGAACTGATAAAAGAATAATTGAAACAGTTTAAATGAAGTTTTTGAGGTACGTAGCTGTCTGTAGTCTTAAAGATTGCATTAAAAGTGAAACAATAAGAGAACAACTAAAAATATTTACTCTAAATGACAAACTCAGGGAGTACAAACTGAAATGGTAAGATCATCTCTCTCGAATGCCAGAAGAAAGACTCACAAAACAGGCCTTGCAGCATTGCACAATTTTGAAGATAATATCAACGCTGCGGTTTGCTGCAAACTTGTGCCACAATAGTTCTTTTACGTGAAAATGAATTGGCTAATATTATTTATTAATTGTATGGTTAATAACTGTCAATAATCTGTATACCAGTCTGTCAGTTACCAGACCAACCTACCTCATTACAGTTCACTACTTAATAGTCTATCACTTACCAGTTCACCACTTTACAAACTATCGCGTACCAGATAGCAGTTATCACAGTCCTACTCACCAATCTAACATTCACTAGTATCTTACTTACCAATTTAACTTTTATCTATCCACTACTTATTACTTATTGGTCTACCACTTTTCAATCTACCTTCTTTTAAGTAGAGAGAATATTGTATTCAGCTCAAAATTTCGATATAGGAATCTCATTGAAAATACATGTTTTGACATCTCTGTATCCAGAAGTTAACTTTCACAGAAGGAAAGCTTTATGCAGAAATTGTAGGTATTTGTTTGTGCGTCAACATATATGTAATTCTAAACAGAAATTCGTAAAAATACTATACATGGGATTTAGGTTTAAAGTATTCCATAAATAGGATACCAGAAATATCCTTTAAACCCCCAAACTCCTTTCCCTGTTTAGAATAATATTGTATTCACCCAAAAAGTGTCTTATATTAACGTTGTATACACGGTGTTTATTTTTATCTGTAATTTTACCGCGCAAATTTTGACGTCATCAATAGCAACGCTGATGGAGCGAGTTTATATACAACTCCCCTAGGGCTTGCGATCGCATTTGATGTGCTCACAGCAGCTTTTGAGGCGTCCCTCTACCGGCAGGTAAATATCTTACTATTTGAGAGTTAGGTCTGTCCGCGTAATATAAAGTTGTGTAATTTCGGCTGGTGCGTAGATACGATAACTGTTTTTAAAAAGAGCCATATCCTGCAATGCAATTCACTGCAAAGCTAATTATGCAAGCATAAAAGTATGCCATGAAGAATATACGAAATGATAAGCCACACTTATTTCTCAATGAACATCTGTTTTTCCATCATAGTAGACAAATATGCATATTATAAACCTGTCCCATGAAATAGAAATATTTTAATTTGATCTCAATTCTTTCCTATCAGACACAGTTTACTCAAAATTTATCTTCATTACAAACCATAGAATTAACAGAACATGGTCTAGGAATGAAAATTAAATTAGTGTAACAATATGTAAAAATGGAAATTAATTGTTCTTTCACACTAGCCGTGTATAGAATGTACCATGAAAGGGTAGAGCCAGACTGAAAAATTCAATGCCATAGCCGGGATTTGAACCACGGATCTTCTGGTTTCGGTTCAGACGCTCTAAGCCATTGAGCATTGGTTGAGCTCTATTAATTGTACCTAATAGTGGTCCGAACTATAAAGCCCGGGCCTTAAAGTACTTACAGCATAGTAAATCGCCATTAAGGTAGTTGTCTCATGTGTTTATGAGGAGAACTCCTAGTGGTTTACCGGGAAAAACACGAGTCAGTTGGAGAATTTAATGTCATGTTGGCACGTTGGCCATAGTAGCTCAATGGTTTAGAGCGCCTGGACGGAAACCAGAAGATCCGTGGTTCACATCCCGGCTAGGGCACTGAATTTTCCAGTCTGGCTCTACCCTTTCAATATGTACAAAGCTTATATCCAAGTCTAAACAAGAAAATATCTCTAGTACATAGTGTTATATGTCCATTTTCTTATATTTCCATTCTCTCTTAATCTTAAACACTATCTGTATTGTGAGAAGGAATGCTTGAGGACTTTCTGTCATAACATTGTTTATTGTTTTTAGATTGGGGCCAGTCACTTTATAGCGTCCAGTGTCTCTCTTTTTGCGAGTAACCGGTCCTGTATCTTGGAAATTTTTGATGCAACTATTGTTTTCAAAAGACATAAGGATACCAACATTAGTAGACATGTAAGACTTGAAGCTTTCACGGCGAGCATTACTAATCAAGGCTTCGCGGGTGATCAGCTGTGTCAAATTAATAAACGTCGAGCTTTGTGTCATGGAGTTTACAATGGCCGAAAGCTTGACGGTCATTAATTTGACACAGCTGATCACCCGCGAAGCCTTGATCATTAGTAGACATTTTAATTAAACGTGAGAATTACAAAAATTGATATCATATACTGATAAAACGTAAGACGCTTATGTTGCAAACAAAAGTATGTCACTTTGATGGTACTTGGACACTTTTGAGAACATTACGCTCCGAGGTACTTGTCTGAATGCAGGATAGCGTTGCATAAACTCCTCTATGCAGCGGTTTAAATTATATATTTATACGTCGCACCAGTTGTAATGCCGGTACGAAAGTAGCATTCAACCATGAAGACACGGTGGTCTGTGTTCATTTCCAGGGGAAGCTGGTTTTATTAGTTACCACCGCAATCACGGTCAGAGTGCTGTAATTTTCTTACTGTTCCACAAAAATTACCGCTTTCTCTTCGTAAACGACACTATGATTTCAAAATAGACTCACCAGTCAACTATGACGCCATTCTTGCTCAATCAGAGAGCAGGAAATAACGAATAAAACTGAACAGAGTGTATTTTTTGTGAATTAATCAGTTAAAATTATTTGTTTCTACATTACACACCGCTTTTATCATCTAATGTTATATTGACGACTGCTTTCCTTTGGAACAATTGAATGTCGGCAATGACTTCACTTATTTGCTATTCGTGTAACTAAGTTTATTTACGTCAGGTTTCTTTAAGCTTTAAATATGGTGACACATTTATACTTTCATGTATACTTCCGGATTTTAGAAAGGATGGGGAATAATTATGGCTAAAAATACCCATATCTTCCAACTGGGAATCCAACCCAGGTCCTCCGGATTGGGAAGCCAGCATACTGAACATCACCATGTTGCTCACCGCGATATCATACAAAATTATGAGAGAGAGTGTGGTGAAAAAATTTCTCTAAACATGCATAACATAAATTTTCGTAGAAGAGTTTGTAAAGGGAGGAATGTTCTAGCACGTTCAGATTTTTCTTAAAGCGACCTGCAGTTGTTTTGCCGCAGGTGTAACAGTTGTTTTATTGTTGGACTCGGCGCAAAGTCTTGATGTCATTTGGAAAATGTTATCCGCTTTTAGCGTTGTGGTGTTTATGGCTTGTGTTTCACAAAGCCTCCGCTAATGGCGCTCATTACTTCCGGCACTGTCGCCCAGAGTATACCTTACCTGTCCTTGTAAAAGTGTTACTGCCAGTGAACTTTATGACGTGGAACCGGGAGAAATTAGGAACTCTACTAACAGAAACAACAATTCGTGATAAAAAATAAAAACAGTCTCTTGTAAGAAACCAAATAACCTCGAATATAATGCAACTTTACAAATTGTCGATGTTTAAGAGGGCCATAAGGAGCCATTTCCTTTAAGCTTAATAGTGAATATAACAAGGTTTTAAGTTTTAAACGCCTTGGTAACGCCTATTCCTGTGTTCGACACTTTTGGTGACCTCTACAACATATCCGGCTTTGATGAGTATGCTACACTGATGACAAAGTTAACGAAAAATAATAAATTACCTATCTCAAATGAGTTGTCGATTCTTTCAGAGTGTAGATTTCAAATGTTTCTGAACTAAGTATGAGAAACTATTGCATCTGCTAACATCTGAACAGGCAACCACGATAGGATGTTAAAACGAGGCATTCCCTTAGTAACCAAGGTTTCTATAAAGTTTCTATAGCTTGCTGAATTCCTAAGAGAAAAAGTCCCTCGCAGTGACCACCAATTATAATTTATAGCCCGTGAGTGCTCTTCAGGACCACGTACTGCCAATCGATCACTCTAAAATACTGCTGTAAAACACGCAGTTTAGAAATACGTGCCCTTTTATCAACATAAGTTGTGCTTACCCTGATATCTGTACCCACACACACGTTAAAAATTCTGTTGAATAATCAGGTGACTGCTCGAATCAAAGATAGGTACTCACTGCTGGTATCTGTACGGAAGATGGGCCAATGACGAACGGTTGGCCAATGCCAAGCATCTGCTTTCAAAATGTTCCGTTGGAGCTGCAGGTCACTTTGCTAATGCAACAACTCATAATTTTTGGGATACTTCTTGAAGCAAAACCAGCAATTTTGAGTAAGGTATTCTTAGTATTAAGTCACGTATTTTCAGAATGTTCAAGACATGCACATATTTTCATTTGTAATAAAAATAGCTTAGACATTTCCAGCGATTTTGCTATAACAGTGCTTTCAGAAAGAACTGAAAGTACGTGTTAGTTACATTACCAGATGTTATTAAGATAACACTGATATTGCGCTATCTATGGAGAGTTTGGAAAAAATAACGAGCTCTGGTGCAAGTGCCTTAAGTGCTTAAACGGGACTCATGCAGCTTGTAATGTTTGGGAAACAAAAGCATTTGCTTATGTTTGTGAGGTTTGTAACTAAGAAGAAATGCCACATATCTATTTGTTTATATCATATACTGTGTAATCACGTTATTGGCGTGAAAAATATTTTGTAGGAGTTTTCATTAATCATAATAAGTCCCTGATACATGAATTACTTTTTAACATTTTAAAGTGGTACATAAATAAAATTCTGTATAATTATGTTTTATCAAACTCATGGAGCCTTTCGTCATTTCATGAAACTGCTAGAAAATAGAAGCAGCCAATGCCCTCCGAGGGTACGCATCGGCGAACCTTGCTTTATTTTCAAAATATACTTCTTGAAGCTTCTAGAAGCAATAATAAATAAAAGTAAAATGATAGAATTGCTAGACAAATAAATAGAATACATTTTAAATAAGTTGGACTTAACATTAGGTTCATTATATTCACAGAACAGAGGGGCCGCGCTGTGGCTCAGTGGTTAGACCGCTTGGCTCTCACCAAGGCGGCCCGGGTTCGATCCCAGGTGACCGCAAAGTGAAATTTGTGTTAGACAACACGGCGTTGGGACGGGTTTTCTCCGGGATCCCCGGTTTCCCCCGCCATCTCATTCCACCGGTGCTCCACCTTCATCTCATGTATCATCAGTGTCATCGCCTGCGGTGCCGTATGTAGTAAAAGCGGGCGTTAAGCACTACACATTTCACAGAACTGAGGGATAAAGCTTAAGTGTTCGGCATTACCTCACTCTCCACTACTCTAGTTTCCATTGACTTATTCCAGCTGTGACCACATAATGTGCAGTTTTCGATAATTCACAAAGCAGGCTATCAATGATTTTCGCGTGGTTTTCCCCTGGCACGCTTAGGCGTACACAAAACATATGCAAAACAAACCTGGAAAAATTCAGCCCTTAGGGCCAACAGCTGCCGAAGGCGGCCGGAATCATCCGGTCTCTGTGTGAAATTTAATTTTTACCATGGCCTTATTTACACTGGAATGTTTTAAACCCGCTTGGGAAAATGCTATGGGGCCCGTGACAAAAACCACTGACTGGGCAGGGATTTCCCCAATCCCAGCGCAGCTCCAGGCGTCGAATGGAAACATTATCGCATCATCATTTGTTTGCAACCTATCTGGACTTTAGCCGCGTTCTTCAGAAAGGAGGATCGACGTCTCTTTGTAAATACGGAGTAGCCTATGGTGTTACTTTGTCTATCAGTACGTACAGAAAAATTCACTAACCGATGAAAATTTGTAGATAAGAATTTGATGGG
This sequence comes from Mantis religiosa, assembly GCA_030765055.1. NCBI lineage: Eukaryota > Metazoa > Arthropoda > Insecta > Mantodea > Mantidae > Mantis > Mantis religiosa. The sequence continues at coordinate 53,089,219 of CM060947.1, read as the reverse complement.
AAACATATTACCATATTTTAAATTTTCTATAAAATCCAAGTGTAGTTAATACCCTGGAAGCTATCTCACATATCTTAAGCCTGTGACAATTTATCAGAAGACCCTTCTGAATAAATGACCTATTTCAATCAAGTAGTCAATGTAAAACCAGAAGATGATATATAATTAAATTCTTTCTGAATCATAGCACTAGAAGATGTAGCTATTCAAAAATTATATTTGCTAATGTCTGAGATATTAATAAATTTATGAATTAAAATAATGGTTTCCTTTCTATAAGTAAAATTGAGAAGCATAGGTTGCCGCGAGTACTTGAAATGGTAAGCGGCGAATGCCTTTGCAGCTCCCGCCCAGTGTGTAATTATTTGAACGTGGTCTTTATGCTCCGCTGTCTTTCCATAATATATTAAATTAAAATGTATGTAATATAAACAGAAAGATATAACATTTAAAAATGCACAGTATTTTTGTCAAAATAAGTTTGGATCACTTCAAAACTACCCAAGCAAATATCCTACATTATAGTTTTAAAGTCTTGAACTTATCATTCACATTTGAAATACAACCGTTTACTCTCTAATTTCCTAAATTCTAAGCACTTCCCCTTTATAATCTACACTGGTCGACAAAAACGTACATTGGTTTCTTTCACAAGATTTAAAATAATGTGATTTCGTGGAACATACGACAATGGAAGCTGCATTGGACAGCGTCCTGCTGTAGTAAGCTATCTCCCGTTCGTGGTCCTGGACTTGGGATAGGACGCTCCCATTGCAATGGTCGCTGGTTAAGGCGCCAGGCAGAGAACTACTACGTTACCCGGCGAGAACTACTGGCAGTAGTAAAGACCCTGGAGAACTTCCACAAGTACCTGTACGGTAAGCCATTCCAACTGAGGACTGACCACTCCGCCCTAACCTGGCTACTCAGCTTTAGAAACCTGGAATTCCAGACAACCAGTTGGGTCCAGAGGCTGCAGGAGTACGACTTCAGCTCTCAACATCGTAAAGAGAAGAGACACGGCAACGCAGACACCATTTCTCGAAGACCCTGCCCAGAAGAAGCGCCAGCTCTTCCGCAAGGAAGTCAGTTACTTGGGCCACATAGTCTCAGCAACCGGAGTGGCCACAGACCCGCAGAAGACACAGGCAGTGAGAGATTGGCCTCGGCCGAGGAATAAGAGAGAATTACGCCGTTTCCTAGGGTTGTGCAGTTTCATAAAGGGATTCTCTAACATCGCCAAGCCCCTCACCCGCCTGACAGAAGAACACCGACCTTATGCGTGGACGGAGGACGCCGAGGGCGCTTTCAGGCTCCTGAAGAAGATACTGTGCAGTGCTCCTATTTTGGGATTCCAATAACCAGGCGGCGCCTTCATTGTGGACACTGACGCCAGCGACCATTGCATTGGAGGCGTCCTATCCCAAGTCCAGGACGGCCATGAGCGGGTGATAGCTTACTACAGTAAGACGCTGTCGAAGGCAGCGTCCATTGTCGTATGTTCCACAAAGTCATAATAACATTTCCTAAAAGTGGCGACATATGTAGCAGGATTCCTCCGTTGTTGTGGGTTTCAATGCTCCAAATTTGCGGCAACATACAGCAAGATTCGTACGGGTATCTACCAGTTATTAAAAGTCAACATGAATCACGTTCATGAATTTTTATTACTAATGCTGTGATGATAGTAACACACTACTTGTTCTCCATTGCATTTTCTTCACATTTTGAAAAATCCTTAGTACGGTACTGGGCGCTTTTCCCCTATAATTTTACACAACTTTGTTTTTCTTTGATGAATTTATACATTATCCAACCCTTTTTAAATCTAAATCAAAACAACTACTGCAGTGTTATCAGAACTGACACGGGTCTGCATTTGCAGGCAGTCTTGTGATTTCTTAATGAAGCGAGTTCTAATTATCTTAAGCTTGAGCTAATGTCAAGTTCACCGTCAGAGTTCACTTAACGTTTATTATTCTGTGACAAAATTTCAGGTTGCTTTCTTACACTATGCTTTTATTTAAACATAAACATATCATGCAGTATTTATAAGATTATTGAACGCATCTATTAGTAATTTAAGCATAGGAAAACAAAATTTAAAACGAATACATATGTGCAAGTAGAGATATAAGCAGACATTTTTCATGCATGATTTAGAAACCTATGCCACTCATTCAGCAAGTTGCAGCTTTCCCTTCTGTTTTTGTACGATATTTCGCGAATTACGCAAGAGAAGTAAACAGTGAAATGTGTTTAATCCCGGATGACATCGCATTCCCGATAATTTGACAGGATTCAGAACGCCCCCTGCAGTGAAACGTCCAGACAGCATACAAAACAAGTGAACACCTGTTCTCGCTTACAAAACTTCGACCCGTAAAAAAAACAACACCGGCATGGCAATTCGTTTTCCCGTGTAACGTAGTAACAGATTTTCATGACGCACAGTGAAAAATTACGTCACAGCTACCCCGCCATATTTTCTTATTTGTGGCAATATTCCGAGAGAAAAAGTTAACACCCTTAAACAAGCGTCACGTCCATGTTGTGGCCTGCCTGGCCCCCTGCTACGTATAGGGTGTTTTGTGAAGTACGTGCTGCTCCGTGATTATACCTTGGTGTGGAGATTCCCTTACTAAACACTGTTACATACATCATTTACTGCTTTGTAAAGAAGTGATGGGGGAATAGAGAAGTAAACATTCTCATAGATAGCTTCCATGTGTTTAAGTCAGTGTATAATATAAGAATCACACGTTAAAACTTTGTGAAGTGATGTGTGTAGTGTTTAACGCCCGCTTTTACTACATACTGCACCGCAGGCGAAAACTTTGTGAAGGATTAAGAAACATTAGCCAAACAATTTAAGTGTTGAGAAAAAGCAATTCAGTTGCTAAGCTCGGTAAACACATCCAAATAGGCGTATATCGGCTCAAGGCTTGAGTACCGAGCGAAATGGCACAGGCAGTTCTTTCTGTAGCCCGCAATAGCGAGGTCCAGGCTCGATTCTCGTGGCCGACCTACCTGTCGGGGATCCTCGGGGATTTTCCCGGGGCGCCAGGTGAATGCTTCGTAGGTTAATTACATCCGCTCAGAATTCCCTGTCCCTCCATTATCATTTAACATCATCTCTCATTCTATTCTTTCAGTATGGAACTGACGGCGGGTTTCTTGGCGTTGCATGGCAGGATGATATTTCCTTGTTAAAAAACTTACGTCTTCGGCAGGAAAGTCCCCCGTCTCCGAACCTGGTCTGTTGTGGCAATTTCCGGACAACAGTGAGTGGAATGTCGGTTGTACTGGCCTACCGAAGAGTTTCTAACTGGTAAAGTGCAGGCACACTGCCTTAGGCACTGTCGTAGCTACTTGGGTTGGCCACTCTCTGTCCCCTCTCGCCTCATCCATCCTCCTGGAGGTGCCACTTTGGGGCATAGATATAATAGACAAAATTTGGACCTCGTGCCAAATCCCCTACGTGGCGTATACCAGTTCAGTGCAATCAAGGTGCAGGTAATTACAGAATCGTAAACAGGAAATTATGTCATTTTATGAAAGTTAGAAAGGGAAAAGAATTATTAAAATTTAGCAAGTCACACAATATTTTTGCTGTGGTAATTTAGGTTCCTTTAACTTTTTAAGTCTTATCGGACGATCAATGGAATGAGTGAAAGGATGCACAAATGGGTCCAGGGTCCATGGAGCTTAGAGTTACCCAACATTCGCCTTTTAGTATAAGGGAAAACACCGGAAAAACCTATCCAAGTAACTCACCCTGACCGAGATTCGAACTCGGGACCTCTTGAATTTAAGGCAGACATGCTACCATCTACGCTACCGAGGCGGGGACAGTAAAACTTGTGGCTGTAGTGAATAAGAAGCTTATAACTGTCAGGTTCAAGAACTTCCGTCTTCGAATCCCGGGGTTTTTCCCGGCCTGAAAAATGAATGTCAGATAACTCTATGGACCCTGAGCTCTTTGAGCGTTATTTTGCCCGTTTTCTTTCATCGTTCGATACGATTTAACGTATGTATGCCCCAAGTAGGGCACGCCGGAAGGAAGGATGTGGCGAGAGGAGACAGAAGCTGTCGTCCCAAGGAGCTACGACAGTGCAGAGGACAGATTCAGTACATTTTACTTAGAGACTTCCCTCGTCAGGCCAAGACACTACTGCGGGACGGCAACGAGCCCTGCAGCCGAGCCCCAAAATCCCAGGTAAGTTGTCCGAGCCCCGAAGGTCCCAGATTGGCAGTCCTGAAATTGTCCCAGAAGCGGAGCGGAGACCGGCAAACGACCTACTGGAGGAGGAAGTAGTAGCCTACCTCAGAGCATGTCATCCTGCCATGCACCGCCGAGACACCCGTCGACACTTCTACCCTGAAAGAGACCACATAATGAGAGATGATATGAAATGATATTGGAGCTGAAATGGAGAGGCAGAAAATTTAGGGGATGTAATTAAACTATTCAGCATTCGCCTAGTGACATGGCAAAGGTTCGGCCACGGGAATAGAACCCGGGCTTCCCGAATGCGGACCACAAACGGAACCACCTGTGCCAGACCGCTCGGTTCATTTGTTTCTTTGGATGCCATGTAAACAATTTCAAAGCTAACGTATATATTTTTCCAAATTTAATGAAATTATTAACATATTTTAAAAAACCTTGTTTCCCACCTGCTATTGCTCTCTCTGCAAGTTCACCATGTTTTGTATGATTTCGAACACACATACCTTCAGTTCCAAATCTAAAACTTTCCCCATGTAGGGATCACAGAAAAGAACTAGTACCCTATTATTCAACGCACAGAAAATTGTGTATCTATTATTTAAATTAGTTTTTTACGAGATCCCTTCGAAAGAAAGGGATCGCTTTTTTAAGGTCTGCAGACTTTTATTGGTTTGGCTTCGAAACTTCAACTTTTTAACGTCTACATAAAATTCCACACCCTCGCTCTTAACGAAATAAAAACCTGAGGGTGCAAAGAGAAAACGAATAAAGATACTACAGGGGAAACAGAGAAAACAACCAAACTTTCGCTGGTTTTTTCGGCGCTGCAGAATATCTGTTGATGTCATTTCCGGGAGCACTCAGGGACACAGCGTATTTGTGTATAGATTTAATATTTTATTTTACAATATCCATTTTGAAAACATAGAGTTTTTCTCCCACGTATAAAAAATATTCCAATTCAACAGAAAAAATAGTATTGAGGATCTGGACAGTATGTCATTTGAGACTAAAAGGTGAAGCTGACAATTGTTAAGATTCCACACTTACAAGTTTAAACGCTTTTAACCGCCGAACAGCGTAGAAAACGATCTTTTACTTTGCTAATTATAAAATATCGGCTCACTGATTTCTGATGTTAGCAGTTCTTACCCATTTAAACAATTATTTAGCATGTGCTACTGACGAAAATAATTAGAGTGCAATTGGAAAGCGTTTCCATTTAGAAACTTTGCAGCTTACATCTGTGGAATAACAACAAAGGCTTTTAAGAAGTTTTCAAAGGCATTAGATACACATCGGCGGAGAGTAAAGCATTTCTTAGACGTAACAATTCTTATCATTGGCTTCCTTTGTAAAATAAAGACAGTAATTTAGGTCTGGGGCACCTAAAATAACCTTAAATCTGATAAAGAGACTGAGTAAAATTAACTTAATTTCATGTATGGAATAGGAGGCTGAAAACCACAACAGGTAGAGTATCGATAAAAAAAATAAATAATATATTTTAATAGATAGAGGTAACATGATAAATTCAATGCCACGGCCGGGATTTGAACCACGGATCTCCTGGTTTCCGTCAAGTTGCTCTAGCCCGTTGAGCTACCATGGCCAACTTGCCGTCATGACAAAAATTCTCCATTTGACTCGTATATTTCCCCGGTAGACCACTAGGGGCTCTAGCATTTGAGATGCACCGTTTATGGCGACTTTCTATCGTAAGTATATGAGTCCCAGGCTTCATCATTTAGCTCTTATTATCTTAGTTAATTGATGGAAATTAATCATATCTTCACACTAGTCGTATATAGGCTAAGATTTTTTATAGATAGAGTGAACATAAAAAACGTAATGACATGACATTAGCCTATATACGGCTAGTGTGAAGAAATGATTAATTTCCATCAATTAACTAAATAATAAGATATATAGAATATGAGTAGTTGTCAAGCAGTTTTTGAGATTACTCACTCAGATAAGATGTTCTCCATATCTCCATAAGCGCTTTTCGGTCTAGTTTAGACCATCTTCAGTGGGTGCTGACCAGCTGGAGAACATCTTATCTGAGTGAGTAATCTCAAAAACTGCTTGACAACTACTCATATTCTATATAAAATATATCTCACTTTTAACACTTGACAATGTCTTCTTTAAAAAAAACAATAAATAATAAGAGTTTAACGATGAAGACTGGGACTCAAGTACTTAAAATAGTAAGTCGCCACAAACGGTGTATCTCGAATGCGAGAGCCCCTAGTGGTCTACTGGGGAAATATATAAGTCAAATGGATAATTTATTGTTGTAAACACAAGTTGGCCATGATAGCTCAATGGGTGAGAGAGACTGGACGGAAACTAGCAACTCAGTGGATCAAATCCCGGCTATGGTATTTAATTTTTCGTGTTGACTCTATCTATCAAAAACCCTAGCCTATATACGGCTAGTGTGAAGAAGGGATTAATTTCCATTAATTAACTAAAATATATTTTAATTTTAAAATATACATCTCCTTAAAATAAGGTGTTTTCCATTATTATCATAATTATAACTTACTTTTTATTAACAAACGTAGGCTTTCACTGCCGGCGTCTTGTTCAGTAGAAGATTCCGCGCTATAAGGCCGTGGTCGATTGGGTTTCTTCATATCTCTACCAGACGTTTCGGTTACAACTGCGGTAAGCTCATCAGTGACGTAGAAATGTCCTGCTTGTACTACTTCTAGCATCAGTAGCTAGGAAGAGTACAAGGAGGACTTTTCTGCGCCATGATGATGCTTACCGCAGTTGTAAGCGAAACGTCTGGGAGAGATATGAATAAAACAGTGGACCACGGCCTTACAGCCCGGAATCTTCTGCTGAACATATTTTACTTTGTCTTCAGTGTTAAACCATTCTCCTTTAATTAAGTCATGACGCAAGAACTGGCTTTATAAAGTTTTGCTTTCATTTTTTTATGACTCCCTTCCTCAGCAATGTTGGTGTTAGGAATCTCTCAAAGATCTGATAGATGTGTTCAGGATAGGGGAGGGGGGTTGGCCCAACGCCTAGGATGAATTAATGAGGGAGCAATTGGTGGAATGATGATTGGGGAAACCGCAGGACCCGGAAAAAACCCATCCCAGTGCCATTTTGTCTAAAACAATTCCCACTTTGTGGTCACCTGGGATCAAATCCGGGCCAACTAGGTGAGAACCAAGTGGTCTAATCACTCAGCCATTGTGCGGCCGAGTTTTGCTTTTATCTTAAGCCTGAAAGTAACAATTTTTTCTGTGGTCGACGTACCTGACCTTTGGTTCTCTTCGGGGAGTTTCTTTGGTTGCCAGGCGAATGCTGGGTATGTTAATTACATCCTCCAAATTTCTTTTCCCTACATTTGATCTCCATTAATATTTCACATCTATTCTCATCTGTTGGTCTCTTTCATGACACCTTCAGGCCGCCTTCTGTCTCCTCTCGCTTCATCCTTCCTCCCGGGGTGCCCCATTTGGCGCATAGGTACATAGACCAAGTTGGAACTCCGAGTCGATTACCCCTCCGTAGAATAATCCAATAATAAGGTGAAAGACAACTATTTGTGAATATATTTGTCTATAGTACGAATGAACATAGAACATTCTCTAAGATTAGTTTGTTGCAGAGTGAGTAGACATGCGAATGTAACGGATCGGTTTTGTCCGTTTGTAATCTTATATAGTTCATTAAGCAGTTATTGGGCAAACACCTAGCAGTCTCGCTATACGCTTGTCACTGGTGCATAACAAGTTGCCTATACGAGCAGGCGTGTTGCCTTGCTTATGAATTATTGCTGTTAAATTCAAGTGGACGAAAACAACGTTTGTTTATTTAAGGGAGGAGAGAAACGGGGGTTAAAATGTCTTTTTATACACCATGTTCCTCTTGATTCATAATAAATATAGAGACGGTATAAGGGTAGCAGCTCCTTTGGGAAGCTGCGGATTTGAAAAGCTTTCCACGACGACGACGACACAAAAACGAAAAAGAAACTGCACAACAACACTTCGTGCTGTTTGTTTATTTACTGTTCAGGGGTTGGTAGCTTGTATAGCCGCTTTCGATATAGTACCGTATTATAGAGAAACAACAAAATAGATGGGTTTTATGGAGTTTCCTCTCAAACCACCTTTCAATGCATGTATGCTTTACCTCAGTTGATGCTCTGTGAAATAAATAACTGAATTACACGTTTTATATTCATATGAGCTTCTGTACTCAGTCTTCTAAAATTATTTGCAACTTATCACTTTCTCTGTCACGCGTATAATAGATTATACTATTGGATACTATTCGAAACTCGATATCAAAGTTTCAATGTTAATACATGTTTGGAAGTCCGATAAAGTAACATAATATTTACTGTTGTAGAAGTGTATGTGTATGTCTCTGTAAACGGCACGATCAGTTAGATATGAAACTTTATGTTTAGGGGTGGTGATTTTTCGCGATTACGATATAGCGCCATAAAGTGCGAAATTCACTCAAAATGAGATATAAATGCGAAATCGTAGATTTTCTAAAGTAAGTATTATTTCCCAATATGTTTTCTTCTGTAAACTTTTACTGGAGAATCTGTAGATCCTTTGCATGTTTAGAAAGACATAAACTAAGTGACCACTCTTCTGGAATGTGGAAAGCAATCCTTCCCGCTAAATTAGCCTATTGTTCCACCATTACCCATATAAGGTATGTTTGGTACTGAGCGAATTCAGTTGTTTTACAAAAGAGACCCCTCTCACCAAGCCTAATTACTGTCATAAATCTATCTTCACAACCCAGTTAACGGAAAATTTCAATCATTGTCTCTGAAACCAATAGCAATCCTAATTTTAAGGAAGTGATAAACACATGTTAATTCCAGTAGGAGTTCTCAGTTCCCAAAGTTCCGATTTTCATTATTCTGTTCAGTTTTACGTGCAACATTCATTCATTCTGTGCGTAGGTCACAGCAGGAAGTGCAAGGCCTATTTTCTACATTTTCTTTTTCTTGTACTGGTTTTACAGCAGTATGCATTTATATTTTTCATGTTATACAGTATACTTTAGTCTGTATCAGCTTGTTTTATATTTATGTGTATTGGTTTAATCCGTATTAATGTAAAATAAATTGACGCTTTGTGCACTTTTAACTCACTGTCATTAATAGTACTCCATAAAGGTGTTTTAGATCTCTATAAATAATGGTAATACCCATCATATAAAACGCAAATTAAAGTATTTAAATGCTATAAAATGCTAAATTGCAAGTTTAAAATGCTATAAAATGCTAAATGTAAAAAGATAAATGCTACATTTCTGATTTAAAAATGCTAATAATCACTACCCCTATTTATATTTAAATCTGGCGTATCACAAAGTTGCAATAGGAGGAGTTTCGAGTAAATACCTACAAAATTATTCCTTATATAGAACATGTTTCGAAGAGTTTGATTGGTCAACCAAGAATTTTATTAAATTTTCATATACTTAACAAGTTAATGAACTTTTAAGTACACAATATAATTTGGATTTTCTGGGTGTAGCTTCTTCATTTTAAACGTGCTTTTTATGAATTGCAAACGGTAAGAGATATTTAAAATCGTATTCTGCAAAAAAATATTCTTCTTTAAATAACGGAGTCATAGGTATATAATTTTATGACGCTAGTTATTTGTTGGAACTTTAAGGTACTTATACTTTTCTCAGAAAGGAATTCAGTAGTCATTTGCTACGTCATACGAAGAGAACGAATTTATGAAGATAAACACTTCTATAAATAATTACTTGGATATGTTCCAGTTACAAGAGGCCAATCTCCTTGCATAGTCACAAGAGGAAAGAAAATCGCCATATGAGGGTTAGAAAACGAATATTAATTATTGCAGAATCCTCAAAAAAGAATAAATGATATATCGTATATACTAAATGCGACAGAAAAGACAGGCTTATTTAGGTCAGGATAAGTGTTTTGAAGAGGTTTTATTGCATTAATCATTTTTCTATCTCTTACGGCTTATTAACTATAAAAATTAGTTCAAATGAAGAGAATATCACAGCCTATAAATCGAAAATACAAAATATTAATTTTATTTGTAATACATATGTTTTCAAATATGCAGCAAGAGTTTTGGTGATGGGAAGATGCTGTTCGCGTTGCGGCGATCATGTGGAACGGGATTATTCTCACCTGATGTCGTCACGCGTTGCGACTGGGGTTGTTGGTTTTATTCAGCTCCCCCCCCTGGAAGGCTACGAAGCTGCAAGTTGCTAACTCTTCTTAGTCCAATCTGGCACTCTGATATATAGAGGTATATATAAAATCTCCGGATCTGCTTTAGTTTGACTTATGAGAACTCTTGAATTTTCAGATGTGGTCACGAGATAAAGGATAACTTTTCTAGATAAACTTCGATATCAATAAATTCTTTTTACTTTAAAAATATCAAGATATTCAATTAAGTTTATATTATTTACATAATTTTTCATAAACATTTATTAATATTATTGTATAAATTAATTACAATTAACATAAAACGGATATTAACTCTTTTATAAGAATTTTTTGCGGCACTGAATTTACATCTGTTCAGCTTAAAGTTCTACCATCAAAAGATGCCTTCTTTCCTGCTGTTCTCCCAAAATCATTGTCGAAAATTCATTATTACGACTGGTGGCATACGCGCTAAAAGGGTTCGCGCGGAGCGATAACGCGGCTTGTTTACACAAAGGAACTGAAAGGCAGCACAGTGTGGAAATAAAGAGCCTGCAAAAGCAGATAAAGATATCCTGGAGATAAAAGACTTAGTGACGTCTTGATTGTTTCACAGAACATTCGATTTCTTGTTGGTTCCAGAAATATCTAGAATTATCAAGAGAGATATTTAAGGAAGTGGCGACTCGCTAAGAGGATCGTAAACAGATGTTGTAACAGGAGTCTTGTAAACAGTGGAAGTTGAGTAAGCTCTTTGTTGCGGTCATCGTCCTTGGTAGATTGTGATTGCGTATGTGACGTAATTCTGTTACGTAAGGATTGGACAGAGTGTATTTCTACGCAAATAAAGAACATTTTGAATTTCTGCAAATTGGACTTTTAAATCTACAAACGCACAAAGTCACATTATTGATGTTTCCTTCACTCGTTGCCATCACTACCAATCAAACTTGATTTTTACTGCTCCACGTCACACATTATATAATATCATTTTTAAAACTACCAATGATAAAACATCATATCACATCAATTACATGTTGCGTCAGCTCATGACCTCCAGAATTTTAACAATTTCCTTTCTTAGATATTATCATTTCTTCCAAACTAGCAATGTATATGCTAAGGTTTTGAATGAATAGATCCAGACTGAAAACTTCAATGTCATAGCCAGGATTTGAACCATGGATCTCCTGCTCTCCGTGCGGTTGCTCTAAACCATTGAGCTACTATGGCCAACATGCCGACATGACATTAAATTCTCCAACTGACTCATATGTTTCCCAGTAGACCACTAGGGGTTCTCATATGCTATGAGACACACACCTTTTGTGGCGACTTACTATTCTGTAAGTAGTTAAGTCTCAGGCTTCATAATTAAACCACTAAATTAAATTCCGGCTATGGTATTGAAATTTTAAGTCTGGCTCTACTCATTAAAACCTTAGCCTACACACGGCTTGTCTGGAAAAAATGATTATTTCCAACAATTTCCCTAAAATAAAATCATAGTGATTTAACTATGAAGTCTGGGACTTAAGTACCTACTGCATAGTAAGTCGCCAAAAAAGGTGCGTGTCTCATAGCACATGAGAACCCCTAGTGGTCTACCGGGAAACATATGAGTCAGTTGGAGAATTTAATGTCATGTCGGCATGTTGGCCATAGTAGCTCAGTTGGTTAAAGCAACCGCACGGAGATCGGGAGACCGTTGTTCAAATCCCCGATATGGCATTGAATTTTTCAGTCTGGCTCAACTTATCCAACTTATTTTCCTATTCATTTTAACCTGTCCACATCAATTATTAAATCAATGGAAACGCAATTTCTTAATTTTCTTGGAATAGGTCATGAAGTCCTCGCTCTGAAGGACTTTTGCAATCTGATAATTGTTGAAAAAGGAAAATAAAATGTTTTGAAACAAACATTGATGTACATATCAAGCACACAAAACAATTAGAATATACAATTTACAAAAGATACTCATTTACTGTTTTAAATTTTTAAAAGAAAAATTTTTATTTTTCTAAACTTTTGTTTTTCTATTTCTGGTCCTGAAAACTTCTAAAACTTTCACGGAAATAAAATATTAACATTTATTTCCAGAACTTATATTCTAGGTACCTTAAATTAATTATTCTTAAAAGCGATCACAAAGCGACCAGCTCTGAAATAATTTGAATATCATTAACCTACTGTGTTCCTAGTGTAGCTACAAGGAAATATGTAGAAGAATCATTTACAAAAATATTTACTCGATTTACAAGTATTTATTAGGAGTTTATGTATAAATGTCAGTAGAGAAAGTTATGTAACCGGAATTCATGAGGTTACAGCGCTACGGACTCGTGAATATTTGTCACTTCATGGAAAGTTGAGCATCATTTATAAATGACTAACCTAGTTTGAAAGTGAAATGTCAGTATTAAAAACGCATAACGCCGCGCTTGTTCTCATGGAAACTATATAAGAATGCGCTTTCGTGTTGATAGTCATATGTTTTTTCTAATTCATGAGCGAGCGAAGCACCCCCTGGTAGCGTGTACAAGTGCATGAATCAACAAAGGGTAGCACCCCTCCCACACGCTTCATGAAATATTGCATCGGTAGCGTACATAAGGTTGCCCTTTTTGGGGAGAACTCTGTCTTTTCCTTTCTTGGTAAGGAATTTATGAAAGCACCCTTCTTTTCATCCCCTTTTGCTCCGGAACTCCGTTGTATAAGCATCGTGAAAAGGAGCCATCTGTGGCCTTTTTATAGACCATGACCAGTTCGTAATCAAGTAGGACGGTCATGCTAAAATATGAACTGGCGCAGAAAAAAGATCCGGAGTCCGTGATTTCGACGTGCCCCCGCTATCAAAGAGGAATAAAAGACTGCTTTAGGTGAGCGTTTTAAAATGAAACCTTCCTCCTGGCGAATTTACAGCACTGTCCAATAAAACACCAGCTAAGTACCTTTAAGGAAATTGAAAAATATATGGCGTATCTGTTGATAAATCCAGTAACATGGAAATATATAAATATATCTAAAATATTACTACAAAAATGTTGAATATTCTTATGAGCTTCTCTAGCTAAATCGTTTATTATTTTTTGTAATACGTATGTGCAGTAGGCAGTATGTTTCACCAAAATGCCTTAAGAAGCGATGTTTCACCAGAAATAAAGAAAAGTCACCCGATATCGGACGGAACTCTGATTTTGTCAGTTCTCAAGCTTTTATATCTTTGTAAGAGATGAACCTAGGTTGACCTCTGTTAGTGATTCTGCTTCCGGGATGAGCGTCCAGAGAGGAGGCCAGTGCCCGATGCCGCCACGCCAGGAGCGGCCTGCTTGCAGCCTCCGTCGAGTGTGGCGGGGCTAGGAACGAGAACTCGGGTGGTAAATGGGGGAACATGTAGGTTCTAATCGTCTTCTGGTCACATGGGACGGACTCGACTGGCGGTAGTCAGTCGACAAGTCAAATTCAGCCCCGGTAAGGCCGGGACAGACGGAGTTTGGCAGTGAAGGGATGAGAGGTTGAACTAACCACCCAAGGTCGTTCTTAGGAAGGCGATAGCTCTTTCTCCTTCTTGGTGCATGGTAGTCATATTGACCTAGCGTATTAAATAATTGGTTGGGGTGAGTTGTGGTTCTAGCATACAAAGTGCGCGAACGTTCACGCACAACCTCCTCAACGTAATGTATGCCAGAATGGGTGTGTAGGATGTGAGATGGAAACGTACGTTTGGTATCGTAGATCATCCTGAGTGCATGGTCTGCAGTCTACGAATGGTGGTACTAACCACCGAACCCCAGACCTCGCTCCATACGGAATCAGTGGCGGGATGATCGCACAATACACCCGTAGTTTGAGGCGAGTGGGCATGATTGACCGGAATATGGGGTACAACTGCCTGATAGCAGCGTGGCCGAGGCTGAGTTTCTCACGGACACGTGGAGTGAAGGTGAGGCCGCGGTCCAATCAGACACCCAGGTATTTGGCGGATCGAACCCAAGGGATCCTTCTCCGCCTCAACCACAGGTCTCCCGGACGCCAGCGGAGGACCTTGCCCAGCAGGACACAGCTCTTCTGTGGGCTAATGGTCATCCTCCACTTTTCACTCCACGTGCCGATGGCCCAGAGTGATCGCTGCAGCGGAGGGAGCCAGTAACGGACGTTCTTGTTCTGTGCCAAGATGAGGACGTCGTCAGCATATTGGCACAGAACAGGGTCCACTGCACCCTCCGAACTCTTATTTATACACGAGCAGCTGTTCTCGAAGTTTCTCGAAACCTGACGAAGCCATACGTAAGCAACCGGTCTGTCGTGAAGAGGCGAGAACACCAGAGATTTGTCTCTGTCTCTCTCTCCCTCTATTGCTCTCTCTGAGCGTGGCTTAGGCGCTATCTGTCTCTTTCACTCTGCGCTTCCCTCTCCCTCTCTCTCGGTGTTCGCTTAGGAGCGGCCTCGTGACACTATGCTAATCTAAAATTATGGATGTGGACATTGTTTTCCTTGAATGTGTTACGTGCAGTAACTCGTTTACGTTTTGTGTGTATCGCGCCCAATATTGGAGTGAATTCGGTACACGGAATCTGACAAATATATTCATAGATTTGATGGATAGAGTCAACATGAAAAATTCAATGCCATGGCCGGGATTTGAACCACGGATCTCCTGATTTCCGTCCAGTCGCTCTTAACCTTTGAGCTACCATGGTCAACGTGCCGTCCTGACATTCTCCAACTGGAGAATTTAATGTCAGGACGGCACGTTGACCATGGTAGCTCAAAGGTTAAGAGCGACTGGACGGAAATCAGGAGATCCGTGGTTCAAATCCCGGCCATGGCATTGAATTTTTCATGTTGACTCTATCCATCAAATATCTTAGCCTATATACGGCTAGTGTGGAGAAATGATTAATTTCCATCAATTAACTAAAATATTCATAGATTTATTTTCAGTTCTTTCATTTTGTTTATTTCAGACAAATATGGGGAAGAATAGAGAGAAATTGATGGCGGAGAACATGAAGTTAGCGGTTGATGATGTAATAGTGGGCGAGGGGAACTAAGCATTAGGAAACCAAATGAGTTCAATGCCCTTAAAGGCACAGTTAGAGGCAGACTGAAATTAATTTCTGCAGGAAATGAAACCTGCATGCCGGAAGAAGAAGATGATGCACTGAACAATCAAATAAAATGTTAGATATATATGTTATGCCACTACAAAAATTAATTAATTTAGGAAATTAGCACCAGTGTGCAGAATGGAACTTTATAGTCAGCATTTTCTTATTGTGGTATACACCTCTTGGACCACAACTTCTTTAGCAATTTCAGGCACAAAGAGTCTAAAAACACTTAGCTTTGATATGAAAAAAGCGACTGCAGCATTTGTGACGAATATTTCATGAAGGCTGCATCCAGTGTGACATATGCAAAGTTTGGGCTCATTAAAACTTTTATTATAAATGTGACATTTTTAAAACATTAATACAAGGACACATTGAAATAACCAAGGTGTTTTGTAATATTCAGATTGTCCGATATTGTGTTCTTTGTTTTCAAATATTTAAAACTCTCTCCTGTCAGTACCTACTGTGGATAACATATTTTATACAATTATACACATACAAAGCGTGTGTTCAAAAGTAATTTTAATATAGACTTTACTCATTCCCAAAGTTATTATGGATCAAAAAGCTAAAGTGCCCGATACTCATTTACAGCTCCATGATTAGAAGAAACCCTTAGGTATTGTTTTCTTATGGATTTTCTAACCTCTCTATTGTTTATTATTGGTTAAGATAATCATTGTAATGATCCTGTGCCGTGGGGTAGTGGGCTAGAGCGCTGTGCTTTGATTCACTTATACGGAATTTGCCCCATGATTGATCCCACCCTTGAGGTGCGGATTTTAAGACTTGGGTATGGAACCGGTGCCCACTCAGCATGGTGAGGAAATTGAGGAGCTATGATAGGTAGCGAGCCCTAGTCAAGAAAGCTAAAATCTCCAACTGCGGGTGTGAGATGCTGACCACTTACCCGTATCAGCTGGAAAATCGCCCACCTTTACCTTGGTACGTGGGCGTAAGCCCAGCTGTGGCTCATTATCATGTGGATATTACGATATAGGTTATTTTATTTTTTTAATTATTCTGCTGAAACTTAAATTTTCTATACATTTTATTTTTATTTACACAAATCTATACAGAAAGCGCTACATACATGTTTTCTTATTGATATAAATGAATTGGCGATATTCAGATGTTTAAGAGCTCTATGTTGGTCTTAAAATGTCAACTGTTTTCAAACAATCGCTAGAAACAACTGAACGATGACAGTTTGATTTTAATTAAACCATTTCTGTTATCCTTTACCTAAATTAAACTGAACTGGGTAACCAATAAAATCATAAATTATCTACTAAAACAGATTTTAAAGGGCAGAGAGAAAGTCATATGAATGTAACATAGTCTTTTTTCTCCAAAGCTATAGCCAATCTGTTTTTCCGAGCTTGTCGAAGCCAAGAGATACCCCCAGTGAGGTAAATCAGAGATCGTGACGTGGTTGCCAATGATGGTCCAGAGGAATGTGATTGTGAGCTGTTGTAAAATTCATGGTGTTGACGCAGCGCCCAAAGTGGGGTTCTCACACCGCATTACATCCCAAGGGCTTTTATCGATTGGGAATGTCCATCTTGAGAGCGGTACATTAAACCCTGTCATTCAGTGTACGTAATTACACACGAACGAAACAAACACGGGAGCAAAACCCCCATCAGTTCAACGTTTTGGCTGTTCTTGTACAGTGTTTTTAATTACAATTTTTTAGTTCTTAATAACTGAAGTGATATTCCGCGGTTCTAATACTTCATCCAGTCTTCCAGGAGGTGATATTGCGGTGAGTAGCCTTCCATTATCTACCCTTTTCCTATTCATTTTGGAAGTAAATTTAATCAATCTTTAAGAGATATTTTGAGCTGCAACTTGCTATGACAATTTTGTACACTTAAGTTTGTTTTCTAAAACGTTTGCGTTTTTTCGGGATAGCTAATATCTGGTAAGTGTCCCACTTTTGAAAATTATTAAAGTCAGCTAATATATATTTTAGAAAAATATATTAAACATATTTCAATTGTTTTGGTTTATTGCAATGTAAAAATATATTTCATACTGTCACCGACTGCATTGTTGTGCGGTCACGACACAAGGGAGCGGGGCGCGTGGGCAAGAGAGCTGGACGCTTGCCAAGAGAAAGAGACAGAGAGAGGCTTCGGAATTTTCTATCTTTCTCTTGCCGCCGCAAATATTATAGAAAGGTCTCCAACTTTCTAGAAACAATGACTGGAGGTATAAATACCGGCAAAGTGTTATAAGCAGCAGTGTGTGATGGTTATTGCTACAGTAGAGGTTTGAAGTGTACAGCAGTGATTTCTTTCATTTGTTTACGTGCGGCGGAGCACCGAGTCGACCTTGAAGACAGCTGATTGTAAATTTCACAGTAAAGAGTGTTCTAAATTTCTGCAAACCAGACCTTTGATTCTACGTAACCCTCGCACACACAATACTTAATTTTAGCCCCTTTGTTTTTAAATGGTGGAGTAATTGCTTGGTGCTGTAATGTGCTTTTGCTTGCTGTGAATAAGAAGTTTTGATGCCTTCTTTTTTAATAAAATAACCATTTAAAGTTGTAATATAACTCATAAATTAAACAAAATGTTAGTTAATATCTGAATTATTAATCTTACAAAGCTTACCTTAACGTGCTGATAAAATTTCAATGAAAGCGTAGATAGTTTCTGACTTAATTTTAGCAAAATAAGACGTGAAGCTTTCCTGGCGACGAATGTGCTCACTTTCTTCTCGGGCAGCCAGCCAGGTGAAAAGATGATTAAATATCAACGTTTCGGGAGTGTGCATCTCTCCCATCATCAGGATATTTATAAAATTTTATAGCCACAAATGAAACACTGGATATAACACAACTATAAACAAAGACAAAACACTAACGAAATTCGCATTACTGAACAAAAGACTGTTTTCAGTAAATTAAATTCCATGTCAGGAGATGGCGTGAGTATAGAAAATTGTGTCAAAGAATGGTAACTACTTAACTTGATTATCAATCTGTATTGAACTTTTCTTCTTAATTCAACGGATTTCCATTTTAAGGCCAGTTTTCAAGAGGAGCTGAACAGAAATCCAGCATCACGATTTCCTCTGAAAGGAGTACGCTTAATCGTGATGCTGGATGTCATTTCAGGTCCTCCTGGAAACACATAAAAATGGAAATCCGTCGATTTAAGAAACAAAGTTCAATACAGATTGATAATCAAGTTAAGTAGTTACCATTCTTTGACACAATTTTCTATACTCACGCCATCTCCTGACCTGGCATTTAATTTACTGAAAACAGTCTTTTGTTCAGTAATGCGAATTTTGACAGTGTTTTGTCTTTGTTTATATTTGTGTTATATCCAGTATTTCATATGTGGTTATAACCTTTTATAAATATCCTGATGGTGGGAGAGATGCACACTCCCGAAACGTTCATATCTAATCATCTTTTCACCTGGTTGGCTGCCCGAGAATAAGGTGAGTTGATTTTAGCAAATTTTATATTCGTGGGTCAAAGGTTGTAATTTCCGATTAAAATAGAATACAAATCGTGAACTACTATTTAATTAAATTTATACACCGTTTCATTTTTATTTATTTTAAAATGACCTGCAAGTTCTTCTCATGCTCCCCCTCTACCATTGATACTCCCAATAACTTTCTTAGTATTCACGAAAATAAAAAAGAACGATGGCAGAAGTAGAATTTACTAGTCCTTAACCTGCCTTGACAATATTATCCTATATTTCAAACGTACTAAATTTAGGATTTGGCTTTCGCTTTTATGAAACTATCGTATAACATTTTAATTAAAATTGTTGCATCTGTTTGAACAAAATCGCAATTATCGAAAGATTTTGAGATGCAGAATGTTTGTTATTTAATCTTGTTGTCACATCCGAAAGTATGTTAAAATTAAAATATCCATTTGGGATCGAAAATATATCTATTTCTTTATTCTCCATTGTTAAATAAAATTAAACGACAAAGTTACGAAAGGAAATCGTCACAATGTACACAAGTATACATATAACAAAATAAATTTAGTAGCAGACTGGACAAATCAAAATGATAAATAAGTAAATAAATAACGGAAGGAAGGAAGAAAGAGTTAAGGCTAAACAATAGGAAAAGGTAAGGGAAGAGAGACATAAAATAAAAGTTAAGTGGTGGGTAAGCTATATCGGATCGGTGGTTATCGCGAGCACCCTAGAGGGCTTAGCCGGAACTGGACGCCGGCCAGAGATACCGGCTAGCCCAGGATTACGTTCAGATTATGGCCACACCAATTGTTCTGCACCAGGGAATGCCGATTTTATTTCCTTGGTAAACAACAACACATCGCTCCCAGCGACAAACTGTCCAACACAAACCTTCATCACATCTCAAACATTTATTTACAGCAATGAAGAAATATCCTCTGTCAAATAGCATTATATTTACAGTAAGTTGATATGTGAAGTACAGCTATGTACAAAAAAGTTTTGACGATAAGGAGACCCTCATTTTTAGCTGGTATTGTTATATACACTTCCAGTGACAAAACACTGTAATAGCTAAAACTCATAATTGGTGTAAAACGTTTTGGGAATATCAGAACAATAAATAAGGATGTGGCGAAATTAATTTAGTAACTAAATTACAAGATAACTGAAGCCCGCCTCGGTAGCATAGATGGTAGCGTGTCTGCCTCACGTTTAAGGGGTATCGAGTTCGAATCTCAGACAGGGTGAGTTACCTGGATAAGATTTCTTACAGGGGATTCCCTTATCCTTGAAAGACAAATGTCGGGTATCTCTAAGCTCCGTTGACCCTGGACTCATTTGAGCACTATTTCACCCATATCATTCACCGTCCGATATGACGTAACGTTGGAGGACGTAAATTACAAAAAAGGACAACTGAAATTAATTATAATTTGAATGAGTAGAGCCAGACTGAAATATTCAATGTCATAGCCGGGATTTGAACCACTGATCTCCCACTCTCCGTGCGGTTGCTCTAACCCACCGAACTACTGCGCTCAAAGGGTTAACCGCCTGCGGTGCCGTATGTAGTAAAAGCGGGCATTAAACACTACACATTTCATTTCAGTGGGTTAGGGCAACCGTACGGAGAGCGGGAGATCCGAGGTTCAAATCCCGGCTATGATATTGAATATTTCAGTCTGGCTCTACTCATTCAAACCTTAGCTACACATGGCTAGTGTGAAAGAAATAATTATTTCCATTTATTATAATCGTTTGAAGTTATTTTCTTCTCTATGGATGCATGCTCTAAACCGCCTTCTATGCTAAAAATTGTATAATGTTACAAATTCTTAAATGAATTATGTATTTGATGAAATCCAACTTGGATACACAATTATATTACGTCATTACCACGAAGAGGAGTACCTTAAATGAGGGACCCTGAATGTGCTTACATGAATAAAGCTATTTTATTCAAATCAGGAGATTGAGGAGGCCATATAGTGTACCTCCTGGACCAATCTGTCTATTAGACAGGTTATCAATCAAGAAATTACCTACTATACGACTGATATGAGTCGGCGCACCATCGTGTAAGAACCACTTTCAGAGATACCCCATCAATTAAATGACCAAGTCATTTCTGAGTCCTTGCAGATACGTCTCTGTATTAAAACATGGAGGAAATAAATATGGGCCAATAAGATGATCATGAATCATTCCACCCCAAATATTTAGACACCACTTCTGTTGATGTCTGTCCTTTCGTACTTAATGAAGTTTTCCATAGACCCAGTTTCGAATATTAGTTTTTCATATATCCAGTTTTAACTATTTTGAAAGTTAAGGATACCAAATGAGTAAGTCGAGCCTCTCAATGAATAAAGTCCATGCGAATCAATGCGGTAACATCCGATGACTGAAAGTTTTTCTTGAGTCTAAAGTCCGCCATATTTAAACCTTACACTCGCTGAAAGTGATACGGGTATTGAATACTTTCATGCAAAGTTCTCCAACAGTCTCGTGACTAACGCCTTTCGTTATTCTGCGAGTTTGCGTCCACTTCAGCAAGAACTCTTTCTTCACGGTCAGTACTTCGTACCGCTGTTGGGCTCTAACATCTGCAACACTCCCTTCGCACAGTAATCTAGATTCTTCGTAACTAAACGGATTGTATAGTCTGCGACTTACTAAATTCTAAGAATACTTTATAATTTTCAGACCTGGTGTTTTATACAGGTTTGTTATTATTGAATGTACTAAGTTCTATAGAAAATTGTAGTTAACATAGTTTTTGATAATTGAGCTCAGTTATGATCCTCAATTTCCACAGCTACTATTATAACTAATAGGTTTTCCTTATATGTAGCTTGACTATGACTTCTTATTTATTGGCGGAAGTGTAATTCATGCTTCTGGAGGTATTCATTGATTTTAAGTACGAAAATTTTATATTATAAAGGATTAACTCTATAAATTAATAATTCTGGTATAAAAGTGAAACAAATATCAAAGAAATTTTTCAGCAGAGAAAGTAGGATGCCTCAGGCGTTTTCGTCAGTGGCGTACATTCGGGAGGTGTTGGTCCAATTCTTGGTGGCCGGCCTACCTGACGAGGCTTTTACTGGGGTTTCCTGGGGAGGTCAGACGAATGCTGGGTAGCTTAATTTCATCCCTGCATTTCATCTCCATTATAATTTAACTCATCTCTTTCTCTAGTGGTCTTTTTCAGCATACAAGTGTTGCGGGTGTCTCGGAGTTGCATGGCAGGATGATATACTCCTGGTAAAACACTTTCTCCTTCGGTAGGACGGTTTCTAGTCTCTGTCCCCTCTTACCCCACCCTTCCTCCCAGGGATGCCTCACTTAGGGCATAAGTACAATAGATCAAGACTGGTCACAGTGTATAAAATCTCCTTACGTACCGTAATTCAATCCAATGTACCAGTAGAGAGCAGCGTTGTCTTAGAATGATGCTTCGTGGCAGGGAATGCATAAGAATTTGAATTATACTATCTGCTTATATACAAATTAACCAGTGGATTAAAATGCCAAGAGACCGTTCCTTTGTTCACCCCAAGTTCATGTAAAGTGTGTAAATGAATAACATGATTAGGTAAAATAAACAGGTTAATGCCTATTTTTGTGTAAAATACACTATTCATATAGCAAGTGAAAACATCATTCCTGAATAATGTAAAGTAATAATAGATAAGGGTTACTTATATGAAGTCGCCATTTACCTTTTATGTGTGTAGTTTGATATAATATTTCTTTTGTTTCTTTCTACCAAAAGAAGAAGGCGAAGTTAGGCGTTGTTTCGGAGAATACAAAGAGGTCAGCACCCGCTGCGCAGCGTGTTAAACAAATGAACGCTGCAACTTTGGAAGCCGTAGCTTCAAACTTTGCTGTTACGTAATAATACAGAGTAATTAGCTAATGTGTGCTCTGGGGCCGCTGGGAAGGGGGAAGGAGGTACCACAAGCCCTGTCTCAGAACACTTCTGTTTTCATAGCCCAGCTTGCTTCTGAGCCCTTTATCCTCTCGCTACATCCAGCAAGATGGGAATCGAACTCAAGTCCTTCCCCATAAAACAGTTATTTATGGCAAAGGGTTACCTTGCGAGCAGAACTGAAAATGTTATTTTTAGACAGTCGCCATATTTATACACCAAGTATAGACTTTTTAAATTAAATTGTTATTATCCCGTAGAAGCATTATTGTTCGATACAGATTTTAAGAAAAACATATGTTGCTACGAGGATCGGGCCTCACAATATTTTTTTTTTTATTTCTCAACACAGTCTTAAGAGAAGTTAATACATTTGTTATATCACCGTTCCAATTTAATTAAATCATCTCTGTAATGCGATTTATCATGGTTCTCAAAACAGCTATTTGCCGCATCAATGACCTCCTCGTTGCTGTGAAATCGTCGTCCTCCACTACATCTTTTAAGGTTCGGGAGCACGTGGTAGTTACTGTGTGCTGGATCTGGTGAATCGGGTTAAAATTTAAGCAAATCGAACTTTAATTTACAGAGTTTTCCCATTGAAATGACTCAACGATGGGCGGGAGCATTCTCATGGAGAAACGAGATTTTTTTTCTTTGCAAAATGAGGTCCTTTTCTTTCCACCTCATCACTCAAATATTGCAGTGAGCTTGCGTAGTAGTCACCAGTGATACTTTCACCCTTTTCCAAGTTAGCAATATGAATAATTCCTTGTGCATCCCAGAAAGCACTCGCCATAATCATCTTGGTTGACAAAATTGACTTTGCCTTTCTTGGAGTCTGTTCACCTGGCACAATCAACTGTTTTGACTGTGATATACCTTCTGGAATGTAGTGATGTATCGAAGTTTCATTCATGGTAATAATCCGTTTAAAAATTCCCTGGGATTTTTACGGTAGAGTTTCAAATTCTTAACAGAAGCAGTTTTTCTCTGCAACTTTTGATCAGGTGTCAGCAAACGCGGCACCCATCTTGCACAGACCTTGTGAAAGCCCAAAACATTACCTAAAATATTACCTCCACGTTCCTTTCATGTTTACAGCCTCTGCTATCTGAAACAACCTTAATCTGCGGTCTTCCAGTACTAAACGATGAATTTTTTTCAATGATCTCTGGAGTTGTGACTTCCACAGGACGTCCAGAGCGAGGCTCATCACTAGTGCTCGTACATCCCATTTTAAATTCTGCAACCCACCTTTTAATCATTGTATATGAAGGGACAGAGTCTTTCAATGTACTGTCCACTTCCTCCTTGATTTCTTTAGGCTTTAAGACTTTAAAATGGAAGTATTTAATCAGTGTTCGGTTTTCCAAATCCTCAATTTTGGTGAAACCTCTACATTTGTCTTGTTTAAAATGCTGTATTTCAAAAACTGAACAAGCGATTGATCTGTAACTATTAATACAAGCTAGTCTAGAGTTAAACAATATGATGTTATCCGTCAAACTCGGACAGTGGCGCCATCTCTATAATAATAAATAATAAAGGTAATTTACTATAGCATCACCTGTTTTTTTATTTTACTTTTCCCTCGTCAGTGTTTAAGCTTACGTCACTAGGTCTATGGCAGCCATTCGCGGTGCTAAACAAAACATTGGTACGCAAGAGATTAGTTGAAGAAGATTTGTGTTTTGGGACGTGCAAGTGACTGGCGGGGCAATTAGAGAGGAAAAACAGATGAACGAGGAACGGTTACCGTGAAAACGGTATTAGACTGTCAGGAGCCCTAATATAAAACAAGTGACAAGAGATTTCAACCTTTTTTGTACTTCGACGAAAGATTTGAATATCGGAAATACGTTCACAGGTAATTATTATTTTTTCGTTGCTGTTTTAAAAATTAAGGCAGCGCTAATGACGTGAACAGAGTGTAATAATGATATAGCGATAAGGGCCACCTTTTCCTTCCTAATGGGAAGTAATTACTGTTTTTAACATTGTAATCAAAGTTTATAAACGCAAAAATAATGAAAAAATAGGTCTAAAGCACAGAAAATGGGATAACAGTGACAAACACGTTGACGTCCTTATTAGAATGAAAATATTGGTTGCGCCTGAATGTCCCAAATGAGATCTGATAACTGTTTCAGCATTAGAAGCCTTTATTTATTAATGAAGATTGGAAACAAGCGTTTGTATATTGTAAATGATACTATACCATATAAAAAGGTATTAATACTTCATATTAATATGAAATAAACATTTTAGGCAAGTGAAACCTTGGTGGTCGCATAAAAGATGTCACTTTTTATTTTGGTGTTTTGGGAAAAAAATGGGTTTCTTTGGTTTTGCAATGTCATTTATAGGATGTCATGGCGAGTGTTGAACACATTACGAGCATGTATCAGTTTTCATTTGTTAATAAGCAATCACAAAATGGAGATAACAAAGTTTGAATTTAGAGTCCTAAAGCACTACTGGAAACAAGCTTATAACGCCCCTATCGCAGCTCCTACAGCATGTGAAATGGAAGAAGGTATCGTTAGCGAGTAGCACAAAGATTGTTCCAACGTTTCAACAATGGAGACCAAAAACTGAAAATTTACCACGTTCTGGAAGACCTGAACTATGGATTATTGAGGACATATGCCATGTTTTGCGAGAAAATCTGCCATAACGTACCCTAGGATTGCAGAAGAACTTAGTTTAGCAAAAGAGGCCATACATCACCACATTAAGACACTTAAAAATCACACAGAAGCTGCAGATGTACCTCTTGAACTCACACCTCAACCGGCTGAACGGTGGATACCTATTGTCATTCTATCCAGTCCCATGGATGATAGATTTGTAAGGAGAATTGTCACTTGTGATGAAAAATGAAGCCTTGATGCCTCGAAATAATCGCTTTATCGACGCCAACCTGAGAAGGCGTTAAAAAGAATCAGTTTGGCCCCAAAGTAAAGTTGTGCGTATGGTGGAACTTTGAAGGAGTGATTCACCGAGACCTTTCTTCAAATTGGCGGGCGATTGATGGGGTTCTTTATTCTCACCAACTGGGACGAGCTCATGAAATTTTGACACGGGGATACCAGTATGCAGCTCTTATTTCACAACGTGAGATTATCATATTTTTCGGTCCATGGCTCACTTTCGTGGAAGAAATTTTGACTGAAGCAGTGCAAGTGGGTGTCATCAAATACAGATGTATTATTTTATCTTTACAGGAATCCTGCGCGGTAGGGATGAGTTACAACTGTAGTGGGCGTAGTGCACCTATCGCCACAATGCATCACACGCGTAAGATTACAAGAGGGGAATGCGGTGGATAAGGTGTCTAAAAACAAATCTCACTCTCGAAACCAGTATTGCAGCTCTTATAAGCTAAGTTGTAATTCTTACTATGGTAGTAATCTCCACGCTTTTGTTGGATCTTAAATAGTACATAGGCTTTCGGAACAAAACTCTGTTCTCCCCAAGCAGGCATGATAATCAAATGTCGGCCTTTTGACATCGCTGCAGAGTCCCTGTAACGAATTGCACTTCAGGCATATGGTCTGGTATGTGCTGAACTGATTTAAGTTTCATCCATATAAACTATACAAACTTTACGGTGATATCTCTGAATATTTCGTAAATACTAAAGCCTTTTTGCCCGTATGGTACGCTTAGTGTTTTTTTTTTCATATAAATCCTAGCTTTAAAATAACTCTTCTTAATGTTCAGACACTGCCTTGAAAGTCAATAGAATTTTGAAGCTTCATAAGCACTTTCTTCAGAGTTGGTCTTTGTTTTGTGTGCTTTAAAAATTATTCATAGTTGGCCTAACTACTTCTGAATTAAAACACCCAAATTAGATTTTGTCAATGTTCTTAATCTTTGTTTTCTGGGCATAGAGAAGGACGTTTTTGCACTAGCACCAATGGCTTTTCTTTCCTTAATAACTCTCCTAAACAGCTTTCAGACACAACTGTTGCCTCAGATGCACTTTCCCAGATTTTTGTAGCAGACCAAGGCCATTGTTCCTTTTTATAATTCTAAAGATATTTGTAATTACTTATCGTGTATTAAAATGTAGCACTTTATTTCCTAAAGTGCTTATAGGAGGCGTCATTTCTAAATGCTCTCTTGGAACCAGGAGACATGCACATTTTGAAACAAGCTGTAGTATTACCAAGTAGCTCTGCACGTGTTTACTCGCTCGCAACTGATACACAACTGACCTACCCTCCCCTCCCGTTGCATCATTCTAAGGTGGACTCGTCCAGATACCACTGCGCATCGCTCTCCATCTGTCAAGATATAAAAATACATCTGTACCTCGCATCAAAATCGAGAGTGGTATCAACGTGGGATAATAAACCTCACTGAACTATATCTCAGGAGCATAGAATCAAATTGTCTCTATTTTGAAAATTAGTTAAATACTTTTCAGAACACATTTCAAGAAATTGTTTGATTAAAAAACGGCATTACTTATGAGACAGTATCTATACATGATTTATATAAGTGCATGTTTATATACCTAAGTGTGAAATGGTTGTTTTAGTTTAGATCCAAAGTTATGCATTGTTTACCGATTTTAGGATGTTATTTCTGTTACTTTACAATTACGTTAAAAATTTAAAAAGTTAAAACGTTTTATATTGAGAATGTGGAAATCAGTGAGTGAAAGAAACATGAAATTACAGAGGAGGTTATGGATGTTTGAATACGTATTGATGCTTGAATGGACGTTTGAGTACATATACGAATACCCGATCGCGATAAAGCGGCTTGGCACACAAAGGAACTGATAGGTTTCACGTAGATAACGAGCTCGCATAAGTAGATAAACATTGCGCTTGAATTAAAAGACTTACTGAAACAAACTGAGATAAATATAAATTTATGGTAATATCTTGATTATTCGCTTTCTTTATTCTTC
This sequence comes from Mantis religiosa, assembly GCA_030765055.1. NCBI lineage: Eukaryota > Metazoa > Arthropoda > Insecta > Mantodea > Mantidae > Mantis > Mantis religiosa. The sequence continues at coordinate 53,061,323 of CM060947.1, read as the reverse complement.
TGGAAGAGCCTCGAATTACGAATTAGGTATTTAAGGACATGACGGCTTATAAAGTGAGCAGTTGTAAACAGGATTAGAGTGTGAAACAGTGTTGTGAAATGAGAGACAGCCAGCTGTAACGAGAGCTAAGGATGTAATCTTCTGTCACTGTTATTGTGATTGACCTTGGTGTATGGTGTATGGTGTATGTAACGTAATGCTGCTGTAATCTATAAGAGTATTTCTACGAAAATAAAGGAGATTTTTAATTTCTGCAACTCGGCCTTTTAATTCTACGAACCCACAAAGTCACAGTATGGAGGCGTATGTTAATAATACGGAGAAAAAAATAATAATCTTCCTTCTTAAAAGGAGACGCGTAGAAAACATATGAGCGGACGAGAAAGAGAGTGGTCCAAAATAAAATATACATTGTGATAGTATATATTAAGTGTTCAAAAGTAAAGTGTTAATTGGGAATAGAACTTGTATCACTATTTAGGCAAATTAACAATTAAATATTCCATTAATCCAAGAGTACGGCCTTGAGATTGGATTTTTCATGCACAGCTGAGAAATTGATGTATGAATCGATATTAATTCATCATATCTTCTATATTTTAAAATATAGTCTCCATTGAAATCAGTCTAAAGCAAAATAATAAAACCAAATTAAAAAATAATTCCTTATAAGCTTTTGGTGTGGAGTAAGCTTCAGCATACAACTTAGAAACAAATTCAGCATAAATAGCATCCCAACAAGGTAAACATCTTCCAAATGACCTTCCAACATGTAACTTCGTAAAATCATGTTAGCAACAACTTGGGCCAAAATCAAATGCATCACATAATTTTCTCATTTCAGTTACGAGGGAGGTGGCCAATCTATGGGTCACAACAGAACAGAGGGCAGGCTGCAGTTATATTTATTATATACTTTTCTGATTTTCGGTAAATTCCTTGTTCTTCCCTTCAATTTTCAAATGCTTATGCTTTTCTCAAACAGGAAGTCGTTATACATAGATCGTTTGATAAGTCTAGTAAAAACCAAAAATATTTTTTCTTGAAAATCTTACCTTATTTCTCGACATAGTTTCCATTGAACGTTATACACTTGTTCCAACAATGTTCCAGCTTTTTCACACAGTCGGAAAAATTAGGTTCCGTCAAGGTCTACAGAATACTAGTTGACGGTGGCTGTCACTTATTTATTTGATGAAAATTTCTTACCACCAAGCCAAATTTTCAAGTTTTGGAAGTAGGAAGGATCCACTTGGGGCTAAGTCTGGTGAATAAGGTGGATGAAAAACCAAGAAAATCAAAGCCCAACTCAAGCACCTTCACCATTGCGATTGCTGATGTGTGCCATGGTGCATTACACTGGTGAAAGAGCACAGTTTTCTGTTCCAATCTCGGTCTCTTTTCAGTCAATTCATGTTGCAAGCGATCCTAAAATGTAGCATAATAGGCTACAGTTATGGTTCTGCCATTTTACAAGTAGTCTGTGAGAATTATTCCTTGAGGGAAAAAATCGGTGTTCATCACCTTACCGGCTGACAAAGTTCTCCTTGCGTCTTTGGTGTACTTTCACCAGCCGTTGTCAATTGTTTTACTACTGTTTTGACTCTGTGTGCAATGATAGATCCAAATGTCATCTACGGTTCCAAACCGTCAACACAGTCTTGCGGAATGCGATTAAACATCGTCAGACCCTTTCTAGAAGTGTTCTTCCGGATGCGCTTTGGTCGACTGTGAGCAATCGCGGCACTCATCTTACACACAGATTTTTCATGCTAGATATTGTGCATTCGCTCAGTTGAGATGCCTACAGCCTCAGCACTCTCACGAATTTTAATTCGGCGGTCTTACATAACCAGATCGTGATTTTTTCCAATGGTTCCTGTGTGGTGACCTCAATTGAGTGACCAGAGCGCGATAATTTCTTTAATTCTATAGCCACGTTTAAAGTCTTTGATACAAAAGTAAATAGTTTTGGATGTTGGTGCAGAGTCCACGTGAACTTCGCCCAATTCAGTTTTGACTTTTGCAGCAGTCCAGCCCTTCAAATGAGAATATTAATAATGATTCGAAGCTCTATTTTTTCCATTTTCAATCCCAGCTATCACAGTGACCAGTTCAGATAGCTTTTAACAGTGAATTGTATACTGTAGTACATTCAAATTTTCTGTAAAACCCTATCAATCAAGCTTAGCAGCCACGAAGTTGTAGCTAACAATGTTCATCCCTTCATGGAAATTTACCAGACTTATGAAATGACCCGTAATGATTTTAATGTTTTAGCTAATCAAAGAGATCAGGCAGCAGTCAGCTCTTAAATTATTTGACTTTCGCTTAAAACCTACTGTACTTACTTCAAATTCAAGTGCAGTGTCTTACAATCGAATTTTTATTCGAATAAATCATACTTCTGTGCACGAACTATAAGAAGGTGGTGGAAAAGTAAAGAAGGTTTTCTAAGAATAGTTTGTAGAATCGTTATGAAACAAAGGACACTGGGTTGAGTAAGTTACATCAGATTCTTTTTTCTAAATTCGTTGGTGAAAAGAATTGACTGTAAGAAGTAACAAGAGTGCATCCGTGTACAGGAAAGAAAAGCAACAGAAATAGATTTTAAAGAATCTATGAAAGTAAAAGAAAACAAAAGTCCAAAAAGAAATGGAAGTAGGGAGTGTCGGATACGTAAAGAAGGATAAAAAACGGAGAACAATGGAATGAGAAAGAAACAATAAAAGTGGTGGAAGTAAGGGAATGTACAGAAGTTTCCGGGTTACATGGTGCATGCTAAACATTCGCTTCCTTCTTTTATTGGTGCCAGGAAAAGTTAATTTCGGATCATTTGCACGCTGGAACGGTTATAATTGCTGATCGTCTTTTCCTTCTAGAGAAACAAAACGGTATCGGGTACACCAAAGGACTGGGTGTGTCAGAAAGGTTTGCACAGTACACGTGCTTCAACTTTTTATCTCTTGTACAATTCGACCTGAATTTTAGCAGAATTGTATAAATCCCAGAAACAAACCTGGATACCTAGTTCAAAATAATTAAGCCAGGATTGAAGAGCAGTATAAATGAACCGTTATATGTAATTTTCACAATAGCTTCTCAGCTCGCTCTTCTAGAAGCACTTCTTACAAAAAAGAATTCTTTTCTCTAGTTCTTATTAATAAAGGTAAGATACTACACATTCATACATTTCATTGTCGATTCAACAATAGAATGAAGCGATCGTCAGATTTCTAAGGTCCGGATCACTGTTTGATCACTTTCAGAGTCAATACTATCTACTTCACTAAGAGAGAGAGAGAGAGAGAGAGAGAGAGAGAGAGAGAGAGAGAGAGAGAGAATAATACCTTATAACCTGAAATATGTATTTTAATATTCAAACAAATAACTAAGAATATTTCGTGAAAATATAATACGATGCACTCATTTGATTTTCACTGAGTGGAATGGCCCAGACGTTTTCGCCTTTGGCGCGCATTCAATTCCTGTGACTGATCTACCTGACCCATGGTCTTTTCCGTGGGTTTTCCCAGGTCGCGGCGAATTCTAGGTTGTTTAACTACATCCCCCGAATTTTCGGCCCCTACATTTTCATTGACATTATCATTTCACATTGTTTGTCAACTGAAGGTCTCTTTCAGGGTAGAAGTGTCGACTGGAACCTCGGCGCTGCATGGCAGGATGATATGCTCTCGATAAAGACCTCCTCCTCCGATAGCACAGTCTTCTGTCTCCGAACTCGGTCTGATGGGGCCGTTTCCGGACCACAGTAGGGAGTGATGCTGGCAGCACTGTCCTGCCGTAGAGTTTCCACTGGTTTGTAGGAACCTCTGAACCTCTGCACCATCGTGGCTCCTTGGGAGGTTGCCCTTTGTTTCCTCTCCCCTCATACTTCCTCCCGAGGATGCACCAATTGAGGGATAGGTGCAATAGACCAAGACTAGAACTTTGTGCCGAGGCACCTTTGCTACGTAATCAAATGCTAATAATCATTGGGCAACAAAAAGATAATTTTTTAATGTTTCGAGTACCTCATGAGGCAATTCCTACTAATTTTGGGTTGAGAAAAACAAATATAACAATGAAAAAATTTTAGTAGCTCTAGTTTCTATGACATACATAAGGTGGAAATATTACATATTAACGGATTGAAGGGAAAGTATACATTTTAATTACATACATGCTAACAACAATGAAAGTGCATTTGATTTTTTTGACTGGTAATTACATGCTAAGAGTTCTATATTCCTGGAAAAATACTTCTTAGATAGTCGTGTCTGAAGAGAATCATGTGATGGCATATTGACTTCGTCACTTTTAGCTTGTCTCTTGTGATGAAGTTCCGCAGAATCCCTATAGAAAGACCAACAGTAATCCGCAAGCATTACTTTAATCCAATGGCCCTGATATCTTTGTTCCATAACAGAAATGTCCTGATGGAATCTCTCCCCATTTTCATCACTATCAGCTCCACAACTAGGAGGAAGAAAGTCTAGGTGGGAGTGGAGCAAATGGATCTTAAGGGATATGTTGCATCCAAGGTTACGGTATTTTTGCAGGAGTACTGTCACCAAATGTTTTCTAGTTGTCATCTACGGTATTTTGACAAGTGTGTTAACTCTCAAAAAAATCCCCCAAATTCAAAATTCATTCTAAAAAATGAAATGTCACTTTATCTTCAAAACAAGAGCTAATCTAACATTTTATGGGGATTTGTGAATTCAGCAGATGGAAATACGTGTAAATTCACTATTTTTAAGTACGAAGCATTTTCATTGTTGCCCAGTGTAATCATAAATGGTTTACTGCACAAACATACATTTGACATATTGTGTGCAAGATCTTGTTTTGTTTTATAGAAAACAATTCATTATTCACTAATGGCTTCAGCAAAATTAGTTCAGCAAACGGACATTCGGGATATTATTTCAATAAATTTCTTAACCAAATATTTCATGTATTTTAACAAAATCGTTGAGAAAAAGCTGTTCCAAGAATAAACCATGTAAAAGTTGTGATATATTTTTGAAGATCTCTCTGTTGCAGTCTTAAAAGATGCTGATGTTATGCACTCAGCTTCGTATTTAGTATATTTTCGTTTTTATCATACATTTTGAAATTCAGAGAATTTCAAAATACATTTTCACAGTGAAACTTCAGAATTAAAAATTTTGGTGGAATGCAATACACTCTCTACTTTCTGTGTACATTGTAGAGAAAACAATACATATTGTAAAAATAATTGTGGTTACCCATTAATAAGCGATAGAGGGGTAAAAGTTATTTGAATGCTTTTTCCCTTTCAATCTATAATTTATGCAGACGTTGATCTGAATTGCATGAAGCAGACAAAAGAATACTCGCGAGGCTTTGTAAGAATGGTTTGTAGAAGCTACATAAAAGTAAACGGCATTGGGAAGAGAAAGTGATGTGACTGTAACACAGATTATTTTTATTTTGAAGCATTAGACGGTGCAGCGTCTGTGAAACTCATTTTGGTGTTCTAATTGAAAGTCAGGTTCGGGTCTTTGAAATGCGATCCACACGCTCCAAAGAAGAATAAGATTTGCATTTCAAACGGAGATACGGATTAACCCAGCGAAAGTGTGGGAACAGTTTACTCTTCTTGGGATCGATCCAGAATATTGTTAACTTCCTCTGGTAACGCTATGTTTCCATTGTCACCAGGCGTGTTTCTTTACTGGTTACCATGGCAACAGTTTTATGCAGTGCATTCATTGTTGTGCTTTCCAAAGAATTTTAAGGCAACCAAGCCCCCATGTCTTTCTTTTGTTAACACATATCCCTGCCAGTCAGTTTGCTCTGAATCTGGACTCAAACTGGAGACAGGTATTCGTCATGGACAGCGAGAGTCATCCTCTTATTCCAGCCTTGAAAGAGATAAGTAGCTATTTGTTTTATTTCGCTTGATGATGCAAAACTATATCAGGCGTGGCTCTGGGCGAATTGATTAGGTGACTCGGAAAGTTGGACAAACTAAATTCGCGAAATCAGCATCGCAAAAACGATTTTATATTGGAATAGTGGTTTTGAATTTCGATGGGGCTTCCCTCTGTATATGAATCCAAAAGTTCCTTAAAATCACGAGGGCTGTTCAATAAAGAATGATCACAGTTTTTTTGACAACGTATCTTTACTCATCCTCACAATTTTGATGATTCTTCTCAAAATAATCTCCCCTGAATGCGATGCATTTGTTCAAAAACATGCTGGAAACCACTTTATAGATCCTTCAAAATCGCCTACACAGCCTACACTACTGCTTCTGATGATGGATAATGCCTCCCAAGAAGGTGTCTCTTCAAGTTGGGGAATAGAAAAAAGTTACATGGGGCCAAATCCGGACTATAGCAAGGGTGAGGGATGCACTTCTCGTTGATTTTTGCAAGATATTCAGCAACAACATTGGCAATATGTGGCCGAACATTATCGTGGTGCAGCATCCAGCCTGCTTCACGGAAATGTGGTCTTTTGCACCTGATATTGACTTGCAATGTTTTCAGGATATCTCTGTAGTATTGTCCAGTTACTAATGAGTGCGCAGGTGCACCATGCTGATAAACTATTCCATGAATATCAAAGAATGAGATGGCCATATCTTTCAGTAGAAGCAACCACTTTTGCTTTTTTGGGGGTTGGTGAAGACGGCGATTTCCTGAGTGAGCTTTGCTGTTTGCTCTCAGGATCAAAATGATGTATCCAAGTTTCATAAGCAGTGATTACATTTGAAAGAAACTCCGGATCTTCCTCTAACATCAACTTTAATTGCATGCAGACCTGCATGCGAATGTAATTTGTTCGGGAATCAACAGTCTTGGAACCCATCGCGCACAAACACGTTTCATGTGTAATGTTTCTGTCAGGAACGTGTGGGTGGCACCCAATGAAATGTTCATTATTTCAGAAAGTGATCTTAAAGTAATTCATCGATCCTCTCTCACAATGGCAGCAGCAGTGTTGATGTTTTCTTTCGTAAGAGCAGTAACTGCAGCACCGGGTCCACCTTCCTTTGAAATTGACTATCTCCCCGCTTCAAACATTTTAAACTACCTTCGAGCTGTGCTGTAGGGAAGAACAGACTCTACATAGACCTCCTGTAACATTTTATAGGCCTCAACTGAAGATTTTTTGAGACGAAAGCAGAATTTCAGAGTCACATATTGTTCCTCGCGTGTTACCTCCATTGCAGCGGTAGGCGATACCGAACATGTCTGAACTTGCCTCGCTCTCACAGAAGGGAACCAGGAGTACCAACAATGAAACTACTACGGCGTGTTTGTTTCTAATTAAGCTAACAGAATATAAAAGGATTGAATTTTATTGCGAAAATTTATGACCGTAAACAAATGATGATCATTCTTTATTGACCAGCCCCCGTATCTTTATTTAAAGAGTCCTTGCTTTCATTATGCCTACGAAATGTCATTTCTTGTCTACTTCCCTAATGGGATATTGCATGAAAAACCTGTTAAGCTTAACGTTCTCATCGTATTTTACAATATATAGACGTGAGCTTTCCCGAAGAGCGACTGCAATTTTGATGGTGTTCTTTTTTTCCACAGCTCCTTCAATCCGAAATAATTATGTTCCTCATACCAACGAGTCTTAAATGTCCTAGTGTATTTTGAAGATGCTCCGCTGCAATTTTTTTCTAAACATAGCCGGGCCCAAATGACCTTGTTGTCGACGGGCCCTTAAACACCACACACTCACTCACTCTAAACATAGCACTGGTGACTGCCTACCGACATTTACCACGACGTGTTTGTCATCAGTTTTCCAAAAAGAAAAGATTGTTTTGAGAATGGAACACACCAAAACGCGTGTTGGATTCACTGTGAATCCCTTAAATATTAAAAATTAAACACTTCTCATATCACACAATAATTACTGATCACATAAAAATGACGTTTTTGCTCAGGATGCAAACTAATAATAAACAGTAACACATGACACACGGGGCTCACTTTAAGTGGGTTAACACTTCTATCAACAAATTTCTTTTCAGATAAACGAAAAATAGGAAGAAATTACTGTATTGCGTTGGCAACACGAGTTGGCGCGTAATATACGGCTTCTGTGAATCGAATCCGTAGCCATGGTAAGCAGCAATGCATTCTGCCCCACCATCTGCTCCTTACCCATCGCATGTGTTACGGTGACCTTGGCCTTGTAATAACAAACCACTTTCGGGAAGGAATCTAGCTGTATTATCTACGCACGGGCGTCAAGAGAGCAGCTCCATTACAAATAAAATGATAGAACACAAATTATAACCATTTAAGTTTTTATTTTATTTGTTTATTCGTTTATTTTTTAACGTAGGTCACTTGGCGATTCAAACGTATCAAGGAAGAACCGACTCTGGTAAACATAAAAGAAATGTTTGCTAATTATACACTGTACAAGAGTGTGTGTAAAGTTTTCCGTAACTATAAGTGATTGTGCAGTAACAGTATGGTGTTACCATGGTAACGACTAAAGCAGTCCAATAAAGCTCATTTCAACTTCCCTCTTTTAAAGAGCTTGTTTCCAATATGGTACAGATCAAAGCATCCTCTGGGAGGGGATTCTACAATATATTAAAATTAACCACTCCACGGCCTGTAATACATGTTGCTGGTGTCCTACCTGACTTCCGGAGAGACTCCAAGAGCAGTAAAATATGTTGCATGTAATAGTCTCACGCCTTTATGGCAGTTTTAAAAGAAAATTGTATTCAGATTTTTGCTGACTGAACAAAATGTCAGTTTTTACTTTATCTACCACCTATTGAGGTACAGGAGATATATTCGGAAACAAAATTTTATTTGGAAACATAGAGTCAGACTAAAGAAATCAATGCCATAGCCGGTATTTGAACGACGGATCTTCTGGCCTCCGTCCAGCTGCTCTAACCATTGAGCTACTGTGGCCAACGTACCGAAATGACATTAAATTCTCCAACTAACTCGTATTTTTTCCGGTAAACCACTTAGGAGTTCTTATAAACACATGGGACAACTACCTTAATGGCGACGTACTATGCTGTAAGTACTTTAAGGCCCGGGCTTTATAGTTAACCACTATTAGGTCAATTAATGGAAATTAATTGTTCTTTCACACTGTCCGTGTGTAGGCTAAGGTGCGGAAACGTAGAAATTCAATGCCGGAGACCAGAAGATCCGTGGTTCAAATCCCGGCTATGGCCTTGAACTTATAAATCTGAATCTACGTTTCCACACTTTAGCCTACACACAGACAGTGTGAAAGAAAAATTTATTTCCATTAATTGACCTAATAGTGGTTAACTATAAAGCCCAGGACTTAAAGTACTTACATGTAAGTCGTCATTACGGTAAGTTGCCTCATGTGTTTATGAGAACTCCTAGGTGGTTTACAGGGAAAAACACGAGACAGTTGGAGAATTTAATGACATCGGCACGTTGGCCATAGTAGCTCAATGGTAGAGCGGCTGGACGGAGACCAGAAGAACCGTGGTTCAAATCCCGGGTATGGCATTTAATTTTTCTGTCTGACTCTACGTTTTCGCACTTTAGCTTCCCCGCCTTGGTAGCATGGTGGCAGCGTGTCTGCCTCACGTTCAAGAGGTCCCGAGTTCGAATCTCTGTCAGGGTGAGTTACCTGGATAAGGTATTTCTGGGGGTTTTCCTTATCCTGAAAGATGAATGTCGAGTAACTCTAAGCTCAATGGAACCTGAGCTCATTTTAGCATAATTTCACCCATTCCGTTCATCGTCCGATATGACTTAACGTTGGAGGACGTAAAGTACAAACAAAAAAAAAAAAACATTTTAGCCTACACACGGCCAGTGTTAAAGAAAAATTAATTTCCAAAATGTTATTTGTTTGAATTTCACCACAAATGCTTTGTAGACTTGCTAAATACTAAATAACAAGCATTTGTACAAAAATGTGACACCAGAACTATCCATTTGCATACCTATATATTTATGCAACTGCAATAAACAATTTACATTTCTTCAAATCAATACATAATATATGAAATTTGAGTTACATTTCAAAAGTGCATTAGAAGTCATTAGCCAGAAAAATAAAGTGTTGAGGAAAGGAATATAATCATAAGACACTTTAGTTAAAATGCCACTAAACGTAACACCTTGTTTCTAAATCGCTTCCAGGCTCTTGTTCATATAAACTTCTTTTACTGTGTTTATTTTTGGAAGAGACTCTCAGAAGTGGAATACATCAATAAACCTGTACATAAATAGCGATAAACATCAAATATTAAACATAAACTAACCAGACCAAACAAAAGAAGAGCACAGAAGAAAAAGAGAGAACAAAGAAGCTGTAACGTTACCTGTAATATTTGCTTATAGCTCCAGGAGAGAATTCCATTATCTATGAAAAGTGAAAGTAAATATAAAATTGCCCCATTTGTTTGTAACACATCGCTCCAGTGTTTTACTAAGTGAGGTTCAGGGGCGTTCATCTTCTGAAATGCAGAAAGCTTAAGTTCTGCTTCTATTATAAGAGCATTTCACTTGAAATTATGATAAAAACACTGTATATATTTCCTCCCACTCCTTTACAATCGTATATTTCATGACATGTCAAATACTTAATAAATAAATTTTAAACTGTCTCCAACCAAATGTTAAGAACATTCAAGCCAATAACAAAAATTATCTGAGAGATGGTTAACACTACAAAAAATCCAACAAAAATTACGTTCAAATCTACATTTCTTGTACGCTTTAAGAGCTTCCCTACATTTATGGCTTATCAATATGCAAAATTCATTAAGAACGAAAAGAACTTCACTGGCTGTTGCTAAAAATATAAAACACATGTTATATTCGTCTTGCAAATATATTAAACACATGTATTTTAATCAAAACTGTTGGAACCAATTTAAGGAAAATATAAATTATCACCCTGTGCCCATAGTTTACAATGCTGTTGAAAATATCCTTATGCCAACTTCGAAATATGTTAATATCCAGAATGTGTATTTTTGCATTTAAAACCTATATTTCCGGTGAAGTGTTAGTGTGTCATATTTCGGTTGAATTCAATACTGTGAGCAAAGGTAAATGTGGATTGGTGGGCATCGCAAAAAATGCATGGTTGTAAAATCACTGGGTGGTAATGGTTCATCGATAGATGGAGGTTTCTGGCAGGAACAGATACATAACTCTCAGAGGGTATATCCATTGTTAACAGTCTCAGACGTCTGCTGGACACCAGTTATGACCTCGCAGTTTTCGAAACAACGAGAAAAGAACATCAGTTGCTCAATACATCTCAGTGTACACCCAGGATTGAAGAGAAAGTGAATAGAGGATGCAAAATTATATGGTAAAACCTCTTCAATAAAGTTGTTCCTACCGATTGGCAAGGGACAGCATACGAAATATTTAACAAGACCATCCAACATCCGAAAAGTTATGGCGACATAGACCCGCAACATCTAACATATCCCAATTTTGTTCATAAATGGATACCTTGGAACATAGGATTGCCTCTTGCAAACAGGTTGATAATATATGAATGGTGCTCAGAGGCTTTATTGCAAAACAATGCCCGCCGGAGGTTCCACTAGATTTTCGGAGACTCCAGCGGCTGGAATTCAGTTTTAAAAACACGTCACTCCAAATATGTGCGATCTGGTTGGTAATGGAAACGTTATACTGGATAATTAAGAATAATCCTAGAAATGTGGCCTTACAGGTAGAATGGTTTGATTTCCTGAGAAGGGAACGCTGGAGGCTAATCACTTCTGGCTTTACCGGTTCCACGGAGCCTTACATCACCAGATTTGAGCTCCCTTACCCTGATAATTGAAGTGAAAAATAAATAATTTATTGTTTGAGACATCCAAGATACTACAGAATCTTCCGTTACCACATTTCCGCCCAATGAATGGAAAACCTCACTAAACTAAATCAATGACAAAATACCTGACCATTACCTATATATATATTGAAAAAAAAAACATTGTAAAAACATTACATTGTTCCATTGATGAATAAACAAATATATAAAATAATTGTTTTTAAAAAAAAGTAAAAAAAATACAACAAAATAAAATAAAAAGTAGAAGAAAGGCGTGTTGAATTCACAAAAATTAAAAAGAGTAACAGAACTTATAATTAAAAAAATACTTCCTTACTTATTATACATAATTAATAATTTCTAAATTAAGATTTACGTAATTCTAATGCACAATTTCATCAACAAATTTTAAAAAATCGAAATTAACAAATATATTCTAACAATTCTCATAGCGGTAACAAAACTGTTACAATTCTTTCCTTTCACCAACTTTTTTCTAAAAAATGTTAACAAAAACGTGTTAATGCTGAGAGACATGTAAATATTACAGATATGGTAGGCTGTGGATGAATCGTATTATTTTCTGAACGTACTGCGGTGCGCTTCTGTTTTTCTTTTTTGTTTACATACAGCTTAAAAAATGGTGGGTGAAGGAAATCAGAAGAGAAGCTGTGGGACACATTTCTCATCAAAAGAATAGGAATTGTTAGTTGAATTAGGAAGTAAATATAAAGATATTGTGGAGAATAAGAGGACGGTTGTGGTAAATGTGAAAGAGAAAGATGTGACGTGGGAAGAAAATTGGAAATGAGTCTAATTCGAATGCAATGTCACAACCAAAATTACCAGGCAACTTCGTAAATATTACGTCAATTTAAAACAATGTGTGAAGAAGAACAGAAGTGACGAGAGACCTGAACGTTTCAAGAAAGAAGTTGGACAGTGTACTTATCCACAAAATTCAGCGAAAAATAAATTCGCAAATTTATTAGTACTTGAAACAAAGGCAATATTGGCATATTCCTATTTGACGAATGTTCTAATCTCTCTTTTACTTCCTCAGTAACCTTCTTAACAATTTGTTTTGACTGTCTATACCTCCATGGGACATCTTTTGATGGCTCCTCAAAATAATTTCTTCTCATAGGCCGTTCTGTATTACGAATGTCATTTACACGGTCTTAAATACAGTAAATCGATATTAAAAGCTGTGTTCACGCCCGTCATCTTGGCAATTCCACATTTTTAGCGACTTAACAACAAAAATGTGGCTGTTAGTTTATCAAAAGTTTTAACAGCGAATTTTAAGCTAACACATGTGGGTTTAAAACAATTGTTGTCATAATTATTGCTAAATACACTAACAGATGTGTCAGGTCTTAACATCTGCTGGTGAAATCAGACATTACGATGCCAATTTCTGTGAAATAAACCTTCCTTTAGAGTGCAGTTACCTGTATAAGTATTTCAGAAACAGAACATACATACGAACTGTTAAACTTAGGTCCTATTTTCACAGGAGACGATGTAGAAGTCTTATCGTCAGTCTATATCCTGCAGTAACTTTTTCTCAATCATTATCTGAACTAATGTCATTATGACCAAGCGTTGCCAAGTTTCTACTGACTTATTGCCAAGTTGCAGACCTCGCAAGAAGCCTATCACGTCACCTTCGTCGATATTATTTTGTTTGTTTATCGAGTACCCTTCCTGCAGGAAATTAGTTCTGCCACCGTCGCAGCCAAAACATGGCGCATGTTTCCATGGTAACCAGTTCACACCATGTTTATATTACTTTCCTAAGTTTTTTGGACTTACTTATAAGAGCTGTTTCCATAGAAACCAGGTTTTAAATAATAGTTTTGCCACGTCTTATTGTAGATGCTACAAACGATTTAGTCGAGGGGCCTAAGTATCAAATCAAAATTTTATAAACGCCGATCACTTAGCCAAACAATTGACTAATACACAAAGTTTTGAACATGTACTTTAAACGCTGCATATTTACTTTAAATAGGTATTTGTAATTCTACCCTTTATTATCATTTATCAAATATTTCACATATCTGTAACAAATCAGAGTCAAAATGTCAGAATAATGTTTATTATAATTCTGTAGATGTATGGAATGAATTTTACGGATGGCGGAAGCTTCTAGTAACACATTTTTGCTTTTATTTCTTTGTAATTAAGTTGTAATACGTTTTCATTAAGATATGCCTAATAATTACTCAGAACTTTGTTATCATTAGAAATTAGTGTGACGATATTTTATGCATTAGCAACTGGAAAGACTTTCTTTTTCTTTCGATGGTTGTAGATTATGTGTCTTTTCCAACAATCTTAACTTGATAGCCTGCTAGTGAGATAGCTTCGCATCTATTTCTTTGCCTGTTTTAAAGGTTTCTCTACATTGTGTTACTACATTACTGTGGGCACAAAGCTTAAAGTTGCAGTGTGGTTCTCTATAAAGTACTCAAAGATTTCTTTACAAAGTCGCTCTAAGACTGGAAAGTTAAGCTACTTAACAGCCCATGAAAATATGAATTGTTTCATTCATATCACTTTCCTGATTCACTCTTCTACAGACTATTCTTTCTTCTGTCACTCAGGCTACTTCACTCATGCCCCAAATGGCAGACACTGACCTTTGAAGAAATGTTGTTTTCAAACAATCACAGCTGCTATTCTACTGAGTATTAATTTACATCTTTTAAGTACCTTTTCCCTCTCTTTTATACAATTATATAGCATTCTAGAAAATTTTATTATAATTCCAAACCAAATACAACAAATTTGCCTTAATTTATGATTATTAGAGGGTTTTCACATCCAAGAACTTCACCGCATAAATTAACAAACTTGCAATAAATTTTATCCATAAAATGCTTGTCTACAATGTTTGATATATAGCAGTGAAATAAACAACTATTCCATTAAATTCGTAAAATTTTAAAAAGGATCGACTTTCATTTTTAAGCTCTTGTCACTGTTTTATATCACGGTCATCTCTGTATTGTCGCCAAGGCATTGTTATACCGCTAGTGCAAGTTTCTACCGGCGCGTGGGCGGGCGCCGCACGCTTGCCGAGAAAGAGAGAGAAACAGAGACAGAGATTGGGATTGGGATTTCATTACGGAGGGGATTCTGTACGTAGGCCACCATGCTGGGTCCATTGTTCCTATGCCCGCAAGTGCTGCACCCTCGGGAAGAAGGATGAGGTGAAACAGACAGAGAGCGGCCGCTCCAAGAAGTCACGACAGTACAGAGAGCAGGGTCCTGGATATAGACCTCCCCCGATAGGTCAGGACAACGAACTCGCTCCCCTACAGCGGGAAGGAAACGAGCCCAGCAGCCGAGCCCTAATGGTCACAGGCAGGCAATCCGAGTCCCAAAGGTCCATGGCTGGCGGTCCCGAAATGGTCCCAGCAGAGGAGCTGAGGCCGCAACCGACCTACCGGAGGAGAAAGTAGTTTTCCTCAGAACATATCAGCCTGCCATGTACATCCGAGACATCCGCCGACACTTCTACCCTGAAAGAGACCAGATGATATCAAATGATATTGGAGATGAAATGCAGTGACAGGAAATTCGTAGGATGTAATTAACGTACCCATCATTTGCCTAGCAGCCCGGGAATACCCCAAAAACCCATGGGTCAGGTTGGTCGGCAACGGGAATCGAACCAGGGCCTCCCGAATGGGGGCCACAGACGAAACCGCCTGAGCCATCCCGCTCGGTAAGAGACAGTGATAATTTGGAATTCCCCGCTGCATCGTGATTGTTATCGAACGACCGACTGTACTCTAGAACAATGTTTGGAGGTATAAAAGCCCGCAGTGGGAGAGTTATTAGCCAGTTGCGACTTTCAGTTGTTAATTGAGTGTGCAACTGTGTGGACTTGTGGCGGACGACCTCGAGAACTGCGTATGTGTATGTTACGTCATTTCACTGCTGTAAGGTGTGTTCAAGGCGTCTTTTTACTGAAATAAAGAGTATTTTAAATTTCTGCAAACTAGACTTTTATTTCTACAAACCCAAAAAGACACAGCATGTTTTAGTTAATTGATGTAAATTAATCATTTCTTCGCTCCAGCCGTATATAGGCTATGGTGTTTGATAGATAGAGTACTTGAGTCCCAGGTTTCATCTCTTAACTCTTATTATTTTAGTTAATTGATGGAAATTAATCATTTCTTCGCACCAGCTGTATATAGGCTATGGTGTTTGATAGATAGAGTACTTGAGTCCCAGGTTTCATCTCTTAACTCTTATTATTTTAGTTAATTGATGTAAATTAATCATTTCTTCGCACCAGCTGTATATAGGCTATGGTGTTTGATAGATAGAGTACTTGAGTCCCAGGTTTCATCTCTTAACTCTTATTATTTTAGTTAATTGATGGAAATTAATCATATCTTTACACTAGGCCTATATAGGCTAAGGTGTTTGGTAGAAAAATTCAATGCCAAAATTTCAACCTGAAAAATTCAATGCCACGGCTGGGATTTGAACCATGGATCTCCTGGGACTCAACTATTTACGATAGTAAGTCACCACAAACGGTGTATCTCGAATGCGAGAGCCCCTAGTGGTTTACAGGGGAAATATACAGGTCAAATGCAGAATTTAATGCCATGACGGCAAGTTCGCCATGGTAGCTCAATGGATTAGAGCGACTGGACGGAAACCAGGAGATCCGTGCTTCAAATCCCGGTCGTGGCATTGAATTTTTCAAGTTGTCTCTATCTATCGGAGTATGTTGCTTGGTATTAGATGTAATCGGCTTTTGTTTCTAGACGCACTCCCAGCGGAGTACAGCAGAATTATATGATCGGCGAAGGGTTTGTCCATTGTATTAGGACGTGTGTAATCTATATATTTAAACTGCAAAATGTTTTGTAGGCCATGCTCGTTATAAAGAATAAAACTAATAATGGTTTGGATAGTACATGTTTGTGATTCTGAAAAGGTGAAGCGATCAGTAAAGGTACCGAAACTACGTTAAATAGACAAAAAGGTGTGGGTAACTAAATCTCGAGTCCTATTCTGCGGAACATTGATTTTAACTCTTGGGAAACAAGAAGTTTTTGTGTCGAGAGAGAAGCTGGGACCGAGGTTTGGATTCATTCTACGACCCATTCGTAATGGTTACTGCTTATTGAATCGATATTGTTCTGACATAACACTTTCTTAAACATATATATTGCTTTTAAATCTCAGTTGAAAGAACCTGTCCAAACGAGTTGTTCACTTTCTAAACAGTACTAGTCCAAAACATAAAAGCAACACCTTTCAAAATGAAATAGTTTTATAGTAACATTTGTATGCTTTAAGTATTCAATTAAAATCCCTGAACAATACAATTGCTTCACAATATTTCTTCTTACAAATTTTTCGGTATTTGCTTACATTGTTTCATTGTAATGTTCAGAAGAACGGATTCGTTTGTTTCTCTACACTAACGCGGCTAAATTGTCTTGATGGTGTACCCGCAGTCGTTTGTTTTTAATTTGTTAGATCTGTCGCTGGTATGGTCACGTTCGCACCCCGTGTGGCATGGACATGAAAAATGGCGTCAATAACACACAGTAGCACGTAAAGGGCTCAACCCCGCCTTATTGTTGCAGTTGGAGCTGCATTATTGGGTGTCGACTGCACTGCAGATTTAAAAGCATTCTCATATATTGGTCGCGGCATCAAAATTTTAAAATTGCTTAGCAAAATAGGCTAAAATGGAAATAAACGCATATATGGGTGTACGAATGTCAACTTCACTTCAATTTCTCTAACCGCTTTCGTTTGTATTTGCCTATATAGCTTCTGAAAATATTATTTCGAAAACGTGTTTGGCTAGTTCACGATAACCGAGACAATCCTTGGCAGAAATATTTTAATTTCACATTTCACTGTAGGTCAAATATACTTATAAAAATCCAAATTATGGCGAGATGTTTAAAAACAAGTGACTAGATGCTGGCCTTAAAATAGTATGCTTTTTCATAAAAATAAAAAATACTGGTAGAGTTCAGAATTCAAAATAACAGTGATATCGGGGAAAGCGCTCATGCCACGAAAAAGTTGATTCGAAATATACTGTAAGTAAAGAATTTTTCGTGTTAGGGCTTTCTTAACTTTTTATTTTATTTAAATTTACTTTTACAGTGCACTTTTTTTTTTCAAAGAAAATTTAAGAAGAATAATGTAGTATACACATTTTAATAACATAATATTTTAAACAAAATAGATAAATTTATTTTTCTTACAAGGGCCGTTCAATAAAGAATGATCACAATTTTTTTTGACAACGTACCTTTACTCGTCCTCATACTTTTGATGGTCCTTCTCAAAATAGTCTTCCCTAAATGTACTGACTTATCCCTACGTTTCTGCCAGTCTTCAAAGAAATGATGGAAACCATTTTTCGAGAGATCCTTGAAAATCGCCTCCGCAGCCTTCACCACTGCTTCTGATGATGGATAATGCCTCCCACGAAGGCACTTCTTCAAGTTAGGGAACAGAAAAAAAACCACATGTGGCTAAATCCGGACTGTAGGGAGGGTGAGGTATGCACTTCATGTTGAGTTTTGCAAGATATTCAGCATCAACATTGGAAATATGCGGCCGAGCATTATCGTGGTGCAGCATCCAGCCTGCTTCACGAAAATGTGGTCTTCTGCGCATGATATGGACTTGCAATGTTTTCAGGACATACCTGCAGTATTGTCCAGTTACTGATGTGTGTGCAGGTACAACATGCTGATAAACCATTCCATGAATATAAAAGAATGAGATGACCATAACATTCCAGCAGAAGCAACCACTTTTTTGGGGTGGGGTAGGTTGGTGATGAAGGAGATTTCCACATTGAGCTTTGCTGTTGGCTCTCAGGATCAAAATGATATAGGCAAGTTTCATCAGCAGTGATTACGTTTGAAAGAACCTCAGATCGTCCTATAGTATCAACATTAACTGCATGCAGAACTGCAATTTTTTTTATTTTACGTCCTCAAACGTTAAGTCATATGAATGGAATGGGTGAAATTATGCTCAAATGAATCCGAGGACCATAGAACTTAGAGTTACCGACATTCGACTTTCTGGATAAGGGAAACCCCGAAAAAACCTTATCCAGGAAACTCGCCTTGACCGAGATTCGAACTCGGGACCTCTTCAACGTGAGGTGCAGAACTGCGTGCGAATGTCCTTTTGTTCTGGAATCAACAGTCTTGGAACCTATCGCACACAAACACCTCTCATGTCTAATGTTTCTGTCACCAACGTGTGGGTGGCACCCAATGAAATTTTTAGTATTTCAGAAAGTGATCTTAAGGTAATTCGTCGATCCTCTCTCACATGACAGCAGTGTTGATGTTTTCTACCGTAAGAGCAGTAACTGGAGCACAGGGTTTACCTTCCTTTGAAATTGATTGTCTCTCCTCTTTGAAGACTTTGAAGACTCTTCAAGCTGTGCTTTAGGGCAGAATAGACTCTTCATAGGCCTCCTGTAACATTGTATAGGCCTCAACTGAAGATTTGTTGAGACGAAAGTAGAATTTCAAAGCCGCATATTGTTCCTCGCTTGTTACCTCCATTGCAGTGGTAGGCGATACTGAACATTTCTGAGCTTGCCTGGTTCTCACAGGCGGGAACCAGGAGTACCAACAATGAAACTACTACGGCTTGTTTGTTTCACATTAAGCTAACAGAATATAATAAGATTGAATTTCTGTGTGAAAAATTATGACCGTAAAAAGATTGACAGCCCTCGTAAATGGAACAACAATGTGTTATGTTACACTCATATGATTTTCCTTTCTCATTTTTATTCAGACTATATTTACAAGAGTGTGTAGTATCTACTTGTTGAATAACATTTGTAAAAATGATTTTGTAACATATTTCCTTGTAACTGTAAGGAAATATGGAAAAACACTAACTTTAAATTATTATCAAATGATTTAAGAGATAACTGCTATGCAGTGCCTTTAAAACTTCGTTCCCATTGCACTAAAAATAAGGACTTTCTATTTGAGAAAACTGAATCCAAATTGTAAAAGTAAAACCAATAAGGAGAGCCTCTCGTAAATTTTTGTCACTTCAAAAGGGTATTTTAAATATTAAAGCCTCTCCTTAAATGAGTTGTACATTTTTACGTTGTAGATAAAACTTTATCTCTTACATGATACCAGTTACAGAAAATTCACTCGGAATGAAGAGGACCTCAGGATATTCCAAAAAAGTTAAATGAATATATCCATTAAACTTTTTTGTGAAAATATCAGTTATATATGCCATTTTTATCAAAGTTGTTAGACACTTTTTGAGGAATTGTTTAAATTTTCCTGTTGAACTTTAGCTGCTAAGTGTGCATCTGTTTAATAACTGTGAGGACTTGAAATTTATCTTAATTTCCTTTAGCCTATTACCTTAGGTCTGCCCGGATAGCGCTCTTATTGTATTACTCCCGAAAGACTTATTAAATTAGAAGACAAAACGTAAGTATTAATAAGAGAAAACGGGACGAAAGCCTCCAGCATTAAGAGGCTAAAGTAGGTGGTGCTGGTTGCTAGGTAATAAGGAAACAGTTGAAGTGGGTTGCATATCAAGCAGGAGAACTTAAACCGATTAATGTTGATGAAGCATTAGCGAGCGAGTTTTTAGAACACGTTTCTATAAAAGCTATGCCGGAAGTGGTGGAGTATTGACGGACGGATATTTGCGGCCTGTTCGGATCGCCAAATTTGCACAGCTGTACATCGGATGCGGTTACACAGGCACTCCAGGCAGCGGCCTCCAGAGCTTCCAAATACCAATCATCAATAGCTGAATGTCTGACATACGACAGAAATGATCTTACATCTTGAGTAGATTAATAGGAACATCGATGAATATTGCAGTCTGGTTTAAATTCTTTAACATTTGCTTAAAGGTTTAGAAATTTCATAAGCTCTAAGATATGAACAATTTATTTAAATATTATTGCTTCTACTTTCCATGCCATACCAATGCTCCCTCTATTGTAAACAAAGCCACTTGCTTCCGATTATTACGAACCTAACCTCACTCCCTTAAGTAAATGCAAATAGTTCCTTAATAAATTACTGTGCAATGCAATGTGATATAGGAAAGCTATAGAAGTTCACAATTTAATGTCGTTATCATAAGAACTTAATATTAAAAGTGATGAATATTTACTAAATGTTAAGATATAACGCAATTCTATACAAGAAATGCAGCAATAAACTGTCTTAGCACAGAGTATACACTTCTCACAGTAAAGAAAATGTGACTAATTGATTAAGTTGACAAATATAAATGCATTCTGTTTGCAATATTTCCCAACTGAAAATACCTAATTTTTTTGAAATTCGTTAGCCGAACTAAAGTGTGATTGGTCCACAATTTTGCAGCCCTGACATTTTCAACCGTCACTAGGAGTGGACAAAGCTTCATGTCATTTCGAGGAACGCATGAAATGAGGGCAATAGTAGCAAATTAATATGCGTAATTATTCTATTCTATAATTAATGTTTATTTATGATTTGTATGTTCGCACAGAAGCCACTCGTGCTGTCATGAGTGTTTCTGAAGCCCGTGACTTATCTCTACTAATTATTGAAACTTATAGTGCAAGAAAGAATGTCTGCTGTTCAGAGAAACGTAAAGATAACACTCAGCAACAGATTAATCCAATTTAAAAGAAACAGTGTCCCGGACCTATAATTGACGATAGGTGGCATAAGTAAAGGGTTCGCGCGGAGCGATAACGCAGCTTGTTTACACAA
The DNA here is from genome assembly GCA_030765055.1 of Mantis religiosa. Classification (NCBI taxonomy): domain Eukaryota; kingdom Metazoa; phylum Arthropoda; class Insecta; order Mantodea; family Mantidae; genus Mantis; species Mantis religiosa. Next base: position 53,039,709 of record CM060947.1, on the reverse strand, counting down.
AGGAACTGATAGGCAGACAGTGTGGAAATAAAGAGCCCGCAAAAACAGATAAAGATAGCCCGGAGATAAAAGACTTACCGACAGAGATAAGTGTGGTAGATGGAGCATTCTAGTGACGTCTTGATTGTTTTATAGAACATTCGATTTCTTGGTTGTTCCAGAAATCTCTTGAATTATCAATAGATATATTTAAGGAAGCGGCGACTCTGCAAGGAGACAGTCGTAAACAGAGAGTTGTAAAGGAGTAAACAGTTGTAAAGTGATGTAATCATAGCGCTGTTTGTTGTGGCAATCGACCTTGTGATTGTGTATGTAACGTAATTCTGCTGTAATCTGCAATTGTATTTCTACGGAAATAAAGAACATTTAGAATTTCTGCAAATTGGACTTCTAATTTTACGAACCCACAATGTCACAATAATAAAAGAGTGATAGCTAATATCACAAGAAGATGCCAGAAACGTGTTAAAAACGCAAGCAACAGTTCTGGTATCTCGTTTTGTGAGTACATGACTTTTAAATCACGTATTAATTTATCAGGCTGCCACCCTGCTTTATCAAACTAGACATTTACAATACTCAATAGGGCAAGACCAATAGCATATCAGCCGAAAGGAACTCCTCCTCAGCTACGGAGACACCATATGTGGGTGATCCACTATAAAAACTGTCTCCATGATAAATTGTTCTAGGTCTGCTGTAAGTATAACAGTTGAACGGCTGTCCCTTTGGTAACAATTGAGGGAGTACTGTAAATAAGTGTAGAAAGTTTATCTTCATGGTAACAGTTGGAGTTGTACTGTAAATATTGGTATAGAACGGTTGTTTCCATGGTAATTAGTTGAAGATCAGCTACAAGTGCACGTAATGTAGTGTTGTCTCCACGGAATTCAGTTAAAGGCCAGTTGTAAATATAAGTAAAAAAGTGTTGTCTCCATGAGAAACAGTAGAAGGCTATAAAAACAGTAAACATAACTTTGTAAGGGGAGGAAAGGATATCTGTACTCGTATTGTGAGGATGATCGCCGCGGGTCGTTACCTATCCGATCAAAGTAGGGCGTGCTAAAAGTGTTCTGCTGGTAATGAAATCGGATTGAGGAGGCTTTTTGGCAAACTCCCGGAGGGGATGAACCTGAGTACATTCCCAGGTTTGGGTTACTCAATTCTATCTCCCTCTGTCGTACACACATACACACTTCTTTAAAACCAGGCGGCGTTTCTTCCATAACGACGGTTGACATCTTGCACTGAGCGCTTTCAAATACGCAAATGTTATTTAAAATCGCGGAGGGCATCTGATATTTTAGGTTCATATACAAATGTGATTTATATTCACCATCTATTGGCCAGAAACGTTTTTATTTCTTCTGTTTTGGAACGAGGGTATGTATTAGACTCATCTTATCTTCCATATATTTTTAAGCATCGCACTTTGTGCAATATATTCACAGAAAATCGTATTGCTTTCTCCACTACTTGCAGCGTGGAGAGGAATTGCATTCCACCCAAAAATTCGATACCGAAATTTCAGTGGAGATGTGTATTATGAGGTCATGTGAAACCTAAAAGCATAATTAAAAATGTTTTATATCTGTGTGAACAACATAATTAATTATGAAAAAAATGTTATTATTGAAGTTTTAATATTCCAAGAAGAAAGAAATTATAAGTCATCACAATACCACCAACTCTGCAAAATATTTGACAGTCGTTCAAACTTACTGCATTCTGCTGAAAAGAAATATATTTAGGTCATTCAATAATTAGTGGAAACATATTAATTAATAAAAATAAATTTTTTTGAAGCGGTCACATTAGTACAGTTCTTAGAACTAATCTCCTCCAACATGAAGAAGTCGCCTCCACAATAGGAGAGCCGACCGATACCATCCACATCGTCTTGTTGTACTAATATTTGAAAAGACTGCCCTAATGCTGCTATAATTGCATGTCTGGTTCTAAAGCGAACTCGTCTAAGTGGTAGTTTCATTTTCCCTTGCTAATTCAATACAAGACCAACAAAGATGTTCTTCCAGCAGTGCTCTAACAGCAATTCACATGTACATCATCACTTGCTGATTGCGGTCTGTCAGCTCCACGTGTTTGATGAACGTCTTCCCTTCCTCTACGAAATGCATCGCCCACCTAGCTACGGTACGATATGGTAAACTCTGTCTACCGCAAGCTTCCAATAATTCTGTATGGCATTGTCGACCATTGATACTCCCTGCAGCCTGAATTATATGAAGCATATTTGTTCCTATTTCCTAACATATTTAGAGCACTAAAGATACTAGTTTAGACTGTCTTATGTGGCACAGGTTTCAAGGGGAAGAAAACAATTAACAACAAGGTCTTGTTATAGGAAAACTATATGAAAATTAGGCACGCGTCATTTTTACGTGTCATAAAAAGGCTTAGAGACGAAGGAAGGTCGGTGATCTATGAAGGTGAAACATATGTTCATACGAGAATCGGCTAACTCACTTCCATGCGCTACAAGCCACAAAGGCATCAATCACCCCAGATTTTTATTTTGCTGTAAATTAAAACATTTGTAAAATCAAAGAAGTAAAACAGTAAAGGGTCAAGATGAGGAAGTGCTCATATATCTTAAGGTATGCGTTTTTGTAAAGACAAGTCTGTGAAATATGGCCTTGCTGCATTGTCTTCCATCTTCTAGCACTAGCAGAAGATGCAAGTGACGCTTGGTCATAGACTCTAGTGCGCGAAGAAAGTAGGTCACCGGCACAGAACTATCGTCGTTACTGTAAAGAGCACCAGTAATGTGTGAAATGAATTCTGCCAACACGTACATAAATTACCTGTGTGTTTTATTAACAAGATTATGACTTTATCAAAGATGCCTTCTTTGGCAACGCGTGAAAGTTTGGTTTAACCACTAAGCAGGTGTTGATCCCAGAAGGCCATTACTGGGATTAACGTGGACAAAGAGGCAGCTGTTCAGCATTTTACGGGGTGCTCCAGTTACCCTCGCCATTCAATCAATTGCTCACCGTCTCCTGCCATCATCAGCATTCTTTACACAAATTTGGCTGTCATTGCATATTATGTACTCGTACTTCCTCAATCTAATGCTACGCTCATTACTAGGGTTAGAAATTTGAGGAAAGTCCCTTTTTGTACTAGTGTCTGAAGATGGGCCCTAACATAGTGTATGCTAATTATGGGTCACTATAGACCAGGAAATGGAGGATTTTATTTGTCCTTTTTTGACTTTTCATCTATTTTTATGTAAAAAGATATTTTAGGCTTTTAATGTCCTTTCTAGACGATTTATATGTCCTCAATCTTTCACCCTACTCATTACTCATCCTGGTTACTCTTTCTGGTCCAGAAATTGTCTGTTCATCTGACATCCACTTTCAAATCCTCCATACGATAAGATAGACAAATAAGAATTTATCTATTTCCTTTAACAGTTAGGTATATTTATACAAAAGTGATTTAGAATAAAGAGGACTTCGGTTCTATTTGAATAAAATTCAAAATACACATTTGTTATGTAAATATCTGAAACATGTTATTCTAATGGAAATCGTTAAAAAATTCTAAGAAAATAAAAAATTACAAATGTATTTCTCTGTAAAGGTTAGTTTGTGGTGAGGGAATTGTTTTGAAAAACTCCCTTTCCCTGTAATTAAACACTATGTTGGGTACTTAATAAAACTTTGATATTTGAGTAATACCTTTCAGACACCATATACACATACAAACACATACAAAAACATTTTTTCTAAAAAGCCTCTTTTGATCCAGCTGATTTCTAAACATATAGTTTTAGTGAAATATCGGCATCGAAGTTTTTTCAGTAAAATGCAATAGTTTTCTATCTACTACGTGGTAGAACAAATAATAGGGGCAATCCTGACAAAATTCTGACATGTAAAATTCCTTTAGCCACAATTAGTGCAAGGACTCGGTTGGAAAGTAGGCTATACGGTGTCTAACCGGACCTACAATAGGTCATAGATACTATGTTCACCTGTTGGAACAATAGAAACAAAAATAAAAAGTTGCGTGTTGTATTGAATTAAACTGTGTTTGTCTCTCTCGCTGACGTAACAATGCGCCAGAACAATACACCATTTGGTCGCACTTTTTTGTTTTTACCGCAGCGTTACCTGTTCAGTGAGGTTCACAACCTGAGAAGCAGAGCTGCGGTTGAGAAGATACCTTATGTATTTCTTTCGCTTTTGTTTCAGATCCCCCATCGATAAGCCGCTTTCCAAGACTCGCAAATTGTGTTTGCTTTGTTCTCTGACCCCCCGCCACGACGTCAAATTGGATCCACGACCCGGAAACCTGGAGGCTCCTGCTGCAATCCGAGATGGCTGCTTGTATTTAATGCAAAGGTTATGGGTTAAACACGGCTTTATAGCAAATGTACCCAATTCCTTGTTATACCGCGTGTGTACATACATACTTACTCAGTTTTTGCTGCTTCTACCAGTATATATTCACAATTATGTACATTTGTGACAAAGAGCCACTGAAATGAATAAAGACAATTACTTTCAAATACGTAACAGATGCTTCTACCATTTTTACATAAAATTCATTAATTAAAAATGACAGTAAAACCTCTCTAAAACCGAACGCAATCATTCAGGCATTTACACAGTGTTCACATTTATCTGTAATTTTACCCTGCAAAATTTAACGTAATCAATAGCATCGCTGATGGAGCGAGTTTGTATACGATTCCCCTAGCGGATTGCGATTGCATTAGATGTGTTGACAGCAGATTTGAGGCCTCCTTCTACCGGCAGGTAAATATTTTATTTGAGAGGTGGTTCGTGCCCGCGTAATATAAAGGTGCGTAGTTTCACCTGGTGCGTAGATAAGATAACTATTTTTTTAAAAAATATATATATGCTACAATGAAATGCACTGCAAAGCTAATTATGCAGCCATAAAAGTATACCATAAAGAATATAGGAAATGATATGTCAATAAATATTTATTTCACAATGAACATCTGTTTTCTGTTATAGTAGACATATATGTATATTGTAAACCTGTCTTATAAAATATAAATATTTAAATTTGATCTCAATTAATTTCTGTCACTAACAGTTTCCTCATAATGTAACTTCATTATAAACCAGAAAACTAGCAGGACGTTTTCCAGGAATGAAACATAAATTAGTGTTACAATATGTACAAAGCTTTTATCCAAGTCTAAACAAGAAAATATCTCTAGTACCTAGTCTTATGTGTACATTTTCTTATATTTCCACTCTCTCTTCCCCTTAAACACTGTCTGTATTGTGAGAAGATATGCTTGAAGCCTTTCTGACATAACATTATTTATTGCTGATAGATTGGGGCCAGTCACTTTCTAGCGTCCAGTGTCTCTCTTTTAGAGTGTAACTGATTCTGAATCTTGGAAATGTTTGATGCACCTATTCGTTTTAAAAGACATAAGGATACCAACATTAATATACATTTTGATTAAGTGTGAGAATGAAAAAATATATATCGTATACTGGTAAAACGTAAGAAGATTACATTACAAACAAAAGTATGTCAATTTGACGGTATCTGGACACTTTTGACAACATTACGCTCCGAGGGACTTTTCTGAATGCCGGATAGAGTTGCATAAAATCCATAATATCCTCCATAAATTATATTTATATGTCGCACCAATTTTAATGCCTGTACGAAAGTAGCATTCAAACATGAAGACACGGTGCTCTGTGTTCATATCCAGGGGAAGCTGGTTGTATTAGTTACCAGATCAACCATACTGAGAGCGCTGTAATTTGCTTACTGTTACGCAAAAATTACCGCTTTTCTCCGTAGAGGGCACTATGATTTCAAGATATACTCGCCAGACAACTATGACGTCATTCTTGCTCAATCGGATGGTGACAAATAACGAATAAAAATAAACATCGTCAGTCATACACAGGGTTGTGTTTGAATACAAAGAAATTATGAATTAGTCACAAAGGTTTACAGGAAGGAATAATATAGAATGGAGTGTAAATAATAATAGGCTGATATGTATTATGTACTATATTTTCGACATACATACAATAATTGTAACTTATTGCCTAGTTTCGCTGTCCATTTACGATTTTCCGTTTCCAATCTGCAACTGTGTGCATATTAATATCATTTGCTTCACCACACAATGTTATGGCGATATTTGAAACTCTCGAGGCATCCATTGGAAGGTCTAAAATTGCCTTTGTCTAATTTTCTTGCTGTCTCTAAAATTTGAGTCTGAAGCAATGGTCCAGAAATTGGAATTGCTGTAGCACGCGCATTAACAAACCGCTCGAACAGCACATGATTTAGCTCGTCCTAATCTGTAAATTTTGTGATGTGTTTCACGTGTCCTGCTGTTCCGTTTAAACATTCGTCTTTCGTTTTTAATTTTTAAAAATCTCATAATTCTGAGTTTTTCCCACATTAAACAACACAATTGATTCTTTAGCTGGACGTTTGTTCTTTTCGTGTACTTCAACAGCCTTAATATTTTCCTCCAATGGTAATGTCTTATGTTTGGTACTCATTTTAAATAACTTGTGCACACACAAATTATGATTTTAAAAATCAACAAAATTCACAGTTTTCTTCTACCATACTTGATCACTTGAAACAACGGAACTGAGAATGAAAACACTGCAAAACAGTTATACCCTTATCATGCATGTTGTAAGAGAGCCGAGAGAGCTCTCTTTTCCTTGAAGGATTACAGTTTATAACTTTATGTTTCATGGAACTTTGGTGTAAATGCAGTCGCCCTCAAAATTATTATCCCTTTTAATTAGTTTATTTACGTAAACGGTTCCCGAAAAGAATTTCCGCTTCCGTGTTTGGCACTTTTCCGGCTTAGAGTTTAATTTTACATTGAAAATAGCTCTGTTCCAAAATTTAATTTGCGTCTTCCAGGTATCTGGTCTGCCTTAGAGAGGTTTTACTGTATATTTTATCGTGTTATTGCAATAAAATTTTATGCCGCTTCATAGATACCATATTTGGGTTATATCCCGGTCACATGGCAACTACCCTAGTATTCACACATGTTTAATAAGTCAACATAATATTTCTTGTTATTTTACAAATTTCAGATTTATCTAAATGTAGTGTATACTATACGTCTTAACGTTACTTTATTTTGCTCCTATGATTAAAATGAAACACTAATTTTAACATTTCCAGTACAACTAAATGAGTATTACAATTCTAGAATTATAAATAGGTATATATTATGGTATTTTAGTTTTATAATCCATTAATCTTCTGTAAAGTCACCATTTTGATTACATCATGATTATGAGCCACTTAAAAATAAATTAAGGTCAAAGAATTCCCTTACTGAAAGGAGCGATGAACTATCTGATTTTTTTTTTTTTTTTTTTTTTTTTTTTTTTTTGTAATTTACGTCCTCCAACATTAAGTCATATCGGACGATGAATGGAATGGGTGAAGTGATGCTCGAATGAGTCCAGGGTCCTTAGAGCTTAGAGTTACCCGACTTTTGTCTTTCAGGATAAGGGAAAACCCCGGAAAACCCCTTATCCAAGTAACTGACCCTGACCGAGATTCGAACTCGGGACCTTTTGAACGTGAGGCAGACATGCTACCACCACGCTACCGAGGCGAGCATATCTGATGTTTGGATGCACATCACCCAGAACTAACAATAGTACTTATAAAGAAGTATATTTAATAATTTACAAACACCTGTTGAATATGGTGTTTCCATTAGCAAAGTCACTATTATTATCATTGTTGAAGGTCTAGCGATGGATGATTATCCATACTTGACTGTTCATAGAAATATGAATAATTCACAGCTATTACTTAACTAGTGTATGAATTAAATATTATGTACAAGTTAACAAATAAAATGGAAGTAAAGGTCTAGTTATGGTTTAAATTCTGAAATTCAACTGTCAAAATAACTGTCAATTCAGCTATCAATTACATTCCATATTTACAACATTAAATGTATCAAATGTTAATATACTTCATATACTTACGACCAATAGTAAAATAGCACAGGTATAGAACAAATAGCAATTAGGTTACGTAAGCAGCACTGGATCCAGAAAGTTCAAAAAAACACTAACGCCAAAAAACAAGTATTATTTCACTGAGTGCGGGATTGTATTAGGCATTCTTAAATCATGATCTGAAATCTACCATGAGAAGTTATACCACTTGCTAAATCCTACTACAAACATGATTTACCAGAGTACCCTTTGGTTTAGTTGGATTACGCCAGGTTATTCTAAGTTAGGTTAGGTTTTAGGTTACATAAGGTTAGGTTATATTAGATTAGATTAGGTTCTATTAGGTTAGGCTACATTAAATTAGGTTAGGTTAGGTTTTAGGTTAGATAAGGTTAGGTTCTGTTAGGTTACGCTACATTCAGTTAGGTTAGGTTAGCTGGAGGATAATTTACCTATATACAATTATTTACCACAATCTTCAATGTAAACAAAGCTTTGTACTGGTGTGCTTTCATAACAATTATTTGTGTCTAGTATTCAGCTGTTTATTGGACATTTTAGGTGAGAATACAGAAAGCTGTTCAATTTTAGAACATTTTCCTTAAAGTTTTCTTTGTATTAATTTCAAACACATTAAATCTAAGAACATTTACAAGTATAAAGCCCATAATTTTGTTGTATAAGGTGCATAATTGCACATTTTCGCTGTATGAATGAGGTTTTGCCGTTACGAACTGTAATAGAAACTTTCGAAAGTGTGTTACGTCACCCACAACTGTTTAAATTGATTTCATTTGATTCAAATTCCATGTGTTAAAGATATTTTCCTGATACATGAAATATATGAAATACATGAAATACATACTTTAATTTTCTGTGAACAGGGCTGAAAAGCTGTTTAAACAGAATGATTGAGTAACTGGTAAAATGTGTGTGTGTGTGTGTGTGTGTGTGTGTGTGTGTGTGTGTGTGTGTGTGTGTGTGTGTGTGTGTGTGTGTGTGTGTGTGTGTGTGTGTGTGTGTGTGTGTGTGTGTGTGTGCGTTTTCCAATATTCCTCACATGGCAACCTTGGCCTTCGGAGTAACCTCATCCCACCACGTGATGTCCGGTCACTATTTCTAGGTGGATGCACCCAGAGGGCTGTGTCTATTACCTCCAATAACAGAGTGATAGTGAAGATGACGGTGAGGCGAGAGGCCCTACAGCTTATACTGTGGACTCCGAACCACGTTGGATCTAGAGGACACGCACACACGAGCAACTCATGGCCATATGCTAAGAGGGGAACCGGCCCCTGTGTGTGCTCCATGTACAGTACGCCTCACGGTGCGGCACGTATTGCTGCATTGCCCGCAGTACACCCGCGTTCGCCAGTCTTTGGGCTTGGGGACTAACTTGCAAGGTGTTTTAGGTGACGACCCAGTGGCCGTGGATAAGGCACTGCAGTTTGCTTTTAAAATCGGTTTTAATAAACGAGTCTGACTTGTATTTTATATTTATTACTTTTAGCGTTTTTAAAGTATTAGTCTTTAGGTCGTTTTTAATGTTCTTTTAACAGTTGAGTGTTTTTACTATATTTTACCGTTTTAGCTAAATTTTTATAGCTTTTAGGTTTTTAGTATTGACTTCGGGCCCAAATGACCTTGTTGTCGACGGGCCCTAAAACACCACACACTCACTCACTCTAGAGGACACTTCACGTGTGCTAGACAGAGGTGAAGGCGTGGATAGGGCCGACTTAAAATCGCCAACCCTAGTGCTGGGAGTCGAACTCTGGACCCTTATCACGGCAGTTGCGAACGAAACCACTGCGCTACCCCGGCGCCCATTGGTAAATTGTTAGAAGTAGAAAAACTCTTACTACATAAACATACCAATTCTCATTAAGGCATAGAATTTGTGTTTTATGTGTATAGTAAACCATTTCGAGACATGCTTGTTTTCTTTTTTGTTTCAGTTTTCAAATAGAGTATGCGACAAAATATACAGTACTGAATTTTATTATGCCTTGACCTTGCATATTAAAGATTTTCTTTGAAACGTTAAGCAGGAATACTTGGAACATCGTTAGGAATTTTATTTTCCACTGACTTATGGCATAAATATCTACAAGAGGAATTAGAATTTTGAATAATTATTATCAAAAGGGGATTTGTGGTCAAGTTCTCGTTTCTGTGAGATGAAAATGCAAAGAATGTTGTGCAGTGAGGTTGAGTTTATCGATGGATGAAAATATTTACATAGTGAAGCATTATTTTTGCTCGTTTGGAAACGCCTGTGCTGCAGGCAACCTTTGCAGGACGAATCACTTTTCGTGGAACTACCCATCAGATTTCCCTGACCTTAACGCACCCCGAAGCCTGCCTGAGTGGAATGTTAAAAGAAGCTGTACAGGTACACCGATAACTATGCCTCCATTACATCATCTCTATTTTAGAAGAGGCGCCTTGTATTTTAGCACACATTATTAAAACTTATACTGAACTCTAGTACTGTTGTACCGAACATTTTCTACTTGTTCTTATTTCAGATATAAAGTCGTTGTTCAGTTTTTATTATTATTTTGTTTAAAGAAAATATAATTTTAAAGCTATTACATAGCTACCAGGACTAAAATCATTCGCTCAAGCCCACTAATTTCCTCATTACCATTGTACGTAGACTAAAGTTATAGTAAAATTTATATTTATACACACCTTTACTAATCTGAAGAGAGGTAAGAGTAGTTATTTTATTTACTTTATTTATTTATAATTTTTCCACTTCACAGCAGTTCACCCTTTGTTCATGCTTTCCAGAGATTCCTGTTGTTCCATTGTCCTTCATCCAGTCCCCTCTTCTTCATAAGACCATATATTTCCCCATGCCTCGTTCTTCTGTCTCTTCCCCACTTTCTTTTGCCTGGTACTTCCCACTTTAGGACTTGTTTGGGCCACCGTTATTCTGGCATCCGTTGTACACATGTCATACCAATGTAGAGCACTACTGGACATTCTGTCTATAACAGTTACTATTGCGTCCATTTCATGATTAATGCAGGTGTTTCTGCCATGTTGTAACTTTGATATCCTCATACTTGTTCAAAGGCCATCCATTTCTGTCGCTAATATTCTTTTCTGCATTCTTCCATTTACTGTCCAACTTTCGGAACCATGTGTAAGTATACATTCCATTGGAAATTAATTGTTCTTTCGCACTGGCCGTGTGTAGGCTAAAGTATGGAAAGATAGAGTGATATTCAAAAATGATATGCCATAGCCGGAATTTGAACCACGGATCTTCTGGTTGTCGTCCAGCCACTCTAACCCTTGAGCTACTATGGCCAACGTGCCGATATGACATTAAATTATCCAACTGACTCGTGTTTTTCCCGGTAAATCACTTAGGATTTCTCATAAACACATGAGACAACTACCTTAATGACGACTTACAAAGTGTAAGTACTTTAAGGCCCGGGCTTTATAGTTAACCACTATCAAGTCAATTAATGGAAATTAATTGTTCTTTCACACTGGCTGTGTGTAGGCTAATGTATGGAAAGATAAAATGAGGATGAAAAATTCAATGCCATAGCCGGGATTTGAACCACGGATCTTCTGGTTGTCGTCCAGGCGCTCTAATTCTTGCGCTACTATGACCAACGTGCCGATATGATATTTAATTCTCCAACTGACTCGTGTCAGAGACTCGTGTTCAATCTAACTCTATTATTCCATACCTTCTGTTGTTTCTAAAATTTCTTGTTTAGTCTTTCTAGTCAGATTCCTACTCAATAAAAGACTGTTCAAACTTCTAATCGCCTTCCTTGCTTAATTAATTGCTTAATTATAATATATTTCTCACAGATACCATTCTTATCTATTATAGATCTTAGATTTAACAATAATTAATACAAGAACGGGTACAGCTTATGTGCGTGTATCACAGTAAACTTTCTAAATGTTTTTTTTAAATATTAATTGCACAATTTGATAACAGATGAAGGGATCTTAAAGTCATTTTATAACAAGGACAGTTTTGTATTTAGGATTGTAGTAATTTATATTTTTAAGGCAGTTTTTAAAAGGAAATCTTTGATGTTATACAAAATGTAATCTTCGCTTGCAATTATTGGAGAAGAATATTCAAGGTTTGACAAATGCTTTAAGTGATCGAACTTTTGATACTGGAATTACTAAATGATGATATGAATTTTTCACTAAGAATTTAGAGCACGTTAAGTGATTCCAGTATGTAATTTTGGCATTTTAAATTAAGAGCGTAATGTAGAAGCATGATGTAAACCTTTGTCGTTAGTAAGAATCGTTAGCTTAAGGTAGTTTAAATGTTGAGGATAACTAGCATTAGTTTGACTAAGGTAATAAATATTCAAGTAAAGTCATACACTAGGAAATCCATTAGCTCAAAATTTGGATAGTCAGAAGTTGCGAAGTAACAAAGTTAGATAGCTAGTTCAGAAAATAGACCAAGTCACGAAGTGAAAAGTTATTTCGTAAACAACAAGAAACTCCTAATTTTACAAATGTAAACTAGGAACTTTGGTGCTGATGTTTTGCTGTGATTGTTGCACCTAATAAACATCTACATAATCGTTGTATTAGCATTTCAACTTCTTATGGCAGTTAATCATTACGAAAACAGTTATTTTAAACCGTAAAGTTATTGATATTTCAGAAGAGAGCAGATGGTGTCATCGAAGCAGTTCGCAGATGGATTAAGTGTGAATCACCTCGTCCGAGCCAGTAGATGCAACAATAATGTGTCGCCTAGTGACAGCCACTGCTAACGTTATCAAATTTACGGACAAAGATTGACGACAATTGGCTGGTGTGGAAAAGGACACGGAAGCGCTCGACGGAAAGGAGGAACATCTTGGACAAGGTGCTAACGCCGTTAAGGACCTGAATTAACGTCCCGAAGGGCGTAATCGAGGAGCGGACGGCGTCTGAATAGAGCAGGCTTGAGGAGGAAGCACCTAATGTCGAAGGTGACGGCTACCCTATCTTGAAGATCAAGATAACGCGGTACGTAAGGAAAAGCGAATCAACGATCTCCCAGCGACTTGTTTTGCGGTTGCGATCAAGCGATGGTTATTGGGGATATGTGGCTTACAAATTTATGTGTACGACTGCGTAACGTGGGCTACCAGGAACTACACCTCCTTGACCCAGGGAGATGTCTATCTGATTCTCCAGTAGGGCATTACCTAACTACTCAAAATGTCCCTCACTGAAGAGTGGAAGTGAATACACCACTTATGAACATCTCCCGTTACGAGATGACTTCCAAACACCCTAAGGTTGTTGATGAATGAAAACTTCGGAAACAGAAGTGATTTGTTAATGTGAACGTGTATGTAAACAATCCACAGTCGTTTTGATCATAATAGTTACACCTTCTAGTGGTAAAACTTACAAACAGTTGAATTCTATATCCTCAAACAGTTGACAGCTACTATAGATAGTTAATTTATTAGCTTGCATTAAATTTATCAGTCAACTTAGCAGGTGCTGTCTGTTCTCACGTCCATCCACGTATACCAGAGATAAATATCACCCGTTAATTACTGTGGCAGTCGCTAACAGACTCAATCAGGACTGATGGACTGTAGATGGCAGCAAAATGTTATAAGGGAAACGTCCTGATCACTTTTATTACCTGAAATCAATTGTCTTTTTTGAGATATTTTCTTTTTGGAAAGTTTTGCGTTTATATACTAGTCCATAAGTACATTTTCTTCCTTCATAATTATATTGATAAACATTTAAGATTAATTATTTGAAATTTGTATTAATTATTTTCAGTTTCTGTCCGTGTTCCCTTAAGCTTAACGTGGCAGCACCAACAATGTGTACATTATTGTCGCGAGCATTGTTGCGACGGACGTGGGCGGCGTGCTCAAAGAGACAGATAGTGTAGCGTGGAGATAAAAGTTTGCCGAAAGAGACAGAGACAGATGACTGGAAGGTTCGCCACGGTTAGTTGTCAGCGGACAGTCGTAATTAGAGTCGATAATTGTGCGCGTGCAGCTGTAATTTGAAAGTGAACTCTTTTGTTTATTTACGTGTGCAGAAGTGACGACAGATTGTGCTGGTTATATGTCACATAATTCTGCTATTGGCAGGGCTGTACGACGTGTTTCTACGGAAATAAAGAGCAATTTGAATTTCTGCCAACTTGACTTTAATTTTACGAACCCACAAAGTCACATTATGTACGAATGGGGGACACCTAGCCCATCGTAGCCTACCTAAGGTCTAACTGTTATCACCCAAGTGAGAGAACCACGGAGGTTACAGATCATAGAGATTAGTGGGAATCATTAACATTTTCCAGAGTAGGAAACCCGTCCTATTATTGGAGCTACTCAAAGAGAATGATGATCAAATCAGACAGCCCTCTTGTGTCCACGAGGAGTATTGTTTCCCTGGTATTTCCCTGGCACCATCACACACCACGAAACCTATAAGCAACAAGGAAGACACAAGATTACCGAAATCATGCCTTACACGTTACCGAGAAGACACATCATTACACTACACAGTAATATTTTGTTTGGAGTGGGTAACAGATTTTGGGCTCAAAGGGAAGTGGAATGTAGACAAGTTCCTCCTTTTACACAATTTTCGTTACATTGTAAACAAAGTATTCATTCCTTGCTATGACGTTGCTCACCCTCCGCGAAGCAGTCCAACAAATGAATGTTGAGGTAGCTTGAACTTAGTGCCAGTTTAAGGGAAGTAAGTCTCCGCGTAAGCACAAACTTTCCTATCGTTTAACAACAGGGGGTCTTGGGGGTATTTTCGTTTATGTTTGTCTGGAAGACAAGGGTGTGCATTATCAGCCTCTGTATATGAGGGTGGCTCGGGCGGTGTAGTATGATCGCTGAGATATTGTGAATCGCCGAGACAAGCCAGTGCCGGGCCCATGTGGAAGAGACAGAGAGCTAAAACGGGAAGGAAAGTGACAGATAGAGGGCCCAGCGCGTGGGCGCAGTGCTAAACGTTTGCTAAGAGAGAGAGAGAGAGAGAGAGAGAGAGAGAGAGAGAGAGAGAGAGAGCAACAGAGAGAGAAAGTGACAGAGATAGTTCAATTGTATCCTCGCTACGCCACGAAAGATCGTGTAACTTCGACAGCTTTCGAAAAACAGCAGCTTGGGTGTAAATACCGCGGTATGAGTTTTAGCCAGCAGTTGTCATTGGTCAGTTGCAGTGTGCAGCTGTGTGGACGTGTGGCAGACGAACTTGAAGGTTGTGTTTGTGAATGTTACGTAATTCTGCTGCAAAGGGTTGTACAAAACGTCTTTTCCCTTGATATAAAGGGCAGCTTGAATTTCTGCAAACTATGCTTTTAATTTTACGAACCCACAAAGTCACAGTATTAATACAGAAAAGTGAAGTTGACCTACAAAATACTATATATGAATTAAGCTTAATATATAAGAACTGTGACTTTAATATTTATATAACTAAAGCAAAAATAAATTCTTGGGTTAAGCAACAGATAATATCTAAAATTATTTTAGATGATCAGCCCTCAGAACAGGTCTCAAGTTGTAGATATCTTGGATGTGAAATAGTTTCACAGAAAGAGACTTTAACTTGAAACTGTCAAGGCTTCAAACCATATGTGGAACATTACATAATGCTTTAAGAAATAAAATAAGAGATTATACAAGAATTAAATTGTATAAAGCAATGGTAAAGCTAGTACTTTTATATGGAAGTGAAGCCTGGGTTACAATAAAGAAGATGGAAAGAAAGATACAAGAATCTTAAATTAAAATTTTGAGAACAACTAAAGGATGTAAAAAATTGGACTATATAATTAATGATGTAATAATAATAGAGCTGGAAGTGAAATCTATATTTTAAGAAATAAAACACTACATAAATAATTCTCTGTAACGTGTGGAAAGAATGGACTATAATAGACATCGGAAACTAGTACTAAATTATATACCAGCAGGGAGAAGAGATGTGGGCAGACCTTGAAAGACATGGAGAAACTGTGAAAAACGGAACAGACTATGTGTCAGTACATGGAGTGAAGATTATTAAGTTGTCTGAAACAATCAATATACTGATATAATTGCCTCTCTTAATTACGAGGGTTGTTCAATAAAGAACGATCATAATTTTTACGGTCATAATTTTTCGCATTAAAATCCAATTTTATTATATTCTGTTACCTTAATGTGAAACAAACACGCCGTAGTAGTTTCATTGTTGTAACTCCTGGTTCCCGCGTATGAGAACCAGGTAAGTTCAGACATGTTCAGTATCTCCTACCGCTGTAATGGATGTAACCCGCGAGGAACAATATGCGGCTTTGAAATTCTGCTTTTAATCTCAACAAATCTTCAGTTAAGGCCTATACAATGGCCTATGGAGAGTCTGTTCTTCCCTACAGCACAGCTCAAAGTTGGTTTAAACTGTTTAAAGAGGGGAGACAATCAATTTCAAAGGTATGTGGACCCGGTGCTCCAGTTACTGCTCTTACGGAAGAAAACATCAACACTGCTGCTGTCATTGTGAGAGAGGATCGGCGAATTACCTTATGATCATTTTCTGAGATACTGAACATTTCATTGGGTGCCACCCACAAGTTGGTGACAGAAATATTACACATGAGACGGGTTTGTGCGCGATGGGTTCCAAGACTGTTGATTCCCGAACAAAAGGACGTTGGCATGCAAGTCTGCATGCAGTTAAAGTTTATGTTAGAGGAAGATCCGGAGTTTCTTTCATACCTAATCACTGCTGATGAAATTGGTTACATCATTTTGATCCTGAGAGCAAACAGCAAAGCTCAGTGTGGAAATCTTCATCACCAACCCCCCAAAATACAAAAGTGGTTGCTTCTGCTGGGGAAGTTATGATCATCTCATTGTTTGATATTTTTGGAATGGTTCATCAGCATGTTGTACCTGCACACACATCAGTAACCGGCCAATACTACAGGGATGTCGTGAATACATTGCAAGTCCATATCAGGCGCAAAACACCACATTTCCGTGAAGCAGGCTGGATGCTGCACCACGATAATGCGCGGCCGCATATGCCAATATCGTTGCTGAATATCTTCCAAAAATCAACGAGAAGTGCATCCTTCACCATCCCTATAGTCCGGATTTTGCCCCATGAGACCTTTTTCTTATCTCTAACTAGAAGAAACGCCTTCATAGGAGGCATTATCCATCATCAGAAACAGTGGTGAAGGCTGCGAGGGCGATTTTAAGTATCTCTCAAAAAATGGTTTCCAGCATGTCTTTGAAGACTGGCAGAAACGCTGGGACAAGTGCATCTCATTCAGGGGAGACTATTTTGTGAAGGACCATCTTAATTATGAGGATGAGTTATGGTATGTTGTCAAAAAAAATTTGTGATCATTCTTTATTCAACAGCCCTCGTATTATTTTGAATATGTATTCAAGCCGATTAATACACTTCTTTCTTTAATTCCTTCAAACGCTAACTGTGAAGAACGACAGCCTCGAATCATTTCTTGCTCGATCCTTTACCATTCTTCTTATTTTGTTCATAGTTTCAGTGCTTATTTTCCCTAAGTTTCTCATGTACTCTAGATAAAGTTTCCTGGGCCTTCCTCTTGTGTTCTTCCTCTTCCACGTTCAACCTTCCGATCGGGATTCCAGTAATAGCCTAGGTTTCCTATCTTCCAACGAAGTATTTCCTATCTAAACCATTTTAATGGTCTTTTCCCTAGCGTTAGTGCTGTAGATAGGATATCTAACACTTACTCATCTATCTCTGACATATCTCATATTTTTTTTTTTGTACGATTCTTCTCAAGAATCTCCGTCTCTATGGCTGTTATTTTACTTTTATTTTTGTGAAGAAGATTCCGATACTCTGCTCCATAGGCTGGAGTAATTGATACAATTGTTTTAAAGCAGTTATGTCTGTTCTGTCACAGTTTTCATTTTTACCTGTTATTGTATTAATAATCATATAATATACACGGTTTTTATTTTTATTCATTATTTCCCGCCATCCCATTGAGGAAGAATGACGTCATAGTTGACTGGTGAGTATATCTTTATCATAGTGCTCTCTACCTAGAAAAAGCGTTAATGTTTATGGAACAGTAAGCAAATTACAGCGCTCCGAGTGTGGTGTTGCTGGTAACTAATACATCCAGCTTCCCCTGAATATGAACACAGATCATCGCGTCTTCGTGGTTGAATGTTACTTTCGTGCCGGCATTAAAATTAGTGCGACATATAAATATAATTTAAACCGCTGCATGGAGCAGCTTATACAACGCTGTCCGGCATTCAGACAAGTCCCTTGGAGCGTAATGCCGTCAAAAGTGTCCAGGTACCATCAAATTGATATACTTTTGTTTTCAACATAAACGTCTTCCGTATTATCGGTATACGATATAATTTTTGTCATTCTTAAGCTTAATTAAAATGTCTGTTAATGTTGGTATCCTTGTGTCTTTTAAAACCAATAGGTGCATGAAATATTTCCAAGATACAGCATCCGTTACTCGCAAGAAGAGAGACACTGGACGCTATAAAGTGACTGGTCCCTATCTAAAAGCAGTAAATAATGTTATGACAGAAAGGCCTCAAACATACCTTCCCACAATACAGACAGTGTTTAAGGGAAAGTGAGAAAGGAAGTATATGAAAATGGACACATAAGACTATGTACTAGAGATATTTTTTGTTTGTACTTGGATAAAAGCTTTGTAAATATTGTAACACTAATTTATTTTTCATTCCTAGAACATGCTCTACTAATTTTGCGATCTTTATCTGTCATTTATCTGGTGATAGAAAAGATTTAAGATCAAATTGAAATATTGCTATTTTATGTGACAGGTTTACAGTATGAATATACGTCTACTATAACAGAATCTCAGATTTCATTGTGAAATTAGTGTTCATTTACTTATCATTTCGTGTATTCTGAATGGTATACTTTTATAACTGCATAATTAGCTTTGCAGTGCACTGCATTGCAGTATACAGTTTTTTAAAAACAGTTATCGTATCTATGCACCAGGCGAAATTCCGCACCTTTATACTGCGCTGGCAGACCCACATCTCAAATAGTAAGTATATTTAACTGCCGGTAGAGGGAGGCCTTAAAGCTGCTGTCAGCACATTAAATACGATGGCAAGCTGCTAAGGGAATCGTATGTAAACTCGCTCCATCAGCGATGCTATTGATGACGTCAAATTTTGCGCGGTAATATCACAGATAAAAGTGAACGCCGTCTACTGTTTCACATTCCTTAATTTGTTTTTTCATAAATAAATGTCTTTGAATGGCATAACTAAAAGCGAAAAGATTGCTAACGAAAAACAAATGAATATCAAACTCAAAATGATATACAGTAACTTTAAATCAAATCAACAGTACCAATTTCAGAAAAAGTTGATTCCGTAGCACAAAAATTTGATATAGAAATTTCAGAGCACATAAGCATTTGGGACCCTCTGAATAATAATAAAAAAGCGTTTTATAAAATTATCCTACCTGAGATTGTATGTGTGTATCAAGAGAAAGACCTTAAGAGTTCGGAATAATAACGAAAAGGCAAATATCTACAAAAAATTTTCGAGTGTTGCATATTTTAATAACAAATATGTTCTATTTATTATTGTTATCTAATTATACATTATAAAAAGGCATGCAGTAATGGAACTACACAGGCTATTAGAACAATATTCGAGACATACATTTCATTACTAATCCAAATGTCGTTCAAGTTATTAATAAAAGACTTTCTAGCTGTTTTTTCAGAAAAACAGCACAATGACTATTTTCATAAAGATTATATTGAGGGACTTGCTTTGTGTCGTTTCTTTCTTTCTTCTGGTAAACTGAAATGATAAGCTTGGTATTTCTGCAAGTTTTATTTTTGAGTTATGCGGTTGAAAGAAGCACAAATATGTTTAATAATTGAGCCATTTGAATATTGATTCTTGGGATCGATTATGGGCTAAGTGGGAGAGAAATGAAAACTAGATTTGGTTCTTACAGTATTCGAACCTAAGATCTCTAAGTTGAAAGACCCCATAGGGGAAAAAAATATTTTTTTCATCTTCTATTATCAAGTTTCAACCACCCGACCAAGAAGCAAACCCAGGCCTAACGAGTTCTGAGGTTACTCGTGCAGACTGGTCTCCGAGCATTGTAATACAGTCCACGTTCCTGAAGACGCGGCAGATAAAGTTGGCATTACTGCGATATCAGTGTCGTCTGGAACCGACCCAGTGCCCCCTGAAGCCATGGAAATGAATCGCCACCAGAACCTTCTTTCCTTTCCTCCCCCTCCCTCCATTTTTCGCTGAGTTGTTCGGTCGTACGTACCGTTTCCCATCACTGGACACACACACATACATACCTCCTCCTCCGGGCGAAAAGCTACTACCAACTTCACCCAAAAAAATAAAAAGAGTGGAATAAATAGCCGAGAAGCTGTAGAAGCGGTTGGCTGAGCTGGCCAGCCAGCATCTGTAACACTCGTCATATCAGAGCTCTGGTATTGCCACATTCATTTACCTACTTGGCTAACATTTTTACAGTCACATTACCACTGTACAGGTACACGGAAATGTGTGTATTAATCTATTCACATTTTCGACCACCTACCTGTAACAGACAGAGAAAATTTTATAATACAGAAAAAAATTCGATACCGAGATATCTCATTTTGAGCTCTCTAAAACAGAAGCCTGTAAAAATTGCTCTTTTTTTCCTATTTACGTCCTCCAACGTTAAGTCATATCGGACGATGAATGAAATGGGTGAAATTATGCTCATATGAGTCCGAGGTCCATTGCGCTTAGAGTTACCCGACATTCGTCTTTCAGGATAAGGAAAAACCCAGAAAAAACCTTATCCAGGTAACTCACCCTGACCGAGATTCCAACTCTGGACCTCTTGAACGTGAGGCAGACACGCTACCATCTACGATATCGAGGGGGCAAAACTGTTCTATGCAAGGGCTAATTTTCTATTGGGGTATTTGCACAAAAATATTCACATATATTATTTGACGGGAGCTTTATTTAATCCTGAACTTTAGTAGATTAGTTTAGATTTATTATGCATATTCCAAAATTTTACAATTTACAACTTTTGAATACATTTATTTGTCCTTACCTTGTTGCTACCTTGGCTCGCATGACACCCTGGTCTTCTGCTCTGTCAGGTAGCTCTTAACCTCCATGCCTCCTTCTTACTTAATTAGACACATTCTTCTACCTCATCTTCCTTTCTTATATTCTTTACATTTCTGACCCATTTTTCTTTTACTTTCTGCAAGAACTCACCAATACTTCTTACCTTCTTTTCCTTCTTGCCCGTTAACACTTGTATAGCTACTATCCACTTCTCTACTTTTTCCCATTTTTCTTCCCAAACCTTTTTACTCCACATTGCAGCTTCCTCACATTCTGTTACATAGTGTTCTATGCTTTCTTTTCCCCCACACAATTCACAGTTTCCCTTTTCCCTACCTCCTATCCCTCTTAGAAATATTATTTCTGTTCTCATCCAAGCTAACCCTTCTCTCTCTTGCCTATTGCAGTAATGTACATATACTTAAAGTTGTAATGATTTTATATTTTCTAGACTTCCCCATATTTCCTGTCTTTCTACACCTTCTATCTACATTTTACCAATTTAACCACGTCCCTTGTATTCTTTGCCTCTAATCTCCATATATCTCCCATTCCTATTTTTTCCATAATTCCTCATATCTCTGCCCACTAACTATTTAAGTTCACTAATCTTTTTTGCAGCCTCATGTATAATTTCATAATTTCCCTCTTCTTCTTTGGCCAAACACTTATACCAAAAGTTTATTATTCTTTCCATTATTGTTCCATTTCTTCTTGTCTTTCTTAATTCTACTGCTAAAGCTAAAGTTTAGTAACACCACCAGATAGCGCCACCAGTTGACCCCGAAATGAGAGGCAGAGATAAGTAGCTCTATCGAGAGATAGGGTGACGGAAGTTGCTGCAATGCGGAAAGATTGGAATTAGATAAATAAGGAGCTCCTAGAAGAGAGCAAGTGATGGTGGATAATTATTATTAGAGTAATTTTATTAAAATAATACTGTGAATATAAAAGAGGAAGAAATTAGTTGAGCTTTTAATTGAACTTTGTCTTTTAAAGGTTTTCTTTTTGCCTGTGCTTAGCACGTTTATTTAAGATCTCAGTTGTACTCATTTATATTTATAGTCTGTTATATTATTATTGTGTTGTTTAATATTTGAAACAAATTTATAGTAAAAGTTGTTGAGATTGTTTTAATTATACTTTTAATTGATTTTGGATTTTTTGTAAATGTTTAATTTTAAGTGATACTTTGCTTTTCAGAATATTTAGACTTTTGATCTTTCTAAATTCATATATTTTTTTTACTTAAGGAGATAGGTTGGTGATTTTTCAACGTATGTTCCTCATCATCAACTTTTCACGATTTAAGCCATCAAGGCTCGTTCCAATGCTCTTCAATTTTAAATTAAAAGTGTTGTATCCATCTGTTTCTTGGTCTACCAATATTGTTTTCACCTAATTGTTTGTAATCTAAAAATAATTTTGGAAAGCAGATATCATTCATTTTGTCGATATGTTCCTTCCAGTTATTTCCATTTTGTTTTGTTCTATCTGTTAGCTTAAAAATACTCAATTCATTTCGAATGTCCTCCCTTCTATGCTTACATTTGCTGCATTTCTTCAAAGTTCATTTCCCCTGTTGCAGTCATTTGTTCTTCTTTTTCTTAAGTCCAAAATTCATGCCATATAGTAATATAGGAACTGCCGTCACTTTTTAAAATTTTAATTTGGTCTCTCTTCTCGCAATTTTTAAAGTCCTCTTTGTAATGCCACATAGGTATTAAATTTGTTGATTTTATTTAAAATGTCACTATTTTTAAAATAAGAGATATTGCAACCAAGATAATTAAAGCGATTGACTTTTTCAATGAGTTCAACGTATGTTTTTAGTTTAAATGTGATTTTTGGGTTTTTCTCTTTCTGCTAAATTTTGGGTTTTGATGTTTAATATTTACCCTAGATTTTAAAAGGTAGATTTAGAAATTGTTTGGTTTTTCAAATAGCCGATTACCAGTTAATTGTTTACTGGATATCAGTAATATATTAGTTTAGCAATTTTGCTTTATTTTGTTAAATATTTTAAATGGATATATTTTTATTATATAATTCTAAAAGGGATAGGAAATGTAAAAAATGGGTTGAAGTAAGTTTTGTGTTTTAAGGTAGTAGTATTATTATTTTATTTTTATGTTACTGTTTTCATTATTTTTATTTTTTAATATTATTTGTAAAAAATTTAAAGTTATAAAAACTTAAATAGAAGTACAACTTTGGAATATTTATACCCTGGTTTAAGAAATTATATGCCAGGATGGGAAATTGCAGATTTTTATTTATTTGCTTTTTATTTATCGAGAGATAATCAGAATCATCTGTAAGTTTCCCTCATCCCCGCCTCCCGAATAATGTAGAATTCTTTAGAAAATTCAAGCGAAAGCGCTCTCATATCAGCCACTTTCTGGTGCAACTTAAAGTTCTGTTTGCTGAGTAAGGTTGTTATTGTAATGAATGTTGTTACTACAAGAAATTAGAGAGGTCATGTGTTCGACCCCCTCAGTGAATATACCACCAAAAGAAGTAGCTATGCGTGTAATTATGGCACTACGTCACGTTATAAAATAGTTATGTGAAAATTTGTCTACTAACGGTATGAACAGCAACATTTAACATTATATTGGTTTTGAGTTATTTATGTTAGAATTTATTTAGGTGCATTGCTAAGAAATAACAGTTATCACTCTCGTATTGGAAATCTGAACATATTGGAAGCTCAGTCGTAAACACATTAGTGGAAATATATCGTCTTCTGTTACAGTTTGGAAATACGCAACAGCGATTATTGTGTATTCCACATTTCTCTCTGAAAGAAGGAATTGAGCAAAGCAAGTGGATTGGAAAGGAGAAAGTAAAACAGTGTGCGGGAGCACTCTCGATTTCCGGGAGACGAGATATTAGGTGGCAGGCACATAACAAAAGAAAGTTGAACATCGACCTTTCGACCTACTCTCTCTGTTGAGTGGAATTGTCAAAAAATCGGAGTATAACCATCTCATATCGCCTCCAGCTACTAAACATCCATCAATTGAAGTTTCATTTTATCGGCGAGGAAATTGTGGCCTTAGGAGACGTCACATTCGGCGGCGTTCTTCCTTTGTTTGTACACGGATCCTTCCGTTAATTCGTAGCAACATCGCTCGTCTTTTGTTTCTGCTCAGTGGCGGCTTCAGCTGTTGTTTACGTTGTTGATGCCGAATATCTAGAAATTGTTATGTGTTACATTTACGTGAGTTTCTCTTGCCTAATAATTTATTAATGGATATGAAGGCTTTTCTTACAAAAGCCTGTTACGGCCTTCACTGCGAATGTATAGCAAGTAAATGAAATATTATGCAATAACGGGTAGAGAAATTCATGCGAGTGGATGATATCAATTGATCAAATGTTTGGTTTCAACCTGCTACATTCTTATTTGGTATGTATACAATGAAATTGTCAAGCACTAATAAATCACTTAACTGCTGAAATGATATATTAAAAATATTTGCAATTTATTTTTATAAAAAAGCATAATATCATTAAAGTCAAAATATCAGAACATCGAGAGGAGTATGTTGTTTGCTATTTCTGAATGATATAATTTGGTGTCTTTATTTAAACGAATGCTGTTTGGATTTAATGTTTTAATCATAAATATTATCATGCAGTGGCTGCTACCCAAGGTTATTGGGAGTTCGCCGTTGGGTAGTCAGAACTTTAAATAGATAAGTAGAGCTATTGCTAAACAACTAGAATCTTCTGAAAGTTCCTCCATCTTGAACGTCCTGGAATTCTGGAAATCTACTACAGCAATATAAGTGCGCGTTGTCACATTTTGAGTCACTTGGTGGGCGAGCGAATCAGCGAGTTAATGAGTACATTTCTGCTGCGACGAAGAATACTGTCCGACTACTTTGCGACGACTACGATAATGTGACTTTACTGCAATGGATTAAAGAAGTATTGAGTTTGACTCCCCGACAAGCCATCCTTAAGGAGAAAGGTTCACAATGTATGTGTTTCATAACATCGCAAGGCAAGTGAAGTAAAAATGAAAATTGAAATTAGTTCAAATCAAGGAAGTGGCAACATGCGCTAAGCGATATCTCAGTGATAATTGAACTAGGTGACAGTAAAAACTGAGTAAAGTGACAGTTGAAAACTATATGTATATCACGCCCGAAAACAAAAACTAGATTGATCGCTCTTTTTTGGCGGGCTCTCCCGCGCATCGCTAAGTGCGGGGAGGGGTGTCCATGTTTTGAAACTTTTCGATTGGAAAGTTAATTTCTAAATTGTAAAATTAATTGCTGGTATTTCATTTGGAGGCGCTTCAATTCCATTAATGAGATGATAGCATTACTGTTGTAGAATAACAAACATGAAATGTATTATTAGTAGCTAGTTTAAAAAGTAATGCATTAATTTTGTCTGGGAGAGAATTAAACCTGAGTTAGCCTTAGAAAAATATTATTACAAGTTATCTGTGTTACGCAACTTAAAGAAAACATGGAGAAACTAAATTAAAAACAAATTAAATTCTGTTGATTTACAAAGAAGATATTAGCCTATTTCTTTATAAATGTGTGTTTCTATGATTGATTATTGTTGTCTTAGGACTTACCCTAATTTTAATTCATATTTACTGGAAGAAACAGAAATCAACGGGATTATACTTTCTTACTCTATTTCTTTAGCTATTACACTAAAAATATGTATATAGCTGACAAAGGGAAATAGTTTCTATTGATTGATATAATTAATAATCTGTAAAAACATAAAGAGAGATGATTACAATTACCGGTTTTTACATATTAAACTGAAATGAAAGGAACAAGCAGCAATTGTAACTGGGTCTTCCGGGTAGGACCGCGTCTTTGATGTTCCTCTGGTCGACGTTTCGTCCCAACTATGTGGGGCTTCTTCAGGACTTCTTCTCTGACAGTTGCTACGGAGCTTTGTTGAGGTAGCTGTAAAGTAGGCTGTGCTTACGTTGATAAATGTGACTATACTTTTAAAGTTCCTATATTTTCGTTTCACCTTGTACGTAATTGATTATCGGAAGTTCGTAAGACCACTCAGAAGTTATATGTGCATATTTGGTGGTAAACGTAAGGGCACATTTTATCAACTCACTGTGACTTATATTTCTCATTGCTATTAAGGAAACAATTATTTTGAACCGTAAATCAAATCATATCTCAAATATGAAACCTACACGTTTCGATTATATATTGTTAAGATTAAAACACTCTTAATTTCTACTTCCTCAAACGATTGCCAACTCACGTAAAATACATCTCATTTATTAGTCTATACATTCATTTGTTTAAAGTGTTGTGCTATTCAGTTGTTTCGGTGATGTCATGAAGAGTGTAGAATTTCAATAGTATGTAGGGTTCTGCTTTTAAATGAAAGTTTGTTTGAACCTCCCGTATTTCTTTTTTATGTACAACGAAATGTGTATTGAAGCTTTTCTGATCGGGAAAATAAAAAATAAAAGAGATGTTTACCAGTAACTTACTAAATTCTAAGAATTCTTTAAGGTACTGGATTCTAACTATTTAAAGACGTGTGCAGTTGGAAATTCTGGAAAGCAAATAAACAAACATAAGGAGATGTAAAGTGTGAAGACAAGGCGTCATAATTTGTCGCTCCGTAGTGCTTCATTGGTATGTAACATTTAAGGGCGACATTTGTCGCCGATGTTTTGTAAATCCCTTGTGAAAGCAACACCAAATAAGACATAAAATGAAGGTAAGTCAGTGACTGGTGAAAAGAAACCTCCAAAAGTGCTTGCAGTGGTCGGAAGAGAAATGATGCGATATATATCGATGTATCGCTGTGACCTCACGCCCGACACCGACAAAAAATCTCCGCCTGGAGCACGTTGGCCCGACCGAAAAGAAGAAGAGCGCATCATCTCTCATTCGAAGCGCCCCTAGTGGCACATCGGCGTATTAGACCAGACGTGGCCAGCTCTGTTTACTCAAGTCTAAAAGGTTCCATGTCCCTCTATCACATGGGGCCTTGGATTTACAAACATATCAACGTGTGCTACTCCAAGAATTTTAAACCAGGGCAAATTCTGTGGCTTTAACCCAAGGTAAATATTTATTTTTATATCATTGGACGTAATGTAGCTTCTTGAAGCAAGGAAAAGCTACAAAATTGCATTTTTAACATGAACTTTGCACATTGCTTCTTTGATGTTTTTGTAACAACTTTTTCAAATCCTTTAAAAGCATTCTACACTCACAACATATTTTCTACTTGCTCTGTTACAAACTGTTCTTAAGAAAGCTTGTTGGCCAACTCGGTGGTGTATGAGTGGCGTTCCTGCTCTTCTTTCAAAGGGTCCCCAGATTGAATCTCTAATATGATGAGATACTCGGGTATGGTCTTTTCCGTGGATTTCCTTATGCTGAGAAGGCGAATGTCAGTAACTGTGGGCTCTAAGAACTTCAGGTTCACTTGAACATCATTTGATTCATCCATCGTCCGAGAGACCCCTCGGTTTACTTTACACATTTTTGTTGGTGTACTAAATTGGATATAGTGACGTAAAGCAATGGTCAGATATCTAAAAACTGCATCGTACTATATCTATGACAGTAAAAACTTCAGAGACCGGCGTATCCACCTTATTGTTACGAATAGTTGTGTATACTTTTTTTTCTTTTTTTTTTTTTTTTTTTTTTTTTTTTTTTTTTTTTTTTTTTGTAATTTACGTCCTCCAACGTTAAGTCATATCGGACGGTGAATGAATTGGGTGAATGATACTCAAATGAGTTCAGGGACGATGGAGCTTAGAGGTACCCGATATTCGTCTTGAAGGATAAGGGAAAACACTGAAAAAAAACTTATCCAGGTAATTCACCCTGACCGAGATTCGAACTCGGGACCTCTGGACCGTGAGACAGACACGCTTCCATCTACGCTACGGAGGCGTGCGTGTATACTTAATGACATGAATCCACCAAAAGTTTACAATCTACTCTAACTGGGAGCGTAGCTTAGCTGGATGGATAAGGGAGCCAGATGATAGTACTAAATGGCAGAGCAAGATGGGAACTTGATTAGAGATAAGTAAAGATAAACAGAGAAAACACTGAGTTTTACAGTATACCAAATTACTATATTATTATACTATATATTACCCACTAATTAGTGGGTTTAAATACAGAGTGACTTAGGACACTTTGGAGTGAAATTGTGTTAACAGTTACACTATTATATTAAAGAACCATACGGGCTTACATTAAAAACGTGTAGCCGTGTATGTGACGTGAAGAGTAGCTACCACTGGAGGGTGGCATAACCAGGCTTATCCTAAGATCAGCTTGACCTCCAGAATAACCCACACTAGAGTGAACCTTTAGAATGACACAGACTAGAAAGGCTTTCTAGAATGACCCACGACTGCCAAAATACGCATTCTTTGCATACTATTACTTTCACTATGGCGACCTAGAACTAAATTGGCATTCCCAAAAAGCTATTACAAAAGCTATGTAAACGTTTCCCAAGCAAATATAAGCATGATCATATTTCTCAAACAATCCTAATGCAATTCGGCGTCTACGTGACTCAGAATAGTTTAGTCAGTAAAATTCGTGTTCGGCCACTTGTACGTGGTGACGAATAAGTAAGCATGAAACTGATATTATAAGCTAAAAGTCACGTGAAAACTCGTAAAATTCTATTCTCATAAATCAGTAGAATTAAGGAATTTAGAATGTACTATCGTTCTAAAATTATATATGTTTTCAAGTATCCCTCAACCATAGATGTAACAATGTGCTGGATTTTAAAAGTCATTATCTTTTAATGACTACAAGAAATAGTGTCTTAGCACTTGTTAAAGCTATAATTATTAAAAAATTCAAATATCTCAAAATATTTAACTCCGCGCATATAAAGAAGTATTTGAATTAAATTGTTATTTGAACGAGATCTAAAATTTTAGTAGAGAGTTTTTTTCTACCTTTTGAAGTTTACCAGTTAAGAAAAGAAACTCGGAATGAAGAGCACTTTAAAGAATATTCCAAAATTATGTTTAGTTTTTCATCCAATATGTTAAAAATGTGGCATTTCATAATTAAAATGGTTAGGGTATCCTTGAAAATTCAAAAGTAAGCAACATAGTTCATGTGAAGGATAATCTTTTTCATACAAAGATTTGCTTTAAAATCTTCTCTTCCATCCTTGAAAAATAAAGAATTAAATACCAAACGTTGATGTTTAATACGTCTCTAGTTTTTCAATTATATTTTTCACACACATACATACGCCGTTTGAGGTAGAGCTGCACTTACCCTAGTTGAGCGGTAGAGAAAGTGATATTTGAATTTGCTGAACTCGCGATTACCAAGTCAATGCTTCAGCAACACAAACTTGCCAAATGTAAACGACTTAGGTAAATCAATAAGGCTTGAAACATAAACGTCAGAACTGTTAAACAGGTGGCCATGCTTACAGTTTATGTTTAAATAATACAGTAGGTTAAGAAAGAAATAACCTATACCATCCACAAAGGTATAAGATGTTAGCCATTAACAGAAATTAAATATATATTAAATTCTATATTCAGTAGCAATGGAAGTTATGCAGACCAGAAGCATTAATTACCAAAAATATATCATTCACTGACATCATAACTCCAGCTGCTTACACATATCAATGTCAATAACTGGAAGACATTTTTCTCGCCAGTGGAGTCTCAGATCAACGATGGCACTCACGTTCTTTTACGGAGGAGTTTAATAAAAATGAGTTGAAGTAACTATAGTGCGATCCATATAAACCTGGACCATTTAAATTGTTCATAACTTTTGCACCAATAGTGAGACACACATACAGCTTTGGTAGAATATAATACAAAATTGGGAGATTACATTAGACTATATAAATCTCATAGAAAAGGCTGGAAGTTTGTTTGTTTGTGATTTACGTCCTCCAATATTAAGTCATATTGGACGATGAATGAAAGGGGTGAAATGATGCTCAAATGAGCCCAGGGTCCATGGAGCTTAGAGTTAACCGACATTCGTCTTTCAGGATAAGGAAAAACCCCGGAAAAAGCCTTATCCATGTAACTCGCCCTGACCGAGATTCGAACTCGAGACCTCTTGAACGTGAGGCAGACATGCAATGTTGGAAGTATCCTCCACCAGCGGCTATACATGTTTGCACTTGTCTCACCATATTCTCTGAAGTTTTACGGATATGATATCGAATTGAAAGAAGGTTATTTCCTGCAATATGGAGCAACGTGCCATACATATAATGACACCATGGAAATTTTAACAAGTTGCTTTGGTAATCGAATAATCTCAAAAGCTCTATGGCCCCTCAGATCCCCTGACCTAACCTCACCGGATATTTTACTGCGAGGGTATCTAAAATTAGAGTGTATAAGAATAGGCCACGGAAAATTGATGTTCTCAAGGAATCCATTCGGACCGAAATAGGTAACATTGGCGAGGATACTCTCCGTAAAACTTCAGAGAATATGATGAGACGTGTGCAAACATGTATAGATGCTGGTGGAGGACACTTCCAACATTTTCACTGAGATGTAAATAGTGTAATGTAACCTCCCAATTGTGAGACAGACATATTCGCAGAGCCTTCAGTCCAATTCAAAGACACCTCCGTCTCACACAAGAGTGGTGCAGGCGTTGGCGGATGTCCGTTAATCCGGACAAAAGCCACGCTATTCTATTCATCAAGCGCCACACCCGCGCAGACTGCCCAGATTTCCATTTCAGAGGTCGAAGGATAGAATGGGTACCCTCTATCAAATACCTGGGAGTTGAGCTAGACAAGGGTCTGACTTTCCGTCGACACATCAGGGAACTCTCGCTGAGGGTTCAGGGAGCTATCGCTTCCCTGTATCCTATGCTGGGTTCTCGATCGATGCCAGTCCGCGTAAAGCTATACCTACCTCTTTCGAGCTCTTATAGTCCCGTTGATGCTGTATGCCTGCGAGGTCTGGGGCATGGCCGCAGATTCCTGGCTGGCATATCTTCAACACGCCCAGAATAGAGGACTTAGGTCCATCTACTCAGTAGGCCGATTCTTTCCAGTAAGGTTCCTCCATGAAGCCTCGGGTCTTCCATACGTGGAGAATGAAATTAGACGCCGGGCTACAAAATTATACGAACAGTTTGTTACCTTTGCACAGAAATGCCCTGGTTAGGTCTCTTGGTGATTATGATCCAACCAGATGTCGTCGCGGACTATTCCGGGTCCGAGGTAACCATGGAGCAATTCCAGCAGCAGCAAAAGCTGAGCTCCCATAATCTACCAAGAGTTGTTGGTCTCAAAATTAACAAAAATCAATTCAAAATCAAAATAAATACTTCAACGCTAGGGTGCTAAACTAAAGCATTCTATCCTTCTTAGAGGAGTACTAAACTACCTCGAAATCAATCCACCATCCTCAAACAAAAACAGCCATCCTAAACCATCCCAAAAAGAAAATCCTATCTGTGATTAAACTCTGTCCTAGGTGGGCACACAGCAACAATCTTCGGGCTAACTCAGCCTGCCAGTACCTGCTATGCAATGCGATGTGTATTATATTCTCCCAAAGTTGCATGTGTGTCCTATTATTGGTTCAAAAGTTGTGGCCTATTGAAGTGGTTCAGGTTTATATGGATCACACTATACTTACCGAAACGTGATACCAATAACACGCAGTCATACTCAATAACCATCACGTTTGTAACCGAATGGGTACGACCTCTTGTGCATTACTGTAATAACCGTTGCAAGGTGTTAGGATATTTTCTGCCCTTGTAATTCAACAGTAAGAAGGTATCCGAAACGGATACAAGTTGTTTGCTAGATATCTTGGAACAAATGTCATACCACACTATTACTTTACACATCAGTATAAACATGAGACCAGATAGGCGTTGGTTGGTCGTAAGCAAACATACGTATGATACCTCACGTTCAAGAGGTCCCGAGTTCAAATCTCGGTCAGGGTGAGTTGCCTGGATAAGGTTTTTCCGGGGTTTTCCCTTATTCTGAAAGATGAATGTCGGGTAACTCTAAGCTCCATGGACCCCGGATACATTTGAGCATCACTTCACTCAGTTCATTCATCGTCCGATTTGACTTAACGTTGGAGGACGTAAAATAAAAAAAATAAAAAATAATAAATACGTATGATAACGTTCTCCTTATGTTCGATCCTTAACACCGCCTCTACTACCTCCGTTTTTGTTCAATCTGTCACTAACAGAACTTTATATTTTATATCTATAAAGTTTTTTTTGCGGTATAAAATATTTTTTTCGTAATAATAGTTTAAGTTGCTGTTAGTAGCTGGTATGCTAACTGAAGTATTTTCTTGCGCCTATCGCCAAGTCGTATAACCCGAGCGCGGTTTTCAGGTACTACGAACTACCGATTATTGATCACTATAAGGTGTTTCTATAAAATAACTGATTGTGAAACCGACACTGTAGGAAACGTAAAACACAAACTTTATAAATACACGCTCTTTTGTCAACATATGCCTTCCGCTGTTTCATTACTGCTGCTCCAAAGTTCCTACTTGCCAAATCTTAGGATCCCTTGTACCATTAATTTCCTAATAATTTCGACATGCTTTTCATGTTTTGGGTATTGCGCTTAGGAAGATGTCACGGATGCTTGCACATTGGCAGGTTCTTCTCGGATATTTCACATTGCAGCCTTCTCTGAGTCACCTCTGGTGGGTCTATTATTTTACGATTCTGCCAGAGGTAAATCTTCTCCGAGCAGCACATCCATTATGACCAAATGGAATTATTAGAGACTTCTGAGCATCTCGGACCTACACCTATACCCTCCTAGGTTCCTTCAACTCATCTGTTCCTCTTGGGATGATAAGCACAAAGGATCCGCTTGAGTCGAGGTGTGACGTGTTCCCTCCGTGCCACAGTCATGGCTGTCAACATCTCAGAAGAATTATCGCAATACTAGGAGAAAAAATAAATTTGAAATGTTACATTCAATATGTTACATTAAAATAATTTTCTAATTAAGAAGATGTGTTGTTCGAATAAAAGTGCTAACTTATTTTTAATACCTATGACTTGAAAAACATTATTGCTCTATCACTACTCAGTACTCTAAACACTCTCCTTACGAAAACTTAGGTATTCTTCTGTCTACTTTTTTCTTAATTAAGTTAGTTTACTTTATACATTTCGTTGTAAGTACAAGGGGAAGAGAGTAGACTTAAGCGATATTAAGATGTTTAAATATAGGATTGGTATGGAGTCTAAAAGGCCCTCACCCATCGACAACAACGTCAAGACGCGTGAAAGTGGCTATGCTACCTACGCGCGGCAAACCCCGCAGGGAAGACTATCGAATAACCTCGGTGGGGCCGCCTAGTGATCTAGCACACCTTCTACTAGCCCGGGACCTTTCAGGCAACCCTTGACCCCTTCCCGGCGACCAAGGCCTGGCCGGAGGTAACCGATCTCCCGCGGGCGTCGGGAACACACTGCCCCCTTGAGTTTAACCCAATCTGAACAACTCCCATTCAGGGAGGAGCTCGAATGTTCGGCACGAGGTTCCTCCCTTAACGTCAGAGGTACCACGAGTGCTAAGGGTCCGCACACTGCCCCCTTAAGTCCAAACCAATCCGAACATTTCCCCGACGGTTGGGACTTGGCAGCTCAGCCCGAGGTTCCTCTAGTAATGTCAGAGGTACCACGACTGCTAAGGGTTCGCAGCGCCTTTACGACGGCAGCTGATACGGATGTATCCCCTCCCTTACGGGAGGAATGATTGACATTTGAGTAAAGAGGTTCTACTCCCATTAGTCCTGGACCCGTAGGACCAAGACCCGGGTCTCTTTCAACCAGGGAGTATCCTAGATGTCCCAAAGGGCGCTCACCGTCCTCCGTGGGGCTTTCCATAGGGCAAGACCTGGGTTACTAACAAGTCCCCCCATTTGGTCCAAGGACACAAGACGGGATGGAAGTGGATACGTCACTTACGCGCGCCAACTCCAAAATGGGAAGGCTACCGATATGACCTCGGTGGGGCCGTCTGATGATCTAGCACACCTTCTACTAGCTATGCTGGCTAGTACGCGGGGATATATGGCTTCCCTCAACCCCGTCCGGAGACGTACCCGATCTCCAACGGGTGTCGGGAACACACTGCCCCCTCGAGTCCAACCCAATCCGAACAACTCCCCTACGGGAGAGACTCGAACGTTCACCCAAGGTTCCTCTAGTAACGTCAGAAGTACCAGTGAATAATAGACACAATGAAATATATATTTTAGGTGCATTCTATGACTTAAGGACCTCTAAGAGTGCTTCAGTTGTTTGCCTATCTCTTATGGTCTGCCAATCATATGAAATGAATATTTTTCAGATAATTCAAGATGTGTAGTTTATCTTCAGTACGTGTAATTTTAATCAAAATCGTTAAGAGGACCATAAAAATAAAAACAAAATAAGTCACATATAAGTGTTAATTTCCGCTGTGCATATTTTTTCTTTAAAACCTTTACGTTGAATCCGGAAAATTAACTTAAATACTTATCCTGTTCAAATATACTCACGAATCTTGTTCTAATTATTTGGGTTCAAGAACTCCAAAACAAACATTTCTGGTGAAATACAGGGACGAAACTTTTGAATGTATGCGACATTTCATCAACTTATAGGTAAACTGCAGATAAAATAAGAATAAGGTACAAGAATTGGAATCTTGAAATCATAACAAAAAATACCTCGAAAATAGTTAATATAAGTTTTATAAATGCCATTCAGAATACAAAATGCTTTATATGTTATTTACAAAACCTTTAAGATCTAATTTTTTTTACCATGCAAATATCTCAAACATATCGTATTTGATTCAAAATCGCTGCTGGCATTGTTAAAAAATAGAGAAATAAATTTCACATATAAATAATACCTTAAGATAAGGAGGTTGTGTTGAGAATATTGTGTCGTATTCCTGGAAGATGGTGATTTTAAACACCACGTTAGTGTTAAACTATCTCATTATATTGATAGGGATACCGGATAATAGATCACAGTTCAGTGAAACGATGTAGCCACGAATTAAATAGCATTTTGCAAATGCACATGATTTAGTCAACATAAATCCCACCCCTCCAAAGTTCTAACATAATATATTAACACATCTTAATTTTTTATTTTAAACACTTTTTTATCCGGCGACTTTCAAAATTCTAAGAATCGTTTTCCCTTTAAAGTTTTCAAAAACGGAATAAGCCTGTTAGCAATTATGACTTCTGAAACTTCTAAATTACATCTAGTAGGATCTTGAGCTTGTGAAACTCCTCTTTGTTTCATCAGAACATCTAATTCCCTCTGGTACACAGACTTATAGCTAATTGCATTTTCGTTAATTAAGTTTCTTACATTATGAATTGAATTTAATATATGAAAACGCCTTATTACAGTTACTTATCTTTCTATCATTTTTTAAATTAACTTTATCTGTTAATTTTTTGGCATCAAGAATAATTACTGAACAAATCAACTAATCAAACTGTTCAATTGTTTCAGACTGTCATTGCAGCTTCTCTAACTGTGCACTTATATCTAAAGCGATTCAATCAAGATTTATTTCCATAAGCAAGTAGATAGAAGGATAAACGATTATAAGAACTAGAGAAAGTTAACAGATTTGCGGGAAGTAGACTTAGTCCCTTATTCCGCCGAGAGAGGCGCTCGCCACGCACGAGTCGTCACACTGTCCCCACCTCCACTTCCTTCCGTCGCTGAATTTCACCACATTCACTCACCCTACAATCAGGAGCCATAAAGATTTTTCCCTGTGACCGGTAGCTTCCTGGCCAGATACATTTGTCTTAGGTTCACTTTACTGACGTGTTAAATATGTACCAGAATGCCGTAGTCACACTTTTGAAAATCATTTCACCATCCTCTTAGCACGACCAAAAGAAAAAAATTTAACAACCAATTAACACTCGAATGCATTATACAATCCCAGCCAATAACAAAGAATATCTTAGTAAAGGTTTATGACAAAAGACGTATTTGATATAAGTTGCGTTATTTAAGCGATATCAAAATTATTGATTGTTAAAGTTAGTGATTCAGTAAAAATGATACAAAAATTATGGCAATAAATAATTTATAAATGTGAAAATCAGAGTATAATATAAGAATCACGAGTTGCAGTTTAATAAGGGGTTTAGGAGTTATTATTTAGAGAGTTCAAGTGCTGATAAAGGCTATTAGTTATAAGTATGAGTAGCTAAGGCAATTAGTCTTACGTTGAACTTAGTAAACAATATTCCCAATAGCTACAGTTATGGGTAATTAGATCTCGGAACGTTCACAAATCGTAAAATTCCTTGCATAAATGCCAAATCTGAAAATTAAAATTGTAAAGAGCTCTCAGAAATTAAAAGGTCACATTTAAACGAAAATATATAGTAAGTGATAATAATTAGAACCCAGAGTTTTAAGCGAAATGCTTATTAATGATTTTTGCTGATGTACGGGGTTTGCCTATATATTTTATGATTTTAAATAAAATAGCTTATTTTATCCAAAGTAAATTTTCAAACCTAGTCATAATTTTATCATTCAGAGGATTTATTTCAGGGGAAGACAGGTAGTGGTGGTGTGACGTCAGCTCCGTCAGTTCTAACCGCCAAATATGCCCCCGAACGAAATGCAGGTTAGTTCCTGCCCAAGTGGAAGGAAATAGTTTTATGTGTTGGGGTTCCGACAGTGTAGGAAAGACAGGAAACGTATCGGGTATTAATAATATGTACAACTTACATCTTGGATGTTGTAATATTAACGCTGACTGCTTTAATTACACAATTGGTCAAGGTTTATAAACAATTACGTTTTAGCTCTGTGCTATCAGAAAATATATACGTCAACTGGTGGCTTATCCGAATGACAGGCATGTTACAAGGTAAATAAAATAAAACGTAAAGTAATTTTCTCCGAAAATTAGAGGGTGACCATTCAGAACAAAATTACTTGGACATTTTCCGACACTTTCTATTTCGTTTTTATTTAACTAGTTTATCAATGTCAGGACGTAATGTCTGGGAAATGTGTAATCAAGGGCTGCATGTTAGATTGTGATACAACAAGGTACTTCGGGTTTGGACTTAGCTAATTTCATAGCAAAAAAAAATTGTTCGCACACATATGTCGAGCCAAACATACACAATGTCCGTGCGGCAAGTGAATACAACCTCAGGAATCTATTTGGGGGACATTCTTGTAAAAATAAGCCAAGTCTTTCTTGTGTGTATATTTGTCCTTCAATAAATCGTCACATTGTATATTTAACAGTTCCATTTGGCACGTGGCAGCTACATTGTTGTCATCGAGTGCGCTACACCTCACTGAAACCTCAGATTCTGTACTCACAGCGCCATTTATATAGGCAACTTGGCACTACACGCCTCTTGCCTGACGTCACACGCACTGCAGCCCTCGCTCCTCACAGCTGAAATACGTCACAACTCTCGAAGCTGTCTTCCTCCGGTTTATTTCGATTCGTTGAAACAGTAAGTAGCCAATATAAAGACGTGGATCTTCTGGTGTCTAGTGTAAAGAAAGTGTCTGTACTGTTGCCGATTAGACTTAAAAATTTAATTAAACCCTTCCAAATTTGTCATTATTTCTTCAGCCAATTTTAGCTCAATGGGTTCTTGGTTAAAGGTTCTGTCATACTGTGCAGTACATTTCAATGAAGTAAAACGGTTGTATCCCTTAGATGCAGAAGATGCAAGCAGAATTTCCACAGCACAGGGATATTTTGCTAATATTGATATCCAAAATAAGATAGAGTACATCCATAACCGTTTCTCCAAAATACATGCTATTATAACACAGTTGGAAGCTGGAAATAATACTTTGGGACATTCACTTTCTGCGATAGATGAAATTCCAGTAACTTCGTCTTCAGAGACTCACAGTATTGTTAAAATTGTCTTTGAGAAACTCAGTAAGGTATTAATGAAAAACCCTGGTAACGAAACACTGTAAAATCTCTAAGCATATTTCTGGTGCACAAACGTATGCCGAAGGGGAAGTTACTCAAGAAGAACTGAATTGCAGTAACGTCATGTGACGTTGAGAGATCCTTTTCAAGTATAAAAAAATTCTTCAATAACAAATGCAGGAGCTTTACACAAGAAAGTCTCAAGATAACCTTCCTCGTGAACTCTAAACCTTACGTAAGGTAAGAATTCAACGAAACAAAAAGTTTATGATTAAATTGTTATTTTTGATTTGAATATGTTTGTGCTTATTTGTTTTAACTTTTCGTCCCTATACGCTTGCTTATAGAAGAGGGAAGAAAGTAATGATCAAGTAACAGTCACTAAAAGAAAAAGCATAAACCACCAAAATACACCGGGTAAAAAGGAAAACAGGGTAGAAAAGCAAATACGTAAGAAAGCAAAAAGGACTAGAAGAAAGGTAACAAAAAGATACAAAAAACAAATAGGGGATAAAGGCAAGAATGAAAAAGCAACGAATTAAAAAAACTGGAGTAGGAAGTAGAAAGAACATAGGACAAAACAAAGATGAATCGAAAAGGGTAAAGCATATGAGAGGGAGAGAAAAGAAGGTGGAGAATAATAAGCAAAGAAAAGGGAGAAAGAGAGAAAGGATATAAGATAAGAGGGGAAAAGAGTGTTGAATACCAGATGAAATTTCATGCTGATACCAAATATATTGTTTTAACAAGAGAGAGATGATGAAGGAGAATAAAAAGAAGATCCAAAAGTAAAAATATATCTATAAATATAAAGAAGAGAAAATGATTCTTCTTTTTAATGAGTGGAATGAGAAGTTTATGTTGCAGAAGTGGATTACACATTTTCTCAGAATCCATCACAAAAGAGCAATGAAATGTTTAGAGCTTATTGTCAGAACGGAGCCGCACCTAAGAAGTGTGTTCGTTGCGCACTACGGTAGCTCTTTTTATGTCTTCAAGTCAAGTCTCAACGGGACCAGAGAATATAGAGAAACTATCATCTTACGAATGACGTTTATTGGTAGAATAAAATGCGAAAGAGAAGCAAGGCCTTCTGGGAAACGAGTTGCCAAACATTACAATAGCTTTGGCTTTATAGCCTCCTTTGTGGTACGCGCCTTGTAAGCGCCTTTTCGCAGAACGAAAAATAAGGTTTGGAAACAAGTTCTACTTCCGAGTTTCAATAAATGGTACAAGCGTTACAAGACATATTCAATAGTCTTATTTATTAATATGCTGTTGATGAAAGTAAGAAGAAAATAAATTATAATCAATTTGGGCCTGATCACGCAATTTTGCTTCGACAGTTTAAGTGTTGATAAAACTGTTAGTTATAAGTATGAGTAGCAATTAGCAATTAGTCATTCCGAAGAACTTAGTAAACAATACTTACGTTAGCTACAGCTATGGGTAAATGGGCAAATGCTAAAGTAAAGTACTCACTATTAAACCTAATTGACATTTTTGTGAGATTATGTGCACTATTTATTTAAATTTATGTTCTTCAAAATTAAGTTATATCGAAGGGTGAATGAAATTATTGAAATAATGCTCAAAACAGCCCAGGGTCCACAGAGCTTAAATTTACCTGAAATTCTTCTTTCAGGACAATGGAAAACCCCAGGAGAAACCTTGTACAGAAAATCATCCTGACCGAGATTCGAACTCAGGACCTCTTGAACGTGAGGTAGATACGCTATCGAAGTGGGCGGATTCTGTGTAGATATTATACGTTAAACTCTTCTGTAACAAAATTACAAATGAATCAACTTTAAACTGAGAATATGTAAAATTTCACAAATGGGTAGCTTTAGTAATATGTAGCAGTGAAAGTGGGACGGAGTACCGCAAGTAGACCAGATGTTTGTTTCTATTATAGTCCCTGGGAGGAAAGGATGACGTCCCTAATGATTTCAGATTACAACGCATCTGCTCGTTGGCCGGTTCTACCACAAGCCACAATGGTTTGTGGTAGCCCCCAGGAATTAACCACCGCTCAGGCGCAACATACCGTCATCTGGTTCTATAGCACTCAAACAGATGAAATGAAGAATACCTTTGTGATAGAAGAGCCATCAATACATATTTATTATCCCACCGACACGGGGTAAACATGGTCAAGGCGGCCGATACTACGGGAATCGAACTGTTGTCACCGCGGGTACCCTTAAAATTTACCCAGAAGAGTGTACAGAATCCCCGGTGTAGATGTGTTACATTAGCGATTGTTTCAATAAACCTTTGAGAGGTTGACAAGACAGTAACTCGGTTGTGAGCTGACCTCGCGTCGACGGTAAAATTCACTTTACTTGTGCGATACCCTTGAGATTCTGTTGCTGCATGCACCTCACGTCGGCATTTTATCGCCAAGTCGACGGGATCTGTAAATAAGT
Organism: Mantis religiosa; assembly: GCA_030765055.1. Classification (NCBI taxonomy): domain Eukaryota; kingdom Metazoa; phylum Arthropoda; class Insecta; order Mantodea; family Mantidae; genus Mantis; species Mantis religiosa. The sequence continues at coordinate 52,999,137 of CM060947.1, read as the reverse complement.
GCAAGAAGAACGATCTTTGGGCAACTGATCAACAACAGGCAACAAATGAATACAGAAATACACTCTTCTTGCATGCAAAGTAGCAGCTCTATTCTCTTCTTCAATTATTTCAGCCATTCGTCTTTAGACGTCGCCATGGAAGCAGTACTTCCTTACGACAAACTCAAACATAGCCTTTTTGTATTAATATAAAAAGTATTTCTTCTTTTATAACTGCATTTTATTGTAGTTAAGTATTTCAATATTTCCGTATTAAAGTTGAAAAGAGAAAATACAGTTATTAGCACCAACCTCATTGTAAACAAAGAAATTATCTACAGTTAATAAGAACATGGGTCCAAGATTTTTGTTAGAGAGTTATTAAATAATTCGCATCTTCGTTAGCATCTTGTTATCAAGTGATTATTTGACTGTTACTTGTTTAGTTATTTTAGACCACCGAAGACAGGAGAAAATTTATTCTGTGACTGATACACAGTATGTGAATATGAACTATGTACAGCCAGTTGCCTATTTACCAACATTATCACGAATTGTCCATTTCTTATACGCCACTTACGCGTCGGTCCTTAATGAACCAGCTACCAAAAAATCTTGGTAGGGCCGCCAGTGTCTAGCTCACCAGCTACTAGCTTTGCAGGCTAGCACCCGGGACTTATGAGGCAAACCTCTACTCCCTCCGGGCAGCCAAAGCCTGGCCAGAGGTACCCAATTTCCGTGGGTGGCGGGTACACACTGCCCCCTCGAGTCCAACCCAATCCGAACGACTCCCCCTACGGGAGGGGCTCGGCATGTTCGGTCCGAGGTTCCTCAAGTAACGTCAGAGGTACCACGAGTGCTAGGTGTCCGCAGCGCCCGCACCTTGGCAGCTGAAAGGGAAGAATCCCTCCCCCTATGGGGACTAAGAGAAGTATGAAGAGTTGACCATGAAGAACAAATCCTTCGTGATAAGGACGCAAACCCATCAAATTGCACTAGACGAATTGGAATAACAGAAGCCGTTACTCACATGAGCTTTAAAAGGACTTTGCATGAAAATCTTCAGCTTCAGTGACTGAAAGAACTAAATAAGGCGTGCTTTGGGCCAAGAAGAACTTTCTTAGCATGTTATCTTCAGCTGAGGTGTATGAAACTCTAATGAAGTACGACAGACAGAACAGACATCTGTATAAATTACATTTAAAACATTTCGGGTGGAATCATTTATGATGTCTATTTCTTTTCTCCGTACATGAGTAGAGAAACCTATGTACATTTGTTCAGAATGATATGGCTCTGAACGTTGATCCAACAAATACTCTTTTTACACAATGGTGCACCAGCTCATTTCAGTCATATAGCATGTAATTTCTTGAACCATAAATTTTACATAGATAGATCTTTGAAAGGAATTAACGGCATGTTCCATCTACTTATAGGAATTCATTTAAAGTGTTTAGTTTATGCTATTCCTGTAGCTGATATTGATTATAAGAGCCCGTACTTATTCAGCTAAATACTATATGTTATGTACAAGTTCGTCAACTTCGAAGAATGTAACACGAAAATTTTCAAAAAAATTTACCCATCCCAACAATTTTACATGATGCAAATGCATCAGCTCTGATTGGCGGACAAAGCACACGCTCGCTTGCGCATGCGCTTATACATAAGGGACGAATGAAGACAGTTCGCCAGCCACCTACAGAGGAAATAAAGGTGTTACACGAAGAACAATATGGGGCATTTGAAGTTTTGCTCTCGTTTGCAGAAATCCGGCATGGAAGCTTACAGACTGTTGCAGGAGCGATATGGTGATGATATTCTACCACAGTCCACAGCACTTCGATGGTTCAAGGAATTTAAGGAGGGCCATGTTGCAATAAGAGTAAGTTGGACTAGGTGGTCTAGCTGTCATCACTGTTAAGCCGCGCCCTGGCTGAGTGCTTAGACGGCTCGACTCTCACAAAGATGGCCCGGGCTCGATCCGAGGCGACCGCAAAGTGAGATTTGTGGTGGACAACACGGAGCTGAACACCTCGGAATCTCTGGTTTCCCCCGCCTTCTCATTTTATCGGTGCTCTATCTTTATCTCATATATATAATCGGTGTCACGGATTGCAGTGCCGCATGTAGTAAACGTAGACGCTAAACATTTTACTACGCATTTAACATCATTGTTCGTGAGGACCGATGAATAACAAGTAACAGACCCGCAGATATGTTACAGTTTTCTCATGGAAATATTTTTCTTTTTCTATTCTGCATAATCCCCCGTAGGGGAAGTGATCCGTCCCTTTCAGATGCCATGGTACGAGCGCTGCGGACCCCTAGCACTCGTGGTAACTCTGGCGTTATTAGAGGAACCTCGGGCCGAACATTCTAGCCCCTCCCTGATTGGGAATTTTTCGGATTGGGTTGGACTCGAGGGGGCAGTGGTTCCCGATACCCGTGGGTGATCGGGTACGTCTCCGGACGGGGTTGAGGGAAGCCATATATTCCCGCGTACTAGCCAGCATAGCTAGTAGAAGGTGTGCTAGATCAACAGGCGGCCCCACCAAGGTCATATCGGTAGCCTTCCCATTTTGGTGTTGGCGCGCGTAAATGGCATATCCACTTCCATCCCATCTTGAGTCCATAGTACCAGATGTGGGGGGCCTTGTTAGTCTCTAGGTCTTGCCCTATGAGGAGGCACCGGGCGCCCTTTTGGGACATCTCGGTAACTCCCTGGTCGAAGGAGTCCCGGGTCCATGGTCCTACGGGTCCAGGGCTAATGGGAGTAGAACATCTGACATTACCGTATTCTGCATAATCATTTGCACATTAGGCGTTTCTGTGCGAGGTGGTTACCAAGATTATAGGACAGAACTCCTGAACAGAAGTTGATGCCAGTGGAAGTTACATAGATTTGCAATGTCCAGTTGAGATTCATGGGGTTGTATACCTGAATCCCATCATTACAGGCCTTTTCCTGTCTGAAAAAGGAACTAAGTGGGAAGTTTTATGCTACTTTGAGGCCGTCTGTTATAAAGATGTCAGAAGATGGCTTCCAGCACGTGTTCCAGGACTGGCAGAAGCGTTGGGCAAAGTCCAGTCAACTCAACAGAGAATACCTGAAAAAGACCACATTAATCTGACCAAGACCAGTGTATTTTATTTGTTCAAATATTGTTGGTCTTTATTGACTCACACTCGTACAAAATGTTTAAAAAAAGTCTGATTTTCTCTAAAATTTCTCTAAAGGTTTTGATTAAGTAACCATATGTTTAGCATATTTCCATGAAAAATAAAATGTGTATCATGAATTTTTCTGGAAAAAGGCTGTTAAATTCTCTTTGTATTAAACAATTTTTGCATAGTTGGTATACTATAAAGAATGGTTAAAATCTTATCCTATATCCTATATAGCACACAATTTGTGTTGCATTTTAGGTGTAGTCAGCAACTTATAATGAATATGAGATTTGCAGTAAGTACATTTATCTCAGCTGTAAAATCTTAACTTGTCTTTTTTCTCCCTTTCTGGTCATTTATTTCCAAGCGCTCTCACAACAACCAGCTCTTAAAAGATTAGATCCAGTCATGGATCTAATGTATTTCATAATGTTTCCATTCTGGCTACGAAGAAATTTGTAATGAAATAAATTCTGTAGATGCTTATGTTAATTATAAAAGTGAATAGAATAATAGACACTTGTAAGAATGGTTTATATGTACAAGTATGAAAACAAAGATTCACTTTGTCTTTTTCGCCCTTTGTTTCAACAAAGTTTCTGTTACGTGGTATTTTACTGTATTTTGCTACCTTTTTGTTCGCCAATTTACCTCTTTAAATAATCATACAACTTTAATTGAAGAGAACTATACATTTAAAACCGTATACTTTGTGTATGCGTATTTGAGGACTTTCAACAGCTAATGAGATTTATTCATAAACATAATCACCACACGAGACAACATAAAGCAGATAATCACAGCCTGAAGCTACTACTCTGGTTTAGCATACTAATTACAAACTTTCTGCACCATTTTTAACATTTACTACTCGTTTGAAAATGTATGCCTCTCTGAAATAACGTCTTGAAATGGGCTTTTGTTTTCATGCTATTTTAAATGTTCGAATAATTCGTTTTCATGGAAATAAAGGTGGTGTAGTCCTTACCCAAATTGATATAGGCTATATACCTCAAGTATTGCCAGCTACATGGAGCTATTTATGACTAACAATATTCAGGTTACAGACCGGAGGCCCGTGCTGTACCCGTGGTGCACCCGTCCCACTACTAGAGCTGCCTACCAATTTCACTGAATTTCCTGTTGACCAAATAGTCTTCCAGTGACCATGGTGCCATTAACGCCACAAACCACAAAACTTAGAGGCACTAAAAGAAAACTAAAAGGGAGATGATACAATGCAAATTCTGGTAGATGAGAAGCTGCCCCAAAATACGGCTACTGCGCGAAAAATAGAAGCTCAGATCTAAGGGAGTTGAACCTGAGACCTCATCATCGGGAGCCTCAAGCTTTACCACTGATGCTTCTCGCACGGATAGCCATATTAGGCAAGCTGTTTAAGTACCGAGGCTGCAGGTAAGTTACATCACAGTAAAACACTTCTGTAAGATCCTAATCACGAAGGAAAACAAGCGAATTTTAGAAATACACCTTCTTTTATTGGATCTCACACACAAAACTATTCTAACATAATGTTGCCAAATCTTTGAATGTTATTTAAAAACCCAAAACACTGTTTTGCTCTGATAACTTTTCAATCCTGAGAATCCCATTTCCTGTCTAATTTCCAGAAAATTGTATACGTAAGTTTTGCCGCATAAAGTTTCTAAACATAACTGATTTCCAGGTACCTGACCTTTCTCACTAAATTGTCTTAGAGCTAAATTATCTTAGCTACATTCTCCTTTTTTTGCCTAACAAAAGGGATAACTAATGACTATAAAGTTAAGATATTAGTTATGCTTATGCATTAGACATCGTTTTAACCTGTACATTGATACCGAAATTATGGTTTTCCAGAGGCAAAGAATAATGATAGACGTAAAAGGAATGTTGGTTCTTTGTGACGACCCAGGGCAAGGTCAGTGAGTTGGGGAAGGTATAGTAACAAAGCCATGAAAGACGCTGTGTCCTTAGAAGGTTTCTAAAGGAATTGTCACTTGACGTACATGAATAGGGTATTCTTCGGATCGTTTACAATAGCGACCAAAACAGCCACAAAAGGACTTTGTTTAAAAAGGAATTTGGAGAGTGAAAGTTATATATAGATACACACACGCAGTTGTGGTGAGAGTGCACTCTTCGGCGTTCGCCGATGGAGTCGGGTCACGGCTATGAAACCATTATAAAGATTATCCGGCGTGTAGCCGATATAAAGGGAAGAGTCAAACGTGCAGCCTATTAGGGTGGTCAACTTGTTCGGTCTTGAATATTTGTCAGGTCATCAAAATTTATCGCGAAATATAGTTAGCATTAAGTCACTATAAACCGTGATTGGTAACCCTCGGTCAGCAGCTTCCATTTCGAGGTTTGAAATAAGAAGCAGTGAATAAATAATTTGGAAACGGGCATTCCAGTGTTGTAAAATTTCCTTCTCACACACATCCACGCATACCCTGAGAGAAACCTCATTGCTCACTATAATATTTGCTTTAAACTGGTGCACAACGTAGAGCAGTGGTAACCTGTGATCGCCACCACCAACATTTTTGTATCAAACTGGCAACGTGGGGCTCGATACGAGGAGGTTCGGCCCGATAGGAGAAGGACGTTCGACAACAGGAGGAGGTTCAACCCGAGAAGGAGGTCAACCCTAGAAGGAGTTTCAACCCGACGACGAGGTTCAACAAGAGAAGCAGATTCAACCTAGAAGGAGTTTCAACCCGACAGCGAGGTTCAACAGGTGAAGGTGGTTCGACAGGAGGACGGTCGACCCATCAAGAAATTCGTCAACAGACTGTAAAGAAGAAAGGAGGCCGGCATCGTCATCAGTGACATCATCAGGAGCCAGTAAAAACAATCAAAGGTACAGAGTGTAAAATTATATACTAGACTATGGTGAATTTATGTGAGGAGTGAAAGACAAGATTTTAAGTAAAACAATTTGTAGAAAACATGGAAGTTCAAGAGGTTTATAGTAGTAGTAGGCAGGAAGTAGTCAAAGTAGCAGAGTGTGGTAGAACTGTACCAAACAACGTAAAAAGCGAAATAACTCCGTTAGAGGAATTTAGAAATTGGTTCGCAAGTTTTATAGAAGAGTGGGGGAAGAACCGTCAAAGTTTAAGAAAAGAGATGAAGGATAACAATCAAAGTTTAAGTGAAAGTTTAAATAAAAAGTTAGATAATATGCATCAAAGGTTAATAAAAGAGAGGAAGGATACTCAAAGTTTAATAACAGAGATGAAGGATAATAATAAAGGGTTAATAAAAGAGATGAAGGAATATAATCAAAGTTTAAAAAAGATAGAAGGAAAGATAGAAAGTGGTTTTCAGAAGTTAGAAGCAGGACAAATAGAACTAGGAAGGAAGTTAGACAATCAACAACAGTCGTTAGAAAATTTCAGGAAAGTTAGTCAGGAAGTAGAGAACGTAAGAGGAGAAGTTGATCAGGCAACAGACAATGTAGGGAAAGATGTTAGTGTGGAGACGCAGAACGCTGAAAATGAAGTTGTGAATGTAGTTAGTGAAAGGTCAGATAGTGAAAACAGAAAACTTGGGGAGGAAATAGTACAGAAATTAGACGAAGAAATAGGAATGGCTAGAGAAGAGTTAGGAGAAACTAGGGGTAGATTAGAAGTTTCAGAGTGGGAAAATAGAAGGCAGACGAGGAATGTGGAAGAAACCGCCAATCAAATTAATGAGGTAGCAATGGAGATCACAGTGACAAAGGAAACTGAAATTTTGAATCTAGTTAATGAAAGGTCGGATAGTAAAAACAGAAAACTGAGGGAGGAAATCGTACAGAAATTAGATAAAGAAGGAGAAATGGCTAGAAAAGAGTTAGAAGAAACTAGGAGTAGACTAGAAGTATCAGAGTGGGAAAATAGAAAACAGACGAGGTATTTGGAGGAAAACAAAAATCAAATGAATGAGGTAGCAATAGAGATCACGGTGACAAATGAAACATTGAAAAACATGCAAAATCCAAGGATAAACGAAACAGAAATATTAAAATATTTCGGGCAAGGGGCACAGTTCCATTAGAATATGTGTAGAAATGATAGGAAAAGAGATCGATGTCCGATATCTAAGCTAGATATGGAAAACTCATGGGGATGTAGAATAAATAAGTCCTTTATACATGGAAAAGTCCGCAAAATTCTCTTGTATTTTCGAAGTACGTTGTGGTAGGATGAATTTTCTTGTAAATGGTAGGAACTTAGGCTAAAGTATTTAAAATCGCCATAACAAATTGTAAAAGGAGAAGAAATAAACTTGTAAAATGTATAGGCTAAGTGTAAACAGTGTGGTGACAGTGCAGTGAAACTTAAAACTAAACAAGTGAAAAAAATATATAGTAATGAAAATCAGAACACTTAAAGACTTTTGAAAATAATATTTATATAGAATCATAAAGAAGTATTCGGAAATGTATAAAAAAAATTAACCAGTTAAAAAAAAATATCAGAACAATGAAAGACTTTTGAAAAGAATATTTATATAGAATCAAGAAGAAGAACTCAGAAATGTTGTATACAAATATAATCTTATTAATGTACCATTGATTTAAACATGGGAGTGTATACTTAGGAATTGTTTCAAGTGTAACAACAAGATGAAGTAATTTTAAGTAGATCAGATGAAAACAAAAAAAGAAGATGTAGATTGAAATATTTTCTGAGTAATAGTTGAAAGTTAAAAATTGCAGAACAGAATGTTAGTAAATTTTAAATGAACTGTTGTTATGTAACCATGTGAATAATTTTTAGGAAATGTCATGTAAAAAAAAAAAAAATAAAATAATGTTGTGAAAAGAGATTGTAAAATGAATTGGAAGTTGCTGACAAAGGTCTAATATTTTGCGTTATATTCGGGCAAGACATATATATTATTTCATTATTGGATAATAAAATAATATCTATGGGGGCATTTGATACCGAAATTATGGTTTTCCAGAGGCAAAGAATAATGATAGACGTAAAAGGAATGTTGGTTCTTTGTGACGACCCAGGGCAAGGTCAGTGAGTTGGGGAAGGTATAGTAACAAAGCCATGAAAGACGCTGTGTCCTTAGAAGGTTTCTAAAGGAATTGTCACTTGACGTACATGAATAGGGTATTCTTCGGATCGTTTACAATAGCGACCAAAACAGCCACAAAAGGACTTTGTTTAAAAAGGAATTTGGAGAGTGAAAGTTATATATAGATACACACACGCAGTTGTGGTGAGAGTGCACTCTTCGGCGTTCGCCGATGGAGTCGGGTCACGGCTATGAAACCATTATAAAGATTATCCGGCGTGTAGCCGATATAAAGGGAAGAGTCAAACGTGCAGCCTATTAGGGTGGTCAACTTGTTCGGTCTTGAATATCTGTCAGGTCATCAAAATTTATCGAGAAATATAGTTAGCATTCAGTCACTATAAACCGTGATTGGTAACCCTCGGTCGGCAGCTTCCATTTCGAGGTTTGAAATAAGAAGCAGTGAATAAATAATTTGGAAACGGGCATTCCAGTGTTATAAAATTTCCTTCTCACACACATCCACGCATACCCTGAGAGAAACCTCATTGCTCACTATAATATTTGCTTCAAACTGGTGCACAACGTAGAGCAGTGGTAACCTGTGATCGCCACCACCAACATTTTTGTATCAACATATTACAGTAAAATCTCTCTAAATGGATCTATCGGGCATTTCTTTTCCATTTGCACAGGTTTCCTTAGAGACGGTTGTGTTTGACTACAAAGAACTTACGAAATAGTCGCACAAACAAGGAATAATATAGAATGAATTGTAAATAATAATAGGCTGATATGTGCTATGTACTACATTTTCAACTTACGTACAATAATTGTAGTTTATCGCCTACTTTCTTTATTTTCAATCTGCAAATGTCTGCATATCAACATCATTTGCTTCACAACACATAGCATTCAAAACAATTTTATGGCGGTCTAAAAACCCTCAGGTGTCCATTGGAAGCTTTGAAATTGTCTTTGCCTAATTTTCTTGTTGTTCCTAAGGCTTCAGTCTGAAGTAATGGTCCATAAATGGGAATTCCTTTAGCGTGCGCACTAGCAAACCATTCGAACACAGCGGGATTTAGCTAGTCATAGGTACTCTGTAGATTTTATGATGCATTTCACGTGGCCTGTTATTCTCTTTAACCGCTCATCTTTAATTTATATTTTTTGAAAACTTCATAAACCTTAGTTTTCACCACTTTAAACAACACAGTTAATATTTAGCTGGACCTTTGCCTTATCGTGCTCTTCTATACTCTTAATTTTTCCTCCAGTGTAAATTGTGTGGGGGGAAAAGAAAGCATAAAACACTATGTAACAGAATGCGAGGAGGTTGCAATGTGGAGAGACGAAAGGTTTGGGAAGAAAAATGAGAGAAAGTAGAGGAGAGGATAGTAGCTACAAAAATGTTAACGGGAAAGGAGGAAAAGAAGGTAAGAAGTATTGGTGAGTTCTTGCAGAAAGTAAAAAAGGGGAGGCAAGAAATATGAAGAATATAAGAAAGGAAGATGAGGGGGAAGAATAGTTCTAATTAAGTATCAAGGAGGCATGGAGGTTAAGATCTACCTGGCAGAGCAGAAGACCAGGGTGTCATGTAAGCCAAGGGAGCAACAAGGTAAAGACAGATAAATGTAGCCTAAAGTTGTAAATTGTAAAATTTTGAAATATGCACAGTAAAAATCTAATCTAATCAAGTGATGTCTTATGTTTAAAGGTCATTTTACAGAATTTGTGTACACACAGACAATATGTTTTAAAGAATCAACAAAGCTCACAGTTTTCTTCCACTCGTACTTTATCACTTGTAACTACGAAAGTGAGAATGAACACACTACAAAGCAGTTGTACCCTCACCATGTGTTGGAAGAGAGTTGAGAGGGTGAATGGTCTGTTTACCCTTTTCCTCGAAGGATTATATTTAATGACTTTATGGTCCATGGAACTTCGGTTCATTTTTAAAATACTTACGTTGTATCACATTACACATAAAGTAATGCGTTCCCGAAAATATTTGCATTTCCACATTAGGCAGTTTTCCGGCTTAGAGTATAATTTTACTTGTCAAATGGCTCCGTTCCGAAATTTATATTCTATTTCTCTAGGTTTCCGGAATATGAAGGGTCCGTTTTAGGCATGGTTTACAACTTATCGTAATTATTTATCCATCCATATTGAAATTATTCAAATTATTCTTCAATAGCTCTGGTATTAGCCTATGTGGTATATACTGGAAAAAGAAAAAAATATGTATAATTATTTTAGGGTCTTTATCGTCTGAAGAATAGCAACTTTATATTGGAAAGAAGTGTTTAATATAAATATTTTGCATAATTTAGGCATAAACTTGTCTGTTTGTAATATTTAGCTTTATTCTGATGTTCTTCACTGACGTAGGGTACAGAACGTCTCCAGTTACATCAAGTTGAGAGTGTGGTCTACATAACCGGGATGTAAAGGATGACAGAAATGATTCACAGCTGTGCGAGAAAGACAATCCAAGGTGTGGAGCGGGCTTAGCTATGTCCGAAGGCTTCCTTTGTTCCCTCACGTGGAAAATGGGCTTCAAAGTAAGGAGTACAAGGTGTATTAATTGGTACATTGTGACGCAGCTCCCTCTGCGGTGGTTTTATATGCCCTATTTCGTTGCCATGGAAATACAACAGCCCCTACTTCTAATGGTTACTATAGTAACACTGAAACGTTCTCCATCCTTAAATATTCTCCTATTAGCCGTAAAGAAGGCCAGTGATTTATTTTCCTTAAAAAGATATGAGCTTTCGTGGGAAATACGCGTATTCAGACTAGAAGAATACATAAAAAATAAAAAATTCTGTGCACGCCTAATGTAAAAAAACGAAACATAAACAACAGACTTCGTATTTAAGGTAACAGCCTTCAACAATGCGAAACAAGTATCCCCCAAAACATATACCCAACATAACTACCCCTCACACTGAAATCTTTTTAGAAACTGTTAACATTTTCAAGAAAGCCTTCACCAGTTTTGATCAAATTAGGAGGGCTGTTCAATAAAGAATGATCACAATTTGTTTTTCTTTCTTGACAACGTACCTTTACTGATCCTCATAAATTTGATTGCTCTTCTCAAAATGGTCTCCCCTGAATGCGATGCACCTCTCCCAGCGTTTCTTCAAGTCTTCAAAGACATCCTGGAAACCATTTTTTGAGAGATCCTCCAAAATCGCCTCCGAAACCTAAACCACTGCTTCTGATGATGAATAATGCCTCCCACAAAGATGTTTCTACAAGTTAGGGAATAGAAAAATGTCCCATGAGGTTAAGTCCGTTCTATAGGTAGGGTAAGGAATGCACTTCACGTTGATTTTTGTAAGATATTCAGCAACAACATTGGCAATATGCCCCCGCGCATTATCGTGGTGCAGCATCCAACCTTCTTCACGGAAATGTGGTCTTTTGCGCCTGATATGGACTTTCAATGTTTACAGGATATCCCTGTAGTATTTTCCAGTTACTGATGTGTGTGCAGTTACAACATGCTGATAAATCATTCCATGAATATCAAAGAATGAGATGACCATAACTTTCCCAGCAGAAGCAACAACTTTTGCTTTTTAGGGGGTTGGTGATGAAGGAGATTTCCACACTGAGCTTTGCTACTCTCAGCATCAAAATGATGTAGCTAAGTTTCTTTAGCAGTGATTACATATGAAAGAAATTCCGGATCTTCCTCTAACATCAACTTTAACTGCATGTTACCTCCATTGCAGCGGTAGGCGATACTGAACATGTCTGAACTTGCCAGCTCCTCACAGGCGGAAACCAGGAGTACCAACAGTGAAACTACTATGGTGTGTTTGTTTCACATTAAGCTAAGAGAATAGAATAAGATTGAACTTTAGTGCAAAAAAATATGACGGTAAAACAGTATGATCATTCTTTATTTAACCGCCCTCGTATGTAATGTCATGACAATTGAAATATATTGTTGAACTTTCTAAACATTTTCTGAAATATTCTTTATTCTGAATGGCTATTGGATACCTCAAGCGTAAGATATACAGCCTTAAGAAAACAAATAAGCAGCTACCCGAAACAAAGTTCGATTCGGAAAATATCGGAAGCATTCGATGACGCTGCGTTCAAAATATACGCTTTATCACCACTCTGACTTCATTTCAAGGCTATGCGATAGATGTTTTGCGGCTTGCTGTATGCATAGTAACCGAAAGGTAAAATACCTGTCTCATAAGTGGACCGGCATGAGTTCGAATTTTTGATGTGAATGTTTATTTTCATTATTCTTACTTTAACAGCAATTTATTATGTTGTTCTTGCATAAGATAAATAATAATTTTTAAACACATTCATTTATAAAAAACGCAAATGACATGTTCCTGTCGTTTTCAAAATAAATGCAATATTATTAAAAAATCGTCTTAATATTGGTTGTCCAACCCATGAACTCATTCATCTGTTATGAATGGTGCTGCCATATCATGCAAAATATCCTTCGGTCCCATCCTTTCCCCGCAGAATGAGGACAGTAATAAAAGCAGAGAGTTTACACACCCGATAATAAGTTAATACCCTCTTTTATTTGATTTTATAAGTATGCATACGAATAAAATATATACAGACTTATTCATAAGTCCGTGAAACATTTTAAAATTTCATATCTACTGAACCACCCAACGGATAACGAAAATGTTTACACAAAATAAAGATGAACTCGCCAAGGTTTGTTACATAATTTACAAGTGCTCAATGTGCCCAGCCTTGCTGATACGGCAGATATGATTGCGGTAATCCATCTCTCCCCACACACCGTTCAGCATGTCCATCTGAACGTGGCCACGGTACCTGTAAAGTCTGTTTAGTTAACGCTTGTGCACGTCGGTCGACTTCTTTGACTAACACTTATAATCATTTTACAACCCCGGCCCTTCTTCTCCCAGTCCGTTCTGCAAGGATGCCACCTCACCCGTTACGTCATAGATATCGTACGAGGTTTCGTCTAAATAAATTATCTTATGTCCATTACTGCGAAACTTCCTTAAATTTGACATTATATGTATACAAGGTAAGTCCAGAAAATAAGTTCTTTTTGGTAATAAAATTAAATTGTGTACATATACAGAAAAATTATTTATTGCACAAAATTCTACAACTCTTAAACTACTTTTACACATAACTGCCGAAATTTTGCAGGCATTTGTCATAGCGAGGCACAAGTTTTTGTGTACGTTCTTCATAAAAGTTTGCCGCCTGTGTCTTCAACCAGTTGGCAACATTTTCTTTCAGCTCTTCGTCATTGTTGAAGTGTTGACCGCCAAGGAAAGATTTCAGATGCAAAAACAGATGAAAGTCGCTAGGAGCGAGGTCAGAGCTGTACGGGGGGTGGTCATACACGTCCCAGCCAAATCCCTGTAGGATGTTTTTCTTAGCATTTGCAGTGTGTGATTGTGCGTTGTCGTGAAGAAACAAAACACATTTTGACAGCCGATAAATTTCAATGGGTTTCCCTTTCCTGGCATTCAGAAAACGAATCACAATCAACACCGACATTGTAAACAAGCACAACAAAGCGTACGTGGCTGATAGCGATCTCACGATGGCGCAGTTTCTTCTCCTTGATATTGTCACCCAACTATCGGAAAGCCCGACCAACGACAGCTGAGAAGGGACCAGAGGCATCCGGCCCACACCCACGCACTAATCTCAGTCAGTAACTGAGGGGATGATTAGGGAAGTGTCACTTGTCATGGCCGCCTCTCTCCCGTTCCCCTGCCGTCTGGAACCTTCGCGGTGATTCACTGAAACGAGGGACTTCTAGAAAACAGTGAGATTCCTATAGAAAGGGCTGCAATGAGTGAGTTCAGTCAGTGCTTGGCAAGCAGCGAAGGAGCGCCGTGTTAGTGAACGGACGAGAAGGCTGTGTACGTGCATCGAAAGAGTGTGCGTAACTGTGAGCGTGCAGTGGAACTGTAACGGACGAACTGATGAATCGTAATTGTGTGCATTACGTAATTCCGTGTAATTGGCAAGTGTTTAGCTGTAAGTCGGTGGAAATAAAGAACATTTTTGAGTGGTGCAATCGGACTTTTAATTTCACGAACCCACAAAGTCACAATATAGAGTGTCAACCGCTCATGTGCGGAAATGCGATCGCAGCGCTGCAGCTGAGAAAAATTGAAACAGAACTTACTTTCTGGATGCCCATTGTATATCGCCAAGCTACAATTCTACTGGATTCCATAATAACCCTTATCTTATTCAAAGTGCGGTATTTGAAACCCAGCTCCTTTAGGAGACCACGCAAAGTGCAATGCTCGTAAGGAAAATCACAAATTTCTTGCAAATGTGCAACCAATTCGTCTAAGGTGGGCGCTCTCTCTTTTGCATGGAATCTATACATTTCTCGGCGAACTACTTGTATATCGCATATGAAATTATCTGCTTTAGAGAAACGTTTCCTTTTGTTTTCACACTTGATCGGCGTCTTTGGTATTCCTTTCGTCACAATATTTCTTACTGTTTTTCTGTGAATGCCCAGAATTTATCATCAGATTCATTGCATGACCCCTTACCAAGATTATTTTTCAGCATATATTCATGTGTGTTCAAAACAAGCGCTCGAATTTTCCTAGAAACAGTTCCCGTTTGAACTTTGTTTTTTTTTTTTTTTTTTTTTTTTTTTGTTTTTAGGCTATTCCAGTAACATAACTCGGCCCAGCAACACTTTACAATTTATTCAAACTATTGTCATCACTTTGATTATTTTCACTTGACTGAAACTTATCTACTACTTCATTTGCATTTACCACTGCATTTCCCTCCGATGGTCTCCACATCGTGACACACAACGAATTTCTGCACGTAATGAGACAGATCAAATGGAAGTTAGAACTTTGGCAACTGAGACTCCTCGTGGAGTAGACATGCGACTGTCATTTCTAGAAAATCACGGTTGCTATTGGACCTCAACGACAGTGTTCCATTTCTGAAGTGTGGAGATAGATTTATGATAGTCAGTAGTGGGTGGTAGGGTCAGTTTCCTTTGAGCCGGAACTGCACTCGCGTTAATTAGACAGAGTTTAATCCTTCGGTGAAGTGCTTGTAGTTTAGCAGTGAGCGGAGGCACAGACCTAGTTCTTCACAAGCCCCAGAGGAAAAAGTCACACGGAGTTAAATTCGGTGATCATGGTGTCAATTTAATGAACGCGTTATCTTGTCCAGTTCGTCTAATCCATCTTGCGGTAAATGTTGATTCAGTTAGCTTCGCACGTCTTTGTGATAATGATAGGGGACATTTATATTACTAAAATACGTAATCATTACTGTCTTCATTCAGCTGCAGCATCAACCAGGTTTCCAGTATGTCTAAGTCGTCCCATTGATACTTGATTCCATTTTCTCTTTCGAAGTGGCACAGAAGACGTTCACTTTCGGTGAGTCTCGAACATGCTCTACGACATAATGGAGATTTTCAGTCCCCCATATGCGCACATTGTGGCGATTCACTTCTCCGGAGAGATGAAAAGCTTTTTCGTCGTTAAAGAAGATAGAGTCAGCGAAGTCCATTACTTCAAACATTTCTTGTGCCTCAATGCAGAAATTAAGACATAAATTTTTGCCAATTTTTGAAAGCCTGATGAAGCTGAAGCCTGTATGATTTAAACATGAATTCGCCATACGTTGGTTGTAGGATGCCCACTTAACACTTCCACGGTAGTGGACTTACGGGGACTGCACTGATATGCTTCTCTAGCAAGATCCACTGTTTCTTCGCTGGGTCCTGGACGTCCTTGGCGATAAGCGATGCACGTGTACCCTTCGGCATGGAATTTCTCATACCAATGCTTGATATTGTTGTACACAGGAGCTGGCGTTTGAAATTGCGAAGAAGGCTCCCATTTAGTGAAGGTCATTTTCTCATTAGTGATAACTACTGCCACCTAACGACAAATTATGGCAACTAAGAACTGGGTTTCACTATAGAAAAAAACTTGGAGAAATTCTCTCTCTACTGGAAGAACAATCACCACTATCTATTGCATACTTATTCTTTTATTAAACTTTTAAATGTTGCACGAACTTATGAATAACCATGGATTTATTTTATTTAGTTTAAAAACAGAATAAAGTGTTTCAGTTCTTACGTGTGAGCATAAACGTCATAAATTCAAGTAAACCTGATCAATTGGAAGTTAATTACGATGTGCGCGATACGCATTTCATATTTCTGCAATAAAAAGCAAACAAAAGGATGTTCGAGATTCGAACCTTTGTAAGTCTAGCTCATACATAGTTGTCCAAAACTGCTCGACTCAGTGCACGTTTAGTAACTGAGACTAAGTTATTAGACCATTCTGTAGAATGAGGTTAAAGAGACGAGTTTCGTGAGACCATTGTAAACCGGTCGTGGAAACGATATACACTTAGAAAAATATACGCTTCCAGAGATTGCTCATTTTCACTTTTTTATGATTTTTCATTTATTTTATTTCTTTAAAAGGGTAGGCAGACAAAACCTTGCTGCTTAAAACACTACCTACTGCTTAAAGAACAATCGAAGTCAAATAATTTTTGTGCAATTAAGCATTGCTGAGATATCTTTATTTCTGCTTTTGGTTTTCAAGTAATTTTAATTTCTGAAATGGAAGTCATTTTTGTTTTCGATTATTTTTTATTTTTCCATTAATAAACTGTTAAAGAGAATTTACAGGGTCCTTTTACTTCAATACGAACAATTTTGAGTTATAAAACCATATGCTTAGGAGGATGAGCTTGACTTTTTATTCAGAATGTAGTTGCCACTACATAAAATACCAAACATTTAATTCTTAACAACATATGCGTTGATGGATACGATTTAGTAGTTAGGACACTTCAAAACAAAATAAAACCGGATCTGTTTATGAACCACGATATTTCAACATACTATAATAAACCTTCAAGTACGAAAGTTCAGCTTTGTGTTCATACTATAATCAAGTTTCCGCTTTATAATATTTTCATAGATGTTATTTTAAAACTATTTCCCAAATTTCACTGCGCTTGCATTCATTTCTTTGTTTCAGTAGTTGATTAATTTCTTTGAGCGCATTTCGAGGGTTTCCATAGCAACCGATTACTCCGCTGTTTTCTCGCAGAATAAAGAATTTAATTCTAAGAGGAATTAAGGAAATGGAGCGAAGTTGAGAGGAAATTGTTAGAGAGCGCTCATAAAGACACTGCCGGTAATTCAAAGATTTTATTACTTTCCAGAAGATATTCTTGTAATGCAGTAAAACATCGATTCCCAAAGAAGAGGGATGACAAGTTACGGAAAATTGGTTATATGTTTGACGTCTTGTCATAAATGTTAGTTGAACTGATCAGTAGATAATAACAATGATAACGCGTTTACGGCTTGATTTCAGCTGTGAAAAATGTTTACTGTAATTTTTATGTACTGTTTCTTTCTCTGTCACCTATTTAGAGTACCTGAGGCAAATTATTGTGTACCGAACGGGATGGGAGGCCTGGGTTCGATTTCCATGACCGACCTACCTGACCCATAGGTCTTTTCGGAGGATTTCCCGGGTCGCTGGGTAGATTAATTACCTCCCCAGATTTTCCTGTCCCTCCATTTCATCTCCATTATCATTTCATATCATCTCTCATCTGGTGATCTCCTTCAGGGTAGAAATGTCAGCGGGTGTATCGGCGTTGCATGGCAGGATGACATGCTCTAAGTAAACCATTTCCTCCTCCGGTAGGTCGGTTGCCGATCTCCGAACCGGCTGCTGGGACTGCTTCCGAACTACATTGGGGGGAATGTCTATTGTCCTGGCCTACTGGGGGAGGTTCCCAACTAAGTAAAAATGTAGGGACCCTGCCCTCTGCACTGTCGTGGCTCCTTGGGACGGCCACCCTCTGTCCCCTCTCACCTCATCCTTCCTCCAGGGATGCCCCACTTGGGGATATAGATACAATAGACCTAGCCTGGTCTCAGTAATTAAGATTTCTTTCTTTTCTCTTTATTCTAGTTGTAGGTTTCATCTGAAGGATTTTTATGTAATTAATAGTGTTGTTTTAATTTTAAGAAATTGAAAGTTTGAAATATACGTCCTGGTTTAAGGAAATTGGTATTTCAGACTCTTATTTATTTATTTATTTATTTATTTATTTATTTATTTATTTATTTATTTATTTATTTATTTATTTATTTATTTATTTATTTATTTATTTATTTATTTATTTATTTATTTATTTATTTATTTATTTATTTATTTATTTATTTATTTATTTATTTATTTATTTATTTATTTATTTATTTATTTATTTATTTATTTATTTATTTATTTATTTATTTATTTATTTATTTATTTATTTATTTATTTATTTATTTATTTATTTATTTATTTATTTATTTATTTATTTATTTATTTATTTATTTATTTATTTATTTATTTATTTATTTATTTATTTATTTATTTATTTATTTATTTATTTATTTATTTATTTATTTATTTATTTATTTATTTATTTATTTATTTATTTATTTATTTATTTATTTATTTATTTATTTATTTATTTATTTATTTATTTATTTATTTATTTATTTATTTATTTATTTATTTATTTATTTATTTATTTATTTATTTATTTATTTATTTATTTATTTATTTATTTATTTATTTATTTATTTATTTATTTATTTATTTATTTATTTATTTATTTATTTATTTATTTATTTATTTATTTATTTATTTATTTATTTATTTATTTATTTATTTATTTATTTATTTATTTATTTATTTATTTATTTATTTATTTATTTATTTATTTATTTATTTATTTATTTATTTATTTATTTATTTATTTATTTATTTATTTATTTATTTATTTATTTATTTATTTATTTATTTATTTATTTATTTATTTATTTATTTATTTATTTATTTATTTATTTATTTATTTATTTATTTATTTATTTATTTATTTATTTATTTATTTATTTATTTATTTATTTATTTATTTATTTATTTATTTATTTATTTATTTATTTATTTATTTGTTTATTTATTTATTTATTTATTTATTTATTTATTTATTTATTTATTTATTTATTTATTTATTTATTTATTTATTTATTTATTTATTTATTTATTTATTTATTTATTTATTTATTTGTTTATTTATTTATTTATTTATTTATTTATTTATTTATTTATTTATTTATTTATTTATTTATTTATTTATTTATTTATTTATTTATTTATTTATTTATTTATTTATTTTAGTCCTAATCCCGTCTGCTGCGGACCCTTAGCACTCGTCTACCCCTCGAGACGCTACTCGAACTTCTCCGAGGAGACTACGACCACGACCGCGCCACTGAAGATGTCCACCATAGTTGTGGACGAAACGTCTGGAAAATCCAACTCCAGCAGATCGCGGTATAACAGCCCGGAAATAGCTATTAGTTATACTGACTCCAGCCGTGAAAGCCTACGCTCTGTAAACAGTATAGTTGATCTGAGGTGACACTGGACTGTTTATGACTAGGTAGTTGATAGTGGAAATTAAGTGAGTTCAGAGGACAGTTTCGAGTATAGGGCAGTTGTCACTCGATTCGATGTGTGTGTTTGCTTTGTTTTTTTTTTTTTCCTTTTTTCTTCCTTTCTTTTTAAGCGTGTCTCAAATATAACGTTTGCGCTACAGGAATTGCCTAAATCATAAATAAATTGTCTTTAACAACGACAGGTGTTTTCGTATATTACAGTGTTAGATAATTGAAACTAAATTTAATTGAATATGAAAACCAAAATTGATTTCTTTTAAAAAACGTGTAAGATATGTCAGCTATGGATACGCTTAAGTTAATTTATTTGTGATGTGCATTTGTAATTTCGCAATTTGAAAAAGATTATGACAAAATGTCAAAGATGACTACGAATTTTTCCTAACCAAAAGCAAAAAAATATCCACAAAAGTTGTATTGTGTGTTTTAACCACTTCTACCATTTTAGCATAAGATTTGGCGCATCTTTCACGGTTTACTCTCTGTACAATAATAATTCGCAATAAAGAAGAACACAGTTTCAATTGGCAAAAAATTCAACAGATTCATTTGTTATGAGAAATATGTTAACGTATGTTTTAATTAAAATTGTTGGATTTATTTTTTGAGCAAATGAGGTTGTAGGGTATACTTGAAAATTTTTATTTTGCAACTTTGGAATATTAAACACAAATACCATTAATAAGTAATAAAAGGTAATATTAAAGTTAATATGGAAGCAAAAATTGTGTGTAACAACTATTATCAACTTATTCAAGATATTTTAAGTAGATGCTCCAAATTGCAAAGATACATTAGTTAACAAGTAATTCTGAATGCCCCTGACTTGAATAATTCAGCATACAGTCGTATAAACTTAATACGGACGGGTTTCTTTAATCTCACACATTCACTGAGTTCTTCATTTCCTCCATTCCACGTCCACACTAATTTCTCTTCTTTCCTCTCTTCTTTTTCTATGCTTCCTTCGTCCCTCCTTTTTTAACTGGGAGATGTATAGCCCTTTTTTTCTTTATCTGGTCTAATGCTCGTCTCTTTAGCGGTAGAACTCTATTTGTTGCCAGGACAGATCCGACAAGAGATGCTTTGTGTCCTAAAACCTCTTACTGTGGCATAGGACACCAACCAGTCTGGGTATTTCGCTTCTCAATGTATAACACACTACGGATATCATTATTAAGCATACAAACTTCATCAGTATCTTTCCTACTTCTATCCCAGCGTTATTGTATATCGATATGTACATCAAAATGTTAAGAATTCACCATTCGAAGAAAAAACATTACCCGAAAAACCCGAGTACTTTACTTGCACTTGCACTGTAATGAGACATATACTTTTTCATCTTTTTACATGGTCGATGTAAACAATAATAACAATGAAAAAAATATGAAAAATATTCTTGAAAAAAAATGTTTATTATGCTATTTACTCTATGCTGATTGAGATAATTATTTACAGAAATTGTTTTATTTCTCATTTCCTTATAGGTAGAAGAGGAACTTTTGAATGCAGTAGACTTAAGTGATAGTCTAGCCCTTTAAGAGCTGTCTTTTATGTAATGGCCTTGAGATTCCATTCTTTTTGCATTATTAAGGGGGAAAAAAGGAGAGTAAAGAAAGAAAGAAAGAAAGAAAGAAAGAAAGAAAGAAAGAAAGAAAGAAAGAAAGAAAAGAAAGAAAGAAAGAAAGAAAGAAAGAAAGAAAGAAGAAAAGAAAGAAAGAAAGAAAGAAAGAAAGAAAGAAAGAAAGAAAGAAAGAAAGAAAGAAAGAAAGAAAGAAAGAAAGAAAGAAAGAAAGAAAGAAAGAAAGAAAGAAAGAAAGAAAGAAAGAAAGAAAGAAAGAAAGAAAGAAAGAAAGAAAGAAAGAAAAGAAAGAAAGAAAGAAAGAAAGAAAGAAAGAAAGAAAGAAAGAAAGAAAGAAAGAAAGAAAGAAAGAAAGAAAGAAAGAAAGAAAGAAAGAAAGAAAGAAAGAAAGAGGGAGCAAAATAAAGTAAGAAAGATAGAGAAAGTAAAGTAAGCAAGAAAGAAAGGTGGAAAGAAATAATGAAAGAAAGAGAGAATGAAGGAAAGAAAAGGAAGAAAAAGGAAACAACCAAAAAAGAGTAGATTAGAGGAAAGACAGAAAGAAAGAAAGAAAGAAGAAAAAAAGACACAAAGAAAGAAAGAAAAGAAAGAGAGAGAGAAAGAAAGAAAGAAAGAAAGAAAGAGAGAAAGAAAGAGAGAGAGAAAGAAAGAAAGAAAGAGAGAGAGAGACAGAAAGAAAGAGAGAGAGAAAGAAAGAAAGAGAGAGAGAGAAAGAAGAGAAAGAGAGAGAGAAAGAAACAAAGAGGAGAGAGAAAGAAACAAAGAGAGAGAGAAAGAAAGAAAGAAAGAGAGAGAGAGAAGGAAAGAAAGAGAGAGAGAAAGAAAGAGAGAGAGAGAAAGAAAGAAAGGAAGAAAGGAAGAAAGAAAAGAAAGGAAGGAAGAAAGGAAGAAAGGAAGGAAGGAAGAAAGAAAGAAAGAAAGGAAGGAAGGAAGGAAGAAAGGAAGGAAGGAAGGAAGGAGGAAAGAAAGAAAGAAAGAAAGAGAGAAAGAAAAGAAAGAAAGAAAGAAAGAAAGAAAGAAAGAAAGAAAGAAAGAAAGAAAGAAAGAAGGAAAGAAAGAAAGAAAGAAAGAAAGAAAAAAAAAAAAGAAAGAAAGAAAGAAAGAAAGAAAGAAAGAAAGAAAGAAAGAAAGAAAGAGAGAAAGAAAGAAAGAAAGAAAGAAAGAAAGAAAAGAAAGAAAGAAAGAAAGAAAGAAAGAAAGAAAGAAAGAAAGAAAGAAAGAAAGAAAGAAAGAAAGAAAGAAAGAAAGAAAGAAAGAAAGAAAGAAAGAAAGAAAGAAAGAAAGAAAGAAAGAAAGAGAGAAAGAAAGAAAGAAAGAAAGAAGAAAGAAAGAAAGAGAGAAAGAAAGAAAGAAAGAAAGAAAGAAAGAAAGAAAGAAAGAAAGAAAGAAAGAAAGAAAGAAAGAAAGAGAGAAAGAAAGAGAGAAAGAAAGAGAGAAAGAAAGAGAGAAAGAAAGAAAGAAAGAAAGAGAGAAAGAAAGAAAGAAAGAAAGAAAGAAAGAAAGAAAGAAAGAAAGAAAGAACAGAACAGAACAGAACAGAATAGAAAGAAGAAAGGAGGGAGGCAAGTAGGGAAGGAGGAAAGGAGGGAAGGAGGCAAAGAAGGAAGGAAGTGTTAGAAATAATACCAATAAGAAAAATGTCTCTAAGTATTGGGAAATTTAAATGAATAACAAGACCTACCTCAGAAATGTTTAAGTCAACAAAAGCAGTAATTCAACATAAATTTTGGGGCTAAACAAGTTCTACATTTTCTGAATTTCCATTTTCTTTTAATTTGGTCCTCCAACGTTGTCATATCGGACGACAAATGAAATGGGTGAAATGATACTCAAATGAGTCCGAGGTTCATGCAGCTTAGAGTTATCTCACATTTGTCTACCAGGAGAAAGGAAAAACCCCCAAAAAGCCTTATCCAGTATCCTCACTCTAACCGAAATTCCAACTCGGGAGCTCTTGAACGTAAGGTAGATACGCTGCCATCTACGGTACCGAGGTGGGCTGAACAATTAGATAATTACTATTTTCTACGTTTTACCTGTTATAAAAATCACTCAGAATGAATAAGTCTTCAGAGGCCATTCTTAAATCGTACAGAACATAAGTGTCATTTGTGACGAAAATACCTTAAATATACGATTATAATAATTTAATATAGATACCACATTTTTAGGAAAATCAAACTATTCGAGAAAAAAATCCAAGGTAAAATTAGTTTAGTTGGAAGAATTTTCTTCAAAATCTCGTTGTAGCCCATTCTTGGAAGATATTCCTTTTAAACATTAAAACTGATATGCAACTATTCGTTTTTTAGTATACTGTTGCGGTCAAATCTCGGAATCCAGTGTCTAAGTACTAGTTAGTGCAAGTACATGTTAACACAAAGTATATACTAACACGAATGAGCTTTCGTTGATTACAAAGGTGGCGAGTAAGGATGTGAACCCACATTCTCCTCAATGCTAGCCCGCAACAGGTATAGACGTAATGTCATGTATTGAACAATTGCGGTTTGTTTACCGGGGGACAGCTGTTGTGAAAAATGAGAGCACATGGCCCGACAGTTCACGAAAATAAAACGTCAAGCCCGCATTCCATCAATCAAGCGAGGCGTCGGTCCGTCCTCTTTCAATTATATACCGTCACCTAATACTGACCCGCGATCGTCAAAATAAATGTATCGCTAAAACATTAATTCATGTGTTGCCTTCACATCAACATCCTGCGAAAACTTATTCTTCTATCTACTCATTTTTAAAGAATACTGAACTTTAATTACACTTTTGAACAGTACATTATAAGATCAATGCACTAAACCAAGTAGATAATATAAATGTAAAACGTATAGCAACTTAGTTCTAGTTGAAAATTCGATCCAACAACAAATATGTCGGAAATGTTTAACTCTTCGAAAATGTATTTGTCATAAACTGCACACGTTAAGATGATCCTTATTTTTCTGTATTAAGATTTTATTTGTCATGGTATACCTGAGAGTAAATTAAGTCTTTCAGAACGAACAACTCTTCATAGACTATACCTCAAAAATTGTCAACACGCTAATTTGATACTAAAAATGCTTTCTTTGTGCAAAAGGGCACTTAAAACGTGTATGTTCTTTGAAATAGTTTATCGTAATAATTTCTGTTCAAGCTTTAGGTACGTAGTGCTAAAAATAAAAATAAATATTTCCTTACAATTTCGAAACAGTATAACTACGAGGGTTGTTCAATAAAGAATGATGCCCGCCTTGGTAGCGTGATGGTAGCGTGTCTGCCTCACATTCAAGAGGTCCCGAGTTCAAATCTCGGTCAGGGTGAGTTACCTGGATAAGGTTTTTTCGGGGTTTTCCCTTATCCTGGAAGACGAATGTCGGGTAACTCTATGGACCCTGGGTTCATTTGAGCATCATTTCAACAATTCCATTCATCGTCCGATATGACCTAAAGTTGGAGGACGTAAATTACAACAACAACAATAAAGAATGATCATAATTTTTTGAGGGCTGTTTAATAAAGAATGAACATAATCTTTTGCGGTCATACTTTTAGCACTAAAATTCAATGTTATTATACTCTGTCAGCTTAATGTGAAGCAAACACGCCGTAGTAGTTTCATTGTTGGTACTCCTGGTTCCCGCCTGTGAGGACCAGGCAAGTTCAGACATGTTCAATATCGCCTACCGCTGCAATGGAGGTAACATGCAGTTAAAGTTGATATTAGAGGAAGATCTGGAGTTTCTTTGAAACATGATCACTGCTGATGAAACTTGGCTACATCATTTTGATCCTGAGAGCAAACAGCAAAGCTCAGTGCGGAAATCTCCTTCATCACCAAACCGCAGAAAAGCAAAAATGATTGTTTCTGCTGGGGAAGTTATGGTCATCTCATTCTTTGATATTCATGGAATGGTTTATCAGCATGTTGTACCTGCACACACTTCAGTAACTGGACAATACTACAGGGATATCCTGAAAACATTGCAAGTCCATATCAGGCTCAAAAGACCACATTTCCATGAAGCAGGCTGGATGCTGCACCATGATAACGCGCGGCCACATATTGCCAATGTTGTTGCTGAATATCTTGCAAAAATCTACGTGAAGTGCATCCCTCACCATTCCTGTAGTCCGGATTTAGCCCAATGTGACGTTTTTCTATACCATAACTTGAAGAAACGTCTTCGTGGCAGGTATTATCCATCATGAGAAGCAGTGGTGAAGGCTGCGGAGGTGATTTTGAAGATCTCTCAAAAAAATATTTTCTAGGATGTCTTTGAAGACTGGCAGAAACGCTGGGACAAGTGCATCGCATTCAGGGGAGACTATTTTGAGAAGGACCATTAAAATTATGACGATGAGTGAAGGTACGTTGGCAAAAAAAGTTGTGATCATTCTTTATTGAAAGGCCCTCGTACTTCAAAACCAAAAGAATAACAATGTGTATCCCTGAAATGCAGAACGCTACAGAACATGTATTTCACATAAATTATGTACTTTAACGAGCTCTGAATTTTTGTGTAATAAGGTTCGCTTCTCTCTTACGGTTCAGGATGTATACAAATTTAATTATACTGTCACGGCATACATAAGCATGCATAAGCAGATAAATATAGCGCCGGAAATAAAAGACTTACCGACACAGATAAGTGAGCTACATTGAAATTTCTAGTAACTTCTTGGTTGATAGAGATATTTCGGTTTCTGGATTGTTACAGAAATCTCTCGAATTTATCAATGGTGTATTTAAGAAGGCGACTACTCGCCAAGTGTCAGTCGTGAACAGATGTTGTAAACAGAGGTAATCAGAACGTTTGTTGTGATCATAGACCTCGGCAGACTGTGTATATGTGACGTAATTCTGTTACGTAAGAATTGAACAGAGTGTATCTTCACGCAAATAAAGAACTTTTTGAACTTCTGCAACTTGAACTTTTAATTCTACGAATCCACAAAGTCACAATTGATGTCAGGATGTGAAACAACGACATCACCGAGAAGGTGGAAGAAATGAAGGCCAAATTAACAACGAAGACGGAAGCTCCAAATAGCAACTTGGCCGCGAAGATGACCGACACCAGGAAGAGCAGCCTGAAGAACGAGTTAAGGCCTGGAGTGACGAGGAGCACGTCGGCGCCATCACCACCTTCTCTTCGAGTGACACTGCGCGCCGTCAGCCAGCATAAGGATGACAGCCTCATCGCGGACGGTTGGGTGAGAGGGAAGCCGTGCCGCGTGCTGGTGGACATCGGGGCAGCCGTGACCATCATCAGGCCCTACGTGGCCATGGGTTTGCCGTCGAGGAAACCAAGCCGATCATGTCAGTTAGTGACGGTATCGGGTGACACTTTGCCTGTGGAGAAGGAGGTCCCACTGAAGTTAACCTTGGGACGGAGTCCGTACGTCTGTGGGTGTTCGTCGCGAAAGTGGCCGAGGAGGTTATACTGGGATTGGATGCCCTCAGGAGCCACGAGGCGACGGTCGACGTGGGCAGGAAGGTCCTGCGGCTCAATGGAGAAGAGGTGATACTCCGGCAACCCGAGGAGCACCTTGGAATCCGCAGGGTCATCTTGAAGAAAGACGTGGTTGTCCCCGCGAGAAGCGAGTTGGTGGTGATGGCGCGACTGGAGGGACAGCGAACGAAGAACATGATGCTGCACCAGAAGATGCCTGTGCACGGACTATGTGTAGCCCAAACGTTTTTTTTTTTTTTTTTTTTTTTTTTTTTTTTTTTTTTTTTTTTGTAATTTACGTCCTCCAACGTTAAGTCATATCGGATGATGAATGGAATGGATGAAATGATGTTCAAATGAGTCCGGGGTCCATGGAGCTTAGAGTTACCCGACATTCGTCTTACAATATAAGGAAACCCCCCGGAAAAACCCTTATTCAGGTAACTCACTCTGACCGAGATTCAAACTCGGGACCTCTTGAACGTGAGGCGGATATGCTACCACCACGTTACCAAGGCGGGCCCGAACATTGTTGCCGTGCCGAGAGGAGGTACCAGTGAGGCTGTAAAGACAGGTAATCAGAAGGTTTGTTGTGATCGTAGACCTTGGTAGACTGTATGTGAAGTAATTCTGTTACGTAAGCATTGAGCAGAGTGTATCTCCACGCAAATAAATAACGTTTTGAACTTCTGCAACTTGGACTATGAACCCACAAAGTCACAATGTTAAAGTCATTGAGACTGACGTAATCTTCATAGGTTTTCGCACAAAATTTAAGTTATTATCGTTTAAGTGTCGTAAACCAGAAATTTTTAAATCAAATGTAGGTATAACTCATTTTTTAAAAAACCGAAAACCAAAATTTTCCTTGTAAAGAAGGATAGTTCGGAGATAAGGTATTTTCTTAAAAATCGCCATGCCAGATCCTTGGAAAAGACTGCGGTATTTTTCGTATTCAGGGAGTCTTAAAACGTGTATTTTTGTAAAACATTGGTATGGAATTTGTGAGCAGTGGAGTACTTATTATAGATAAGTAGTAAATAAAATAAAATAAATGCATTTGATTGGTTTGTAAATAAAAGTGACAAGCGACAAGTTTATATTATACTCAGAATTATAGTGAAATAACGTTTGCTACATGTTCGGCATCCCTTTTTGAAGTTAGAGAGGTTAATTTAGACACCCAAGTAAATATTTTCTACCTTAATTATGAATTCTCTCTTTTTGCCGGTGGTGAGATGTTTTTATTCTTTCTGAGGGAATGGATTCTCTTTTTACGCTATTTCTGTCTGTTTTTTAAGGGAGTAGTGCACGTTGCCTCATATTAGAAGCTGTGGTGGGAATCCGAAAACTTCTGGCTGTGGTACTTGCTTGTTAAACTAGATCTTTCCAGTAATCGCAGTGAATTAGTGAAAAAGGCTAAAGAAAAAGATCTTGCTTTAGGTTTGAGTGAACAAAAATACGTACTTTAACTTGACATTTTTCTATTTAGTTACAGTAGACACTAAAATTAGTACAGTAATTCTAAGCAGTTTATCTTATTGCACGAGGGCACCAATTATAGACATATTATTCAACAAGTTGACCTAGCTTTGATACACAACAATGTTGGCCCCTATAACTCGATCACTGCAGCTTTCCACCTCGCACTTGCCTGACTATTTAACAGGTCAACGCCGCTATTAGCTATTGTCGTGTTTCTCAAAAGGTTACCCTGGCTTTATCTTTGTTAATACAAACTTCCGTTTGTCGCCAAAGAAGTTACTCACGCAATACACTGCGATCCATATAAACCTGAACCATTTCAATAGGTCATAGTTTTTGAATCAATAATAGGTCATACGTGCAAATTTGGGAGAATATAATACATAATTGGAAGATTAAATTACACTATTTATATCTCAGATAAAATGTTGGAAGTGTCCTCCACCAGCATCTGTACATGTTTGCACTTGTCTCACCATGTTCTTTAAAGTTTTAAATAGAGTATCCTCGCCAATGTTACTTATTTCGGTTCGAATGGATTCCTTGAGAACATCAATTTTCCGTGGCCTATTCTTATACACTCTACTTTTAGATACCTCCACAAGAAAAAATCCGCTGAGGTTAGATCAGGGGATCTTGGCGGCCACAAACCTTTTGAGATTATTCGATTATCAAATAAACTGGTTATAAGTTCATTGGTGTCATTAGATATATGGCTCATTGCTCCATCTTACTGGAAATAACCTTCTCTCAATTCGATATCATCATGCTGCTCCAAAAATGTCTTGAAGATACCCGTATAAACTTCAGTGACTACAGTTGATCAAAGAAAATGGGAGCAAAGATCCTGGAAACTGACACCGCGCACCATACTCCAACCTTTTCATCATGCAGTGGGGTTTCGTGGATCACTTTTGGTTTACAGCAGCCCAATATATGGTCTTTTGTGTGTTTATGTAGCCTGACAGATGAAATAATGTCTCGTCTGTAAACCACGTTATGGAGAGAATATCTGGACGTGGAATAAGAGTAACCTGAGACCATCGACAGTAACTGATTCGTTTATCATAGTCTGCTTCTTGCAGTTGCTGCACCATATGCACTCTGTAGGGTCATAATCCCGATTTCTTCGCAGCTCTTTGACATGTTTCATATGAATACCCTGACTCCGGGCTCAATCGTCGCAACGATTTGTTTGGAGAATTCAATAGCCTTCTGCGAACATCTGTAACAGTCTCTGCATTCAATGGCGGTCTATGTTTTCCACTCTCACTAATGAGTATACCAGTTGTCTCCAGCTTTTTTACGATCGATAAAATTGTTGCATTTGTCGGAACATCGCATACACTAAATTCTCTTCGAAATTCCCGTTATGTTATTACCAATGAATTTGTCTTCCAATATGTTTCGAAAATCTAAACACGCTCTCGTAATGAGCACTGCAAATGTCTGTTATGACTGCACATTTAAGATTGTCAACTGTCAATAATTTTCAGTGTTGACAATTCTTCCAGAGCCACTGCAATCATTAAAACAAATTTCTACATTCTACGAGCTTTCAAAGGGAAATTATGGCCTGTTGAAATGGCTCAGGTTTATATGGATCGCACTGTATATGCGATTGCGTAAACTGTCACCGTATTAATAAATTACATGAACTACAGAAATGTATTAATTCGTACAAATTTAGCAGGAGGCACTAAAATTAATAGAGTGAAATATCGCCTAAGGGAACTCACACTCTTCATACATAAATGAAATGACCAGGTCGAAATCAAATCACCAGTACAGTGTAAATACATTTTAATAGCACTCAGAAACCATCTCATATAGTTAATAGCACTCAGAAACCATCTCATATAGCTGCCAGTCATATAACGATGTTGCTTCTGTGAAATTCTGTGAGCAAGCCTTACTGATAACGTTTGTGTATCAAGAAAAGTGATTGTTGTTGATGTGTGAGATAAGTTGCCCAAGTATTTGAGCAAACAAGAAGCAAGTGTTGACACATCAAGGCTGTGGCTACGATGTTGTCGCATCTGGTAGCCAAAGTAAGTCGAGTATTTCCAAAGCCCTCTTGGAGTCTGCTGGCCAACTTTGTGAACAAATCTAATTTGTCGGAACTCCCCCTCGGCAGATATATTTCACTCAGAGTACCACTTGTTGGTTGCCATGGCAGTACATCCACAAGGGGGAGACATGCCTTCAACTGCTGCAGGCACATGTTTCTTATTGTCATTGCCTTTATTGAGAATTTCTATGAAAAATTATTGCTATGAGTCATCCATAAGAGAGATATCATTCCGGTCGTCGATAAATTTTGCTACACGTAGAAATCAGCTCTGGCCAATGTAAGGTCTTTAACTGCCTCCTTCTTTTCTGTCTCCAAGTTTATTTTTATATTGTGTATTCTTGTCCACAATCCTTCGCTATTCCTTGCAGGGAATTTCATCACCAACCATTAGTAGCAATTTAGTTAATTTTTTAACAATTAAAATTGAAACTAGAACTTTCAACGTCAGGCCCATGAATCAAATGTTGTATGATCAAATTCTACACCACTGCACTGTAAAAGTGGTGGTTTAGGTCTAATAACGTGATAATTTCTCTTTGTATTCGAACATATTTAGTAAACTGTCCTGATGTATCAATTTCTCAGGCGCTTGTATAATTTGTTCTCAACTCATATAGTCATATTGCTCCTTGTGTTGACTGCCTTTTACTTTCTTTTATATGAATCGCTTTTCTTTAACCTTTCACCTGAATAATCTATAAAATGGTGACATGATCGGATACTTAAAAAACGGGGCAAAATTCTGAAAGCTGTGGAAAGGGTAAAACTGCCATTGTGAAGTACAGAAACATTTAAGAGGAACAGTATGATGTAGTATAAAATTTCTTAATTGTCTGGTAGGTGCTGCTAGTAAATCAATAAAACACCTATAGAGACGCCACACACATTGTTTGATCTCGGCCACATTTCTGTAAGTTTAATACTCTATAGATAGTGACGTCGCAGATAACAAACCAGACAATTTATCGTACAGTGTAGACAGTACTAACCTGTCTATCAGTGGCCTATCAGTTTTCTTGTTTTCAATTCTGTGCAATGAATGACTTGAGTGTGGACAGCTTGAAGAAAACTGCTTAGGAATTCCTGCACCTACCCACAATGAATGCAAAGTTTCTTGTTATTCACGTAAAACAGTATGAAATGTCACAAAAAATTTTGATTTTTTTTTTAGTTTCTTAACCTAACACCTTTTAAATTTTATGAATGCTCTATATCCTGTGGGCATATTTTATCCCAATGATGGAGTACTTCATAAAAGTCCACATTAAGGGAACTCTGAAAATTGTAAGCCTTTGACTGCGGTAATTACATAAAGGCCACACAAAACATAGAAGCCCCTGATATCTGAGACCAAACATGAATGTTGTTGCGCAACTTCGTGCCTACGATTGGATGGTTTACGCTCAGACGTAAACACCAACGACCCACTCGAGAGAAAACCAGGGGATCTTGTGAAAGTTTTCCTTCTCCCCAACTCTTGATATTTTGTAAGTCTGAGAAAAAATGTCATTGACTATAGAAGGAGCGTTCTCATCAGTGCGCTAGCGAGTGAATTTCTGATGCGATACAAAGTGCAATTTATGGCAACAGCTATGAGCACATGAATTAAGTATACATTATATTCAGGAAAGAACAGGTTGTTCCGGTTTCCCCCCCCCCCTTTTGTAATGACATGGCTACTTCTTAAAGAAAGTTGAAGTAGGAGAAATCGAATTAGATATCTTTATTTAGTTGACAATCAACTAGTGAAATTACAGTGACGGTTGAACTAGATCACGTTAGTGAAGTGGCAAAATAAACTAAGTGAAGTCACAATGAAAATTAAACTGGAGGGCACTAGTGGAGTGAATGTGTGAACTAGTGAAGCTATAGTGACGGTTGAACTAGTTCACTTAGTGAAGTGACTGTGTGAACTAAGTGTAGTGACATCAAAAGGTGAATTAAACTGCATTAGTGAAGTAACCATGTGAACTGTATAATCTAAATCCACCCATCTAAATAAAATAAAACATTAAATATGCAATATATTATAAAACTCATAAAGTGAAGATTAATGGAAATTCCTGGAGCATCTAAATTGCATTATTGTGATTTCTTTGTAGATTTTAATAAACAATTGTCAGTTTATTATCTGTCTTTTAAGTTCGTATGGTCCCTAAATCTTTAAAAAGAATTTCAAACACTTAATCTGACTACATAAAAGTGCCACGCTTTACTTTTTGGGCATTGTCCTTTTAAGACTTTAAGAATAGAGTTAGATAACGCAAAGAAACATTTATTTCAAAATATTTTTTCCCAATTTAGATTAAGAAACCAAAACATATGGTATTTTCTACTGACCAAGGGGTTACCGAGCTGTCCCAGAAGGGCGCCCGGCGCCTCCGTGGGGCTTTCCATAGGGCAAGACCTAGAGACTAACAAGCCCCCCATCTGGTCCTGTGGACTCAAGACGGGATGGAAGTGGATACGCCACTTACGCGCGCAACCTAAAAGGGGAAGGCTATCGTTTAACCTCGGTAGGGCCGCCTGGTGATCAAGCACACCTTCTACTAGCTATGCAGGCTAGTACGCGGTAATATATGGCTTCCCTCAACCCCGTCCGAGGACGTACTCGATCTCCCACGGGTATCGGGAACCACTGCCCCTGGAGTCCAACCCAATCCGAACAACTCCCATTCAGAGAGGGGCTCGAATGTTGGGCCCGGGGTTCCTCTGGTAACGTCAGAGGTACCACGAGTGCTAGGGGTTCGCAGCGCCCGCACCCTGCAGCTGAAGGGGATGGATCCCCTCCCCTACGGAAACCTAAACATATTAAAGTAGGTATAATTGTTAAAGACAGATATTTTCATATGCTGTATTTTCATATAAATTCTAAGTATTTTCCTGTTGTAATTTTAATTACTCTTATATTATATTCTTTCTAGTGTTTTGTATACGCATAGTGTAAAATAGCTTTGGGGGAATAAAGTTTCATTCGACGTATTATGTTCATTTAGGAAACGTATATTTTGATATGCTGTGAAACAAATAAAAGTAATGACTTGAAACAAGCATGAGCTAATGAAGCAAGTACTTAGAAATAACCTCTCACAAACGATTCTACTCTGGCACGTGTAAACAAGGAGATCTGTTTATTCCAATTAAATCATAACTTATAGAGGGAGGAGCGAATGACTCTCTTAAGCTTATTTTCACACAAGTACACCTACACTCTCACAATTTACGTGCCATAAGTCCTGCGTAAACTCTCACATCCACAATTTTAAAATCCAGAGAGGGTGGAGAATAATCCAAATATTAGAAAAATTGCCACTTCCTGCATGGATTTGATCTCTGTACCTCCAGTTCAAAAATCAATTCCCTGACTGCACGATGTCGGAGGCTGTCTATGGCAAATTGCTTCGCATGATTAAGTAGGTGTTTGTCGTGGAGCTTATGTTTCATTTACCATTGCTTTGCTCTGTACCTATACAGCTACCCCTGCTACTTGTGACGGTTATTTCATGTATTTGTAATTTAGGAAATTATTTTGAATTGTTCTGGAAATAGTAATTTGTACAAAATAGAAATTGTGAAATTGGGTAGCCCACGGAAGTTATGTGTTACATAATATTGCTATTGATCATTGCAAGAATGCAATCACGTAATTTGGTGACGTGGACCAATAAAAGAGAAGTAATTTAGTTGCTGTGTAATCACAGAGTGCAGAGAACACAGAATGATCAGCAAATGACGGTCTTGTGAGTGAGACGTGTTTTTGTGTCGCTCTGCGGTTGTGCAGAAAACGTGTAGTTGTGAATGCATTTGTGTTGCACTATAATCTTCGTAAAAGATAAAGGTATGTGGAGGCGGGCGGTACTGCAGACTCCAGCCAATCCTATGCTTGCCCCGCCTAACAGCGCTGCCGAATGTGGTACACGCATCTCGCGCGCCTGAACTAAGAACATTATATTAATTAACTACGCTCGGATAAATGTTGGAAAAATGACACATACCAATCTTATAAAAAGAAAGAATTTTATTTTCTGATCATGACCGTACAAAATTCCTGTCTCAGCGATAACACTGGGGAACAAAAAAGAAATTAATTTTATATACCCGAAACAAAATAGGCAAATTCTTATGTAAACTGCTCTGCTGATTCCAGAAATGCACCTCAAAATGCTGTATTACGTAACGTTTTTAAGTATTCATAATTTTCTATGAAAACTTACAGAAATGTGATGTGATAACTCATATTTGATTAACTGAAAATAATAGGTATTTTATTGCCAAATAACATTGAAAATAATAATTATTATTAATTATTATTAAAATAAATAAACACAAGATAATGATGAAAAGCAATACATGAATTATCTCAGAAGTGTTTCACTGTTGATTTTTTTTTTTTTTTTTTTTTTTTTTGTATTGACTCTCCCGTTTGAGGAACCAACAAGTCTCCGAACATGGCTGAATCCGAGCGATACCCTGGTAACGTCTTTCCATCTCAGAAATGTCCTGGTGAAAACGCTCACCTTGCTCATCACTTACTACAGCTCCTAGGTTTGTAGGGAAACTATCAAGGTGAGAGTGCAAAAAGTGTATTTTAAGTGACATACGGCAACCCATTTCTTTGTAGCTCCTTAATAGTTCTGAGACTAGAGTTTCATCATTTTCTTCTTTGTTATTGCCCAGGAAGCCTTCCACCGCTGATTTAAATGATTTTCATGCTGCCAGTTCAACACGTTTAAGCTTTGATTAAAAAATACTGTCTTTAAGAAGTAGTCTTATTTGAGGACCGACAAATATACCTTCCTTCAACTTAGATTCACTTATTTTGGCAACGATAGTTCTTAAATACTCAAATGCACTTCCACTTTTGTCCAAACCTTTAACAAAATTCTTCATTAACCCGAGCTTTATGTGAAGTGGGGGGAGAAGAACTTTGTTTGGATCTACTAGAGGCACATACTTAACATTGCTTGCTCCAGGGGTATATCTTCCCTTTTCCCCCATTCTTTCACTATAAAATGCTTCTCAGTTGCCCTACTGTCCCATAAGCACAAAAAAGAACAATATTTTGTGAAACCTCCCTGCAGTCCCGTTAGCAATGCAACTACCTTGAGGTCACTACAAATTTCCCAGCCATGGTTTTGATAACTAATAGCATCTAAAATTATGGACATGAAATCGTATGTCTCCTTCATTCCTATGGCATGAAATAAAGGTATTGAAGGTACTAAATTGCCATTATGAAGCAACACTGCCTTTAAGCTGTATTTAGAAGAGTCAATGGCTATTATTTTAAATTAAGTCAATATGAGTTGGTATCATACCTCATTTCTGTAATTTTATATAAAAGAATAAGAATATCTCAAAAACGTTACGTGATACAGCATTTTCAGAGGTATTTTTGGAATCAGCGAGTCATTTTGCATAAGAATTAGCCTATTTTGTTTCGGGTACAAAAAACGTGTTCCCTAGTGTAATTAGAACACGAGCAATGCACGTTTTATCTTTCACGTGGTTATGGTTAAATGTTAAGGATAAATATTTGAAAATTGCTGATGCCAATCTTGCTATTGTCGCGAACCCGTATCTATGATCACGTGGCTTGTTTACAAAAGAAACTGATAGGAGGGCAGTGTGAAAACCAAGAGCCCGCGGACAAAGATAATAGGCAGATAAGAGTCTGCCGAAACAAACAAACTGAGATAAATGGAAATTTCTAGTTACTTTTGGACTGATTTGAGATTGTTCGTGTTCTGGTTTATTTGCGAATCATCTATAAATTACCTGTGAAGTATTTAAAGAGGCGACGATTGGCCAAGAGGGAGTTGTGTGTAAAACGAGAGTCAGTTGTGAAACAGTGTTGTGAAATGAGAGACAGCCAGCTGTGTTGTTGTAACGAGAGTTAAGTATGTAATCTGCTGTCACTGTTTGTTATTGTGATCGACCTTGGTAGACTGATGGTGTATGTAACGTAATGCTGCTGTAATCTATACGAGTATTTCTACGAAAATAAAGGAAATTTTTAAGTTCTGCAACTTGGCCTTTTAATTCTACGAACCCACAAAGTCACACTATAATAAAGAATTTTATTTTCTGATTATGACCGTATAAAAATCCCGTCCCTATGATACTTAGAACACGAGCGATGCAGTTCTCATCTTCACGTGGTTATGCTTACACCCAACATAAATTCATTCAACACAGATAAGCCTGAAAAACAACACCATTCTTTCCTCATAACATTTATCTCAAGTATAAGTAAATAATGCACCTACTATGAAAACAGAGCAGTTGCATACCAGTTGCGAGCAAGTGAACACGTGTAGAGCTACTCGGTAACACTACAGCTTGTTTCAAAATGAGCTTGTCTCCTGGTTCCAGGAGGGCATTTATAAATGACGCCTCCTAGCACCACATTAGTAAATAAAGTGCTACATTTAAAAACACGAGAAGTAATAACTAATATCCATAGATTTATTAAAAAGGAACAATGGTCTGGGTCAGCTATAAAAATCTGGGGAAGGGTATCTGAGGCAACAATTGTGTCTGAAAGCAGTTTAGGAGAGTTATTAAGGAAAGAAAAGCCATTCGTGCTAGTGCAACAACGTCCTTCTCCATGCCCAGTAAACAAAGATTAAGAACATGCACAAAATCTAATTTGGATGTTTTAATTCAGAAGTAGTTAGGCGAACTATGGATAATTTTTAAAGCAGAGAAAAACAAAGACCAACTTTGAAGAAAGTGCTTATGAAGCTAAAAATTCTACTGACTTCCAAGGCAGTGTCTAAACATTAAGAAGGGTTCTTTTGAAGCTAGGATTATTTGAAACAAAAAACACTAAGCGTGACAGATAAATTTTAATCGAACATCGCACCATACGTGCAAAAAGGCTTAAGTATTTACGAAATATTTGGAGATATCGAAGTGAAGTTTATATAGTTTATATGGATGAAACTTATATAAATACAGGACATACTAGACCATATGCCTGGAGTGAAATACGTTACAGGGACTCTGCAGCGATATTGAAAGGCCGACAGTTGCTTATCATGCCTGCTGGAGGAGAACAGGGTTTTGTTCCAAATGCCTATGTACTATTCAAGATCCAACAAAAATGTGGAGAGCACTACCATAGTACGAATTACAACTTAGTTTATAAGAGCGGCAAAACTGGCTTCGAGAATGAAATTTGTTTTTAGACACCTTATGCACCGCCCTCCCCTCTCGTAATCTTACGCGTGTGACGCATTGTGGCGATAGGTGCACTATCCCCACCACAGTTGCTACTCATCCCTACCGCGCAGGATTCCAGTGAAGATAAAATAATACATATATAGTTTGAAACAGAGTTAATTTTCAGTTCGTTTTCAGAGTAGAGGTGCCGTTTTGTTAAAGTGATTGGCATCGCTAAGTCGTGTCTTGAACTCGAGCTGAAATATTGTTAATATTACATTAAATTATTATTTTACAAATCTTTTTACCAGTGTTTGTGATCCGAGTGCTTGAACATGTCCCTCAAAGCTGGGACAAGTGATATTTGGATCAACAAACGTGAAGTGATTCCTTCTCAAGGCAGAAAAAGGTATATTTAATATGAACAAGTTTTTACGAAAGCTTTCCAAGCCAGGAAAAGAGGCAACTGTAGATTTTTCAAAATCCCAGCAATTAACTCTATAACCTAGTGGGGTAGGTAGTGTGAACATGGTGTCAGGAATTTGTAGTGAAGCAGCTTCATCCTTATAAAAGGGAAGCATGCCTGTGTTTCAATCTCCGGGAACGATTCAAGAAGTCGGAAGTTACTGAATTGGAAACTGTGCTTGCTGTTCTACTACTATGATATGTATCAAAGTAAGATCTTAATATTTTAGGAATATTTAGTGTTATGTTTAATTACGGGAGGAATAGCCGAAACATTTGCTGGCGTGTAAAACGTACACTGAATCTCTGCAGGTGCACGTACCACACTTGGCAACAGCGCTCCGCTTGAGCATTAGCCAGGTTCATATTGTCGCGGCGACGCGCAAGAAAGGTTCGGTCCAGAGAGATAAGCGCGGCTTGTGTACACAAAGGGCCTGAAGATAAAGAAAACGTAAGATAAAAGGCTGACCGTCACAGATAAAGTTACGCTTCTGGAAGGTTCGGGTTTCGTCTGGTGATAGAACATTCGATTTCTTGATTGTTACAGAACAGTCTGGAATTATCAATGAGGTATTAAAGGAAGCTACGACTTGCCAAGAGTCAGTTGTAAACAGAGAGTTATAAAGCAGTAACCAGTTGTAAAGAGATGTAATCAGAACGCTGTTTGTTGTGGTCATCGAACTTGGTAGATTGTGATCGTGTATGTGACGTAATGTAGTTACGTGAGAATTGAAGAGTGTATTTCTACGGAAATAAAGAACATTTGGAATATCTGCAACTCGGACTTTTAATTCTACGAACCCACAAAGTCACAATATGCCTTTAACCTTTGCGAGCGTAATAAGAGATATGAAGTTCATCAATGCAACAACCATTATTTGTGAAAGGACAGCATCTACAGTATTTAAAATTATAGCAAAATTTACTACCTGTTTTGTGAAATAAACCCCACAATATTTAAAAGAAGAGAATTTTTGTTTATTCTCCAACAATTGCAGCATCAAATTCCTTTGCTCCGAGACTGCGCCCAGAGGTAAGTCACATTGTTCCAGAGTTGCGAGGCATCTACAAGATTTCTGCTATAATGTCACCAAAGGTGACAAATTAATCATCAGCATCTTCCATCATTCCCATTTTGCGACAAAAATTTGGTTGCAAAATGATCGCCACAACGCGAGGCTTCCTGAACTTCGACTTCAGCCATGCAGATATTTTTTCAATAAATATTGTTGCACGCTATTCATTATTATTCTCCTCATCAGCATTAATTTAATGATACTCAACTGCTAAGAACATACCAGTTCACAATCAATGAACATGTTACTCTCCGCCAAAGCCACGCCGTGGCTCAGTGGTTAGACCGCTTGGCTCTCACCAAGGCGGCCCGGGTTCGATCACAGGCGTTCGTAGTGTGAGATTTGTGGTGGACAACACGACGCTGGGTGGGTTTTCTCCGGGATCTCCGGTTTCCTCGGCCATCTCATTCCACCGGTGCTCCATCTTCAACTCGTGTATCATCAGTGTCATCGCCTGCGGTGCCGTATGTAGTAAAAGCGGGCGTTAAACACTACACATTTCATGTTTACTCTCCTGCTATCTTTTGGGATGACACAAGTAACTTACCATATCAAATGTCTAGAGTAAAGTTAGAGGGGACGTAGTAAGGGGGTGGCTATAGTAGGCGGAGCTACACATTTTACTACCAACTTAAATCCTCTCGATCCAGACCACTGCCAAAAGTAGTTAGGTATTCACGCCACTCTGTCATAGCGCTTGCACTGAATGTGTGCATCAAAGTATGATGGTGGGCGACGTTCCCAGGTGGCCTTGACTTAGTTTTGTTGCTATTAGCATCATGATGATGTCGCTACCCACCAAGAAACTGCCACTGACACTCCAAAAGCCCACCACCACCACTAGGACCTGGGGGTGAAATATCGAACCTGTCGTAACTGCAATGATTAATCGATTTAGAAGCCTTTTTTTTTATTTTTTTCTATCCCTACCATCTCTTTACTTGCCGCATACCAACTCTGGCTGCAGTCCAGCAGAGTGCAGTGGCGGATTACCAGCAATGAGGGGAGGTAAAATCTCTGTTCTTAATACGTACGTAGATTTTTACGTACTCTACTAGTTAATTGTAATAGGAAGCAGAAGTATTCCAAACACAGTTCTTTAAATATATTTCAGCTTGAATACAAATTTTGAATCCAAAAATATAAAAGCCGTATGTGTGCATACGAAAACTAAAATTCAAATGAATGCCAAAATGTGATACAAAAATTTTCAACAAAATCTCCCCTCCCCCAATTAAAATAATTCATTAAATTTCATTTCCTGCAAAATATTTTAATAATTTTCATTAAAATACCAATATTTGATATGTCTATTAGTTATACGACTAATAAAATATAGCTTGAACCATCTATGAATAGTCTATGAAGTCCTTTTAACCTGAATTAATCGTATATAGCTGTACCAAAACCAACGTAATAATCCTAGTGTTTATGCACTATATTTTACAAGTTTTTATAAATTTTCAATCGAATTTAATTAACGAGTTTCTCTTGAATGACATGACTGGCGGCCCGCAGCTCTCACAGCAGTATACACGAATCGGGCCGTACAGTAGCGGCGCACCGTCCCGCAGCTTTCTCACTAGATGAAGCTAATGATGTGACACAATCAGAATAAGTTACACTCACCTACAGATGTGTGAAATTATGTCGTGTCAGTTGCACACTGTTGAACACTAGTGTAGCAGAAATATTGGTATAAAGATATTTTCTTCTTTGAATGTCTAAGGATATATTGCATTACATTTTATCTCTAAGTATTCCTCATAGATAACAATCACATCGACTTAGACATCTGGAAACCGGGACGATTACTTTATTATCAAAATCACAGTGAATGCGAGTATCTTGGAATTGTTTTCAGGGCAGGTATTCTCTCTCACTCTCATAATCATAATTTATATAGCTCTGTATAAATTCTTGTTTATAACTGTTGCTATTATATTTATTTTTTATCTAATACGGAGTTTACTAGAGGAAACCCGGGCCAAACTGCCGAGCCCCTCCCGTAGGGGAGTTGCTCAGTTTGGGTTGGACTCGAGAGGGCAGTGGTTCCCGATACAAGTGGGAGATCGCGTACGTCTCCGGACGGGGTTGAGGGAAGCCATATATTCCCGTGTACTAGCCTGCATAGCTAATCCTTGTTTCACGTAAGCTTGCCCCGTATCTCATAACGGTCATGTGACCTTATCACATCTCATTGGCTGCTGTTGTGGTGCAGACCGTTGTGCAGTAAAAATTAGTTCCTTATTTAACATAGTGATATATCTTTATATGTTGGAAGAGAATTGGCATATTTTCGTAACTGTTTCAATGAAATATATAACGCAACAGAGTTTATTTATCTGAAATGCATGTTGATTCCTAAACGAAGTAAAGACGAGGTTCCTTTACTCTCAAGCGCATGGCACGATAGCAAGTAATTTAGCGGTAGTGATGACATTAGTTTATACGACTTTTATCACTCACGTTGTTTTAAACTGGATTAGTCATATATCGCCATTCGAAGGTGTGTTGTGCCGAGTGCGAGAGCTAAATTATTTTATTGATCGTTTATTGCGCATGTACTTATTATATGTATAATGGCAGAGTCTACCACCAGTTTTTCGCTGAAGCATCGCAAGGGATAACCTTTAAAAAGCGGCGAAAAAAGAATTGTGCTGCATGTACTTAATGCACTCACAGAGAAGAATCCGTCTTTGTCAGTGAGAGAAGTCGAACAGCTGTGCTCTGAACTTACAGGTGTGTTAGATGCGTAGGAACATCGCGATATGAAACTGAGACAACAGGAAAACTTACCACTCCAGGGGCGATATTGCTGTGTGGCGAAGACGTTATTTAAGGACAATCAAATTGTCCAAATCGCAAAATATACTACCTTGACGAGACTTGGGTGAATGAAGGACATACGACATGAATGGCGTGACACGACTTTTAAGACAGAAAGACAAGCAGTTTTGCAAGATATGTGTGCTGGTTTTCAAAAATCCCAGTAAAAAAGGCCGAAGGTATTTCATTATAAAAATGTTCCAGTTTCACTGCTCATTCATTCAGTTACAACTTGCTCAGTTTCATTATAAACTTCATTATTTTTGCATGCCTTCATATTCTTATTTCTGTCTTCGTGGCAATTATTATGACGTTTACTGCAGGTTTCAATGTGACGGGAAGGCACCGCCTATGGCCTATGGCGCGAAAACATTAGCCAATTAGGATGAGGGGGAAGCTAGTTGCACGCGGAGTGACACATGTCTGCGGGGCAATGTTATATGAAACAGAGATTAGTAGAAGGTGTTCTAGAACACCCGACGGCCCTACCGAGGTAAATCGGTAGCCTTGCCCTTCGGGGTTGGCGCGCGTAAGCGGCGTATCCCCTTCCATCCCGTCTTGTGTTTTCGGAACAGATGGGGAGGGTCCCTTTGTTAGTCTCTAGGTCTTGCCCTATGGAAAGACCCACGGAGGCGCCGGGCGCCCTTTGGGGACAACTCGATAACTCCCTGGTTTTGACAGGGGGTCGGTCTTCACTTTGTGAGGCTGTCCATGTACATACCCTCGCCTTTATGTGTGTATATATACACACATAAAGGCGAGGGTGTTATATATATAACACAGAGTCAGTGAGTCGAAAAAGCTCTGCATTGTATATTTACTATGCACGGTGACGTCAGGAAATTTCCGTATAATATACTAAACATAATAAACACACGTTATTCTGTACTGTTCACCGCGATAATTGCATATAACACTATACAATTGACAGCTTTCTAATTTCTGCTTCTTCTCCTTCTACTTCACGGCTTTTGACTTTTCAATCCGTTCCGACTGTAATTTGGTCTACCCATCTTCGCCTTCCCTGGTTTCTTGTACATTTGGGTTCATTGTATATTGCTATTTTATGTTTTGTGCTACTATTCATTCTCTCAACATGCTTTTCCCATCGATTTCTTTTGTTAGCAATAATATGCTTTATGTTTTCTGCTTATAATTCTTTACTAATGTATTGACCCGTTTTCTTTTGTCTCTTTAATGTACCCAGCTATTGCTCTTACAATTTCATCTCTGATATCTGTGTTCCAGTAATATTTCCTTTT
Source organism: Mantis religiosa (assembly GCA_030765055.1). Lineage (NCBI taxonomy): Eukaryota > Metazoa > Arthropoda > Insecta > Mantodea > Mantidae > Mantis > Mantis religiosa. The sequence continues at coordinate 52,956,015 of CM060947.1, read as the reverse complement.
GTTAATGTCCATCTTATTTGAATATCAGAGTTGGTACTACCATTTATTTTATAATTTCACTATGGAGCCTTTATGGTATTTATTTTTAATGTTCTTTTTAATGTACCTGTTATATAGTTAAATCTATTTATTTTCTTTATTATGGATACTGTCGATTTTTTAGAAAATCAATTATTTGAAATGTGTTCTGAGAAGCAATTAACTAATTTTCAAACATAGACGATTCTATGGTCTTGAGATCGTTCCCACGATAGTACCAGTCTCTGATTTTGTGATGTTAAGAATTCGGTGACACCCACTTTCACTGTTCTTTTCCAAATAGAAAATGGACATGGGTCGAAAAAGATTAAAATCCGATAATGCTAGATCAGGATGTATTGTTGTGAGCTGTAGCAGTTTGTTACCACCCCATTCTTGAATTTTTCTACACGGTTGTCCGTGCAGTATGGGGTCTTGCATTGTCCTGTTGCAATAGAACTCTATTTCGGTTAACTAAATCCGGGTATCTCAGTCTCAAAATTTCATAAACTCGTTCCATTTGTTAAGAATGAACATCCGCATGAATCGGTCGCCCATTTGGAACAATCTCCCAGTGCATCACACCTTCGAAATTCCACTAGACACACAACATCACTTTGGTACCGAAATGATTTCTTTTAACGATGACTTTGGCAGGTTGGCGGCGATCAAGCCACTGTTTCAAGGCCTCAGAGTTTAGATAATACACCCATTTTCATCACAATTTACAATTATTCTGACAAATGTATCATACATGGGAATACGGATAAGCTGACGACAGATATCCACTCTACGTTCAGCCTGTTGAGGTGTCAGTTCATGAGGTACAGAATCTACAACTTCTATAGGATTCTTAAGTATCTTGATGTGGTGATGTATGGTATCTTTTGATGCGACATGTTATTCCGAAAGCCTACGGGTCTTTTCTGCACATTTTCTCGCAAAACTTGGCGTGTATCCTCAATGATCCATACTTTAGGTCTTCCAGAACGTGGTAAATCTTTAGTATTTTCGTCTCCATTGTTAAAAAGTTGGAACCATCGCTGTGCCACACGCTCGCTAACGACAGACACCTTCTCCCACTTCACGCATTCTTCGAACTGCGGCAGCGGCTTTATAATCTTAGCAGGAGTGTTTTAGAAGGACTCTAAGTTCAAACTTTGTGCTCTCCATTTTGTGATTGTTTATTAACAACTGAAGACTGATACATGCTCGCAATTTATGCAGCACTAGCCATGGCATCCTGTAAATATCATTGCCAAACAAAAGAAATCCAACAATTTTTCCAAAACAACAAAATTTAAAATTTGAGACCACCTAATACATCAGTTTTTCTCCTGTACGAGACATTACATACTCAATGTTTGAAGTGTGATATCTAATCTATTATTACATTGTCTAATACTACTTTTATCTAACTGGGTTCATTCCTCTGAAGACCATAGTTTAGGAATTATTTGTTGATACTTTCATTCCATATTCAATATTTAAACAATGTATCACTTTCTGCATGTCACCTTCATCTTCATATAATATAGTTTTCAGTTTTACCCCTGAAACATTAATCTCTTCATTAACTTAACTTGACCATATTCTTACTATTTCAACAATATAAAACTAAAAAGTGATATTCATAAAGGACCACTTGTCTAACACTACTATTAACTCTCACTGATTCTCTTTTATTTATTTTTATTTTCTATCAGTATACGTACCTTTTATAACTTCAATTGCAGTCTTATGCCTCTATTTATTAAAATCTCGCACAGTATCGTTCGTGATACTCGTATATCGTCAAAAGCCTTAAAATAGTCCATAAATAGTAAGTGCGTCTCTGAATTTTATCTTCCTTTTCATATAATTTGTTTCAGAGTGAAAAAATGCCAATAGTGGCTCATGAACTTTTTAATCTACGTCCTGAAATGTTAATACTTATCGGACGATAAATGAAATGGGTGAAATGATTTTGAAATTTAGTCCGAGTTCATAGAGCTTAGAGTTACCCGAAATTCATCGTTCAGGACAAGGGAAAACACGGGTAAAGCCTTATCCAGATAACTCACCCTGACCGAGATTCAAATTCGGGACCTCTTGATGAACGTGAGTCAGATACGCTACCATCTACGGCACCGTGATGGGCTGACCTGGCTACAAACGTGTCATATCAGTTCTATAGATTCTTATTTTATGTTTGAAATGAGAGCTACATTTTATGTAATAAATTTTGGTCTGACTTCTACTCCTTACAGCTGAAGAAAAATGCACAAAATCATTCAGCATGAAGAGGAATCTCACGTATTTACTATTTATAAACAGTGCTTTTTAAACAAAACCAGGATGGTCACTTTTGAGAAAACAAAACATAATGAAACTTTTATGTTTGTATGCGCATCTGTGTGTCTCAGGTAAAGGTTGGTTTGAAGATTGAAATCTTTTGGAAAATGTTCAACTTATAGTGCGATCCATATAAACCTGAACCATTTCAATAGGCCGGTGAGTTCAGATCAGGGGATCTGGTGAGCCACAGGCCTTTTGAGATTATTCCATTATTAAAGAAACTGGTTACAAGTTCCATGGTGTCATTACATGCATGGCACGTTGCTTCATCTTGCTGGAAATAACCTGTTCTCAATTAGATATCATCCAGTTGTTCCACAAATGTCTTGAAGATACCTATATAAACCTCAGTATCTACAGTCGTATTAAAGAAATGTTAACAATTTTCAGTGTTTTGAATTCTCCCAGAGTCACAGAGTACATTCTACGAGCTTTCGAAGGGAAATTATAGCCAATTGAAGTGGTTCAAGTTTATATATTCCAAACTATACAATTTTTTTCTAACAATCGACATTTTTTTTAGTTCTTCAGATAAAAATACACAGAATTAGGCTCGCGCGAGCTGACACCACACACAAACACACACACACACACACACACACACACACACACACACACACACACACACACACACACACACACACACACACACACACACACCTTCACACATTCATATAGAGAATGGCACACATATACATGGACTGTCCCCAATTGAAACTCATGTGGGATATTTCCGTGTGTATTACCAAAATTTCTGTTAAAATTAAATCGAGCTACAGTACTAAAATGTGAAGACTATACTACAATTATGGTAAGATGACAACTAGAAACGTGTAGATCATTGGATTTGGTATCTTAATAACATCAGTTACCTGTTACAAACCTTCCAATACATCATATGTGATGGTTTTCGGCCATATTATTCGTATAAAACGAGGCAATTAATAATAGAAACCCTTTCACTGACGTAATGCCTGTGTTTCGCTTCAATCGATCAATATTATTTGACACTACCCTCAACTCAGTTGACCATATGAATAATTTTAACACATTTTGGGTACAACTTTGTTATTATTAAAAACAGTACTACTTCCTCCAGCAAGACGGGGCGACACACCACACATTTTAATGTATCCCTGGAACCAGCGCAATTTTCTCTGAGGAACAAATTGTTAGGAAAATGTGTTACCATTTTGCTCCATAAATTTAAAAGCTCTATATTTCTATGTACTTCATGTTGTTATAGGATATTTTACTATAATTGCTTTGTTTTATTCATGGGTTTAAAAAATGCAGAATGGAATATAATCCTTCCTGTAGTCACTAATAATGTAAGAAATATACACTGAATACATGAATACATATACAACAGCTTCAAACGTTGCTTATTTTAAGAAATAAGCATAATGAAATGAGGAAAATAACAGTAAGTGACGGCATTCATGTGTATCAGTCTCTTGAATCATTAACAATATTTCTATTGCGTAATGCGGTTTGCCAGCCTGCGTCACCAATAATACTATGATGTCATCTTGTTGGCATTCTGACGGCCAACGAAACTTTTTTACAATCGCTAATTGAATTATTTGCCCGCGATAATTAAATTGTTGTTTTTCATTACAACACTAAATGGATTACCAGATTTGGATTAAATGAAATACATCTGTTACACTAGTGTTTAAAATTAAATTCTAGCATAATGTTAACAAACATTAAAACCCTGGCAGTGTTAGCCGATAAACTGCCGACATTATTACCTGGCGGAATTAACTGAAAACAGGTAACGCTGTAAATGCTCTTTGTAGCTTAATGCTGTCGGTTTTATTTGAATATATGGCTGGTTTAGAGCAAATATGGACGGTGCATATTCCACGTAAGCTATTCGTTATTATTAACCATCATTTCTGAAACACATCTTGGATGGAGCTACTACAAAATCGTAACACGATAATTGTATACCACACTTGTGATGCAAATATCGGTTTTTGTTAATTAATAAAAAACATTTAAGCGCGGAATATCCAGCTGTGGTTTTCCCTTTCAGGAGATTTAAATATAAAAAGCCTGTGGTTAAAATGTCATGCACACAGCGTTTAAAAGTCTCACATTATTTACAGCAAAAGGATCCAAAAATTTGGGCTCACGTGTCGTTTTCCACTCGCACTTGTATAATCAAAATAAGAATCGTTTATGCTACCAATTGTCTCATGTTGGAAAAGATAAACGTTCGTAGATACTGTTTTATTGAAATTTTCTTGTAACTAGAATCAGGACAGGGAAATAAAATAACCTTAAACGACAGTCAGAAGTTTTGAAAGCTGGTTGTTTTGTATAGGCTTTGACATTTCTTTATGTTTGCTTGGAAAGACCAAAAAAAGAAGTAGGATCTTACAATTATAAAAAAGTGCCTTAGAAACTGAAACAAATTCATGAACATGCCTGCAGTGCTAGGGGTCCCAGGTTCGATTCCCGGCAGTGGGGGTGGGGATTTTTCTCCGTCCAAGATAATACCCCATCTTCCCCAGAGTCTGGAAGTATGAATGAGAGTGTGAATGTGCGCGTGATCTAATGATTAATAACTAAAGATAACGAGTTAACACCTTCGGTATGTTCGAAAGGAGTACGGCCGCCGATATGACCATAGTAGTTAAAGGCGGGGTATAAATGGAACAAAAACCATGAACAGAATTTACAACAACAAAAACGAAAATCTATCTGTAGTGCAGTGTTTTAGTTGCTTACTCGTCGAACGTATCTAAGTTATAAATGACTGTTTCTTATCGTACATTATTGCCAGTTTCATGTTGAAGTAAAATTGTTTGGTGCTGAAATTCACACATAGACTTTTATGAAAGTTGATGCGTTCCTCTCGTCAAGAAGAACCTTGAAGTTCTTAACTTTATCTGTTTTATTCACAGGCTCACTCGGTAGAGCTTATAAGAATCACCTTCAGGGTACGCGTGGGTGGTTTGAAGAAATACACAATGATTTATGTATTTAACGAATTCTTTCATGTGCATAGTATAAAGTATATGTGATTTTTATTTAGCCGATATTATAAAACTGTATCTTAGGTTATTTAGGATAAAACTTGGTGCATATAGCTTTAAATTCCTACAAGTAAAGTGCACCTGAAATATAGCGTGCAATATTTTTTTCAGGACACACGGTATGATTCATACCCCTTTTGCATGTACCTATGTGAACGTAATTTAAATATTATACAGTATTTAAATGGACACATACTTATACAGTAATCGTACCGAATTTCAATTTCTGATAATCTTTAATTTGCTATATATTGTCACCCGAACACCGGAACTCCCTATAGAACCGGCCGGCAGTAGAGCAAGACGGGAAGTATTCAGACCACGCCTACCCATTTGTCTCGTGTCACTAACTGAAAGGATGATTAGGAGAGCGGCGCAAGCCCTGTGCCGTCTGTTTCCCCTCCCACCAGACGTCTCGAAACCTCGGGATAATTGGGCGCGCCGCGAACTTTCCAGAAACGGCAATCTTCCCTATATAAGGCCTGTAGTTGGTGACCTCATAGATTCTCCACACCCATTCTGACATACCTTACATTGAGGATGTTGTGCGCGAACGCTCGCGCACATTGTATGCCAGGATTACGTTCCATCCCAACCACCTAGTGAACACACTAGGGCAGTATGACCACCGTTTACCCAGGAGGAGAAAGAGCTACCGCCTCCCCAAGGACGCCCTTGGGTGGTGAGACCAGCCTCTCATCCCCTCAACTCAACACTCTGTCCCGGCCACACTGGGGCTGGACCTGGCCCGCCGGCTGAACCCCGGCAGCCGGGTCTGCCCCGGTGTGACCCCGATGAACACCATAACCTAACGATCCCCAACTAACCCGACCTCTCGCTCCTGGCCCCATCACGCTGGACGGAACCTGCAACGCAGGCCGCCAATAGCGTGGCGGTTCAGGGCACTGGCATCCTTGGAAGCTACCCCCGCCACCAGGAGCATTAGCAGAGGTCGTATCAGGTCCTTCAGTCAACAACGACATCCAAGCTTTGGAGAAATGACAAACTGTTTAAGACCGCACGGGTAAATCCGCACAGCGGATAGGTACCGTGGCGATCTACCCACCGTCCGGGAGCACCCGGACGACTTGTTCTCGCTCTTGGCTCTTGGCTTGGTCAGTTCAGTTCTTGGCGAGCAGCCGTGAGGAGCGCCCAGTGAGAGAACGGACCGGAAGACTGTGTACGTGTATCGGAGGAGTTGTGCGTAATTATGAGTGCGGAGTGGACCTGTGACAGCCGAACTGGTGAATTGTAATTGTGTGAGCTACGTAATTCTGTGTCATTGGCTATTTGTGTTTCAACTGTAATTCGGTGGAAATAAAGAACATTTTGAGTTGGTGTAATTGGACTTTTAATTTCTCTAACCCACAAAGCTACAATATTCAAAATTGGTAAAAATTAGCCTTGTCTGGGTAAAAATAACCTACTAGTGCCCTTATATTGCATCGAATTGCTTAAACATCTACCCCAACGCCATATTTAGCAGCCAGTGACTATCACTATCAGTGACTATCAGTGACTCTCCCGAATATCAAAAAATGTCTTTGGAGGACGAAGATTTCACAGCAACGGGGGTGTCAGTGACGCGGTAAACGGATGTTTTGAGGACCATGATAAATCGCACTGCAGAGATGTACCTATAATTAAATTCAAATACCAATATGACAAATGTATTAATCTTTCTGGAGATTATGTTGAGAAATAAATTTTAAAAAATCTTTTAATGTTTCATTTTATTGTGAAGGCCGGGGATTATCAGCCGACCCTGGTAGAAGAGTATTTTAAAGTCAGGGATGTTTTTCCTAACTTATTATCGCGTGAATACCATACCTGATATTGAGTTTTCTTTTTTTCATTTAAGCTCTTCACAAACAGGTATAGAGAGGTACGTGCGTGTGCATACACACATACATTTTTCTGAACGTGCTTTTATAGTTGTGTATTTATCATGTATTCTCGATATCAGACATTGAATACATCTAAATTAGAGTTTTAGTAGAACATGTTACAAAACCTCCAACCCATTCTCTCGACCTTATTAACGGAGTTTCTATTAGAGGAATGTGAACAAAGGACTGCCATTCTGTTACCAAAGCGCATGCAGAAAACCGGTTTCAAAACCAAAGGTATGAACATACGCAATCCTTGATCATTGAGATTTAGCTTCACTGATCCTATGGCTACGCTCTTTTGTCATTCCGCACTGCTTCTGTTCTCATTTATAAAAACATCTGAGGTTCAGGACAATGGATTACGCATGTGGTTTTACTGGGTGTTTCTCGTTTAATGTTGGCAGTTCGTAACCTCTCAAATGCAAATAAATCAGAGCCATAGTATGTGGAAGATGATCTATTTTGTCACTTTCAAGTGTTAAGGATGCAATTTTTGTTTCAAAATAGCATAAATATTTTAAGATAAATGAAATCCTTGTTTCAAACCTGCAATAGTATAATTTTCCAAAGGCATGATGATAGATAATTACTCTCATCTTTGGTGACAATCTGGTAGAATTCTTGTAGATGTCTCGGCGCTCTGGAGCAATGAGTCTAACCTCTTTTATCGGAATAGGCTACAATTATTGGAAAATAAACAATACTTCTCCTTTAAATATGGTGGGATTTATTCTACCAAACTATTAATAGATTCTGTTACAATTTTAAATGCTCTAGATGCTGTCCATTCACAAAATGACTTGTTGCATCTTTTCTTTCCTTCTTTCCTTCTTTCTTTTCTTCTTTCTTTCCTTCTTTTTTTTAAATTTACGTTCTCCAACATTAAGTCATATCGGACGATTGGTGAAATGATGCTCAAATGAGTCTAGGGTCCATGGAGCTTAGAGTTACCCAACATTCGTCTAACAGGATAAGTGAAAACCCCGGAAAGAGCCTTATCCAGGTAACTCGCCCTAACCGAGATTCGAACTCGGGACCTCTTGAACGTGAGGCAGACATGCTACCACCACGCTACCGAGACGGGCTGTTGTTGCATGGTTGAGCTTTAAGTTTCTGCAAACTTGCACAGAGACATAAAAAAACACGTATTACTAGGAAGACGTTCCTTTTCAGAATGACGCCGAGCTATCTTAATATTCTGGATTCTCTGCGCACGATGTTTCTAGAACAACTAAATTACTTCTATTCTATTGGTCCACGTCACCACATTAAGTAATTACATTATTGTGATTACCAGAAGCAATACTATTATGTAAGCTGTATCATTCCATGGCCTACCCAATTTCCTATTCTGTACAAATTATTTTTTAAAGAACAATTCATATGAAATTCTTAAATATTTAAAAAATATAAAATAACCGCCACAAACCTCAATTATGGTTTAAGTGTATAATACGTGTCTGAATTTAAGTAAATTAAAAGTGTTATGAATATTTACTGAGCGGAATGGGTCCGGCGGCTTCGTGTGTGACCCGAATTCGGGAGACCCTGCTTTAATCCCCGTGGCTAACCTACCTATCCCATGGGCTTTTTGATGGTTTCCCCAGGTCATTTGATGAATTATGGGTAGGTAAACTACATCTCCCGAATTCCCTGTCCTTCAGTTTCATCTCACATCTGATGGTCTCTTTCAGGGTAAAAGTGTCGGCAGGTGTCTCGGCGCTGCATAGCAGGATGATATTCTCCTAGTATATACTTCCTCCAGTGGGACGGTGTCCGGTTCAAACGGGCCACCTGGAGGTCCGTTTCAGGACCACGGTGGGTGAGATGCTGGTTGCTTGCCAGGAAGTTTCCAACTGGACAATTGTATGGACCCTGCCCTCTGCTTTGTCGTGGCTCCTTGGGAAGGCCGCCCTCTGTTTCTCGCCTCCTCCTTCCTCCCGAGGATGCCCCACTTGGGGGCTTAGGTAAAATAGGCGGTTTAATATTCTCATTTTAAATGTTGACACGTTGTAATCTCTCAACCTCCACCTGTTGGCGCAAACAAACCAGAGACCTTACAGGAAGGTTTTCTACCTTTTCCACTCTTATGTGTTCGAAATGCAATACCTTTAAAATCTCCAGTATACGTATTTTAAAGTAAATGTAATCTTTATATCAACTTTAATTTCGGTTAAAAGGTTTGATATATGATTGATTTTAACTAAATTAAAAGCATTGTGAATATTTGATAATTTTGACAAAATACTTTATTTGTCGCTCCTGCTTCCACCACTAGAGGGCACTGGGTGGCTTTCAACTAAAGTAATTCAGAATTGAAAGCTAGCCAATATTTGGGTGAAAAGTAGTCATATTGTCATCCTATGTGGTATAGACGTAAAATGCACTGCTTTTGTAGAGTAATATTTTGTCTATTTCTTACACTTATATAAAAGTCATTAAAAATAAAGAGCACTTTAGAGGATGCTTCAGAAACTTGAAGATATACTTTATATTTCTTATGAAAATACGAGGTTGGTTCAGAAAGTAGCCTTCGTTTGGAAATAAAATTAAGCCAGTTGAAATATAAAAGTTTTATCACTATATCTGAAAAATACGGCATTTTTCCTATTTCTCCACATATTCTCCGAACAAATTCAAGCACTGTCATACCTTTGAACAGTTATGCGCAGAGGATCTACCCAAAAGTCCGAAGACGCTGGCCTCCTCCTACCCGAGGGCAATGGATAACTCTGGGGGTCTTTCCATAGGGCAGTAGCTGATTTCATAAAAAGCACCCCCCCCTATCGACAACGTCAAGACAGGATGGAAGTGGATATGCCACTTACGCGCATAAACCCCGCAGGGAAGACTACCAATATGACCTCGGTGGGGCTGCCTGGTGATCTAGCACATCTTCTACTAGCTCTGGAGGCTAGTACCCGCGACTTATGAGGCAACGCTCTACCCCCTCCGGGCAGTCGTAGCCTGGTCGGACGTACCCGATTTCCTGCGGGTGTCGAGAACACACTGCACCCTCGAGTACAACCCAATCCGCACAACTCTCCGACGGGAGGGGCTCGGCAGTTCGGACCGAGGTTCCTCTAGTAACGTCAGAGGTACCACGAGTGCTAAGGGTCCGCAGCGCTCCCACCACAGCAGCTGAGGGGATCGGATCCCCTCCCCTACGGGACATACCTTTTCACAGTCCTTAAAATACGTTCTGCATAAAACTCTGCCGTCTGAGAATGTAGGTAACCCATCACGGAGTGATGAAGTTCTTTGTCATTGGCAAAGCGCTGAGACACAAGCCACCGTATGGGAACAGATGAAAATCACTTGGAGTCAAGTCCGGACTCTACGGATTGGTCAAAAACTTCAAATTTGAAACTGGCCAAAAGTTGGTTTGTTCTTCGAGTTGTTTGTGGGCGACCGTTGCCATGCAGAAACACCAGATGTCAGAAGACTACAATACTTGTTTTGGATTACCCTTCTTAGTCAGTTTTAAATTTCACTGTAGGCTTCAGAAGTCGCTCGCGCCATGTTCCATCCCAAAAAAAAAACCGTAGCCATGACTTTCTTTTCTGACGAAGTTTGACGGGCTTTCTTTTGCTTGCTCGGAGATTGGAGATTCGGTATGTCCCCATTGCACTTACTGCAGTTGTGTCTCAAAATTCTTATTGCCGGTAACAATTCGGTTCAAAAATGCTTCTCCTTCAGTGACATACCAAGAGAGAAAGTCTGTGGCATGGCTTACTGTTTTGGTTTTGTGGTCGTCAGTCAGCAGTTTTGGTATTACTCGACAGAGCGTTGAGGCATATTGACCTGCAGGTGACCAGCGCTGTGATCGTCTCTTATCTGGTCTATTAGAGGAGTGAAATATTAGTAGACTATGAACAGTAAGCTACGAAACACAAATAGAGCGATTGGAAGCTGCGTGTGTCTATGTGATATGTTTTCCTGCGCCTGCAGATGTATGACACATTGATGTCCAGAAGACATGATCACATCTGAGCAGACTATACATACACTAAACTCACCGTGTATGTGTGATAAGCTGAGGCAAACATCTCTGTGTTGCGAATTTTTGTCGATACGCTTTCTCACTTTGCCATGTAGTACCCAAAGCGCACAAAACTTGAGACAGCCTTGGTATTTGGTCACTATTTCTTTCAAAAGACTACGAAAAATTTCTGGACAATGATCGGAAAGTTCCGTTATCGTGAACCGATGGTTCTCACGATTTTTCCATCGACTTTGTTCACCAGGTCATCTTTGATAAGAGTAGTTTTCTTCTTAAAAATGTGCTCTTCCATTTTTAAAAACTGCTACCCACTGACGGACAATAATGTTGGGACCATATACTTCACACAATTCACGACGAATTTCGGCTAAGTGATGTTTTGCCAAAATAAATCTTATAACACCGTGCACCTCACACTTGGCGGAATTTTCTACTATGGCGCTCGTATTTTCAGCCATATCTAGCAAACGCGCGACAGTACGATGCTCTCTTTGGACAACTAGAAGAGCATTGAGCATTGCGTACGCTGATGCGCAGATGATGGCGTTACCCCTACATCTTCTCGCGCTACGCACAAACGGGGGTTACTTTCTGGGCCACTCTCGTATTTTAAAAAAGTATAGTGTTAGTCAAGATCGTTAATGGAATTTTTGAGAAAATTTAAATATTCGATAAATGACCTATGTGGACGATATTTGGGTGTTAAGCTTTTTCTATAAATCTTCATGTCGTGGCGCGCCTTGGTAACGTGGTGGTAGCGTGTCTGCCTCACGTTCAAGAGGTCCCAAGTCAGGGACCTCTCGGTCAGGGTGAATTACCTGGATACGGTTTTTCCGGGGCTTTCCCTTATCCTGATAGACGAATATCGGGTAACTCTAAGCTCTAAGGACCCCGGGCTCATTTGAGCACCATTTCACCCATTTCATTCATCGTCCACTAAGACTTAACGTTGGAGGACTTAAATTACAACAACAACAACAACAAATCTTCATGTCATGTCTTTGACAGGTGATGAGTCCAAATACAAAGAACACATAAGTATACGCACACCCTTTTCTAAAATCTTTTCTTCGATTCAGTGGGTCTCAAACCTGTATTTTTTGTGACATAAATTACAATATTTCTTCTACTTACTGAAAATACTTAGTACACAAAGTAATAAATACATATGCGTGTATCAGGTGGAACTTTTAATATTTTATTGTGCTGCATGATACACGGAAATGACCACATTACCTCCCAGTTGACATAAATACGTACATTAACCTAGTTTTGGATTAATAAAAAGCGCTGAAATGACACGGCGTCTACATTAAATCTACATAATCGATATACATACTTCCATATATGACGCGGTTATTGCAACGTAATTTTGACTGCACTCTCCAACATTTCAAAGCCAACGGTCTGTTTCACAAATGTGGCGACTGTCCACCAAAAACAAACCGTCAAGAAGACAGAAAGAGTAAAAAAAACTTTATAATTGTGCAGAAAATTACAAACAGATTTTGTAAATATTTTAAATATTTTCTGATAACAAATTGTGACTTAAAGGGTTCATGGAATTAAAAGTCCAGGTTATAAAAACCAAAAATTACCCTTTATTTCCTTAGAAACACACTTTGTCAACCTTTACAGTTACTAAATTACGTCACATACACAATACAATTTGCAAAGTCAATGACCACATACTCAGCTCACACAGCTGTTCACGCACGCGAGTTCAATTAACAACTGACTGTCACTGGCAGGCAGTGGCTCCTTTTACAGTTACTCACTATTCCAGAAATTCGTGGAAAGTTCTCAAACAATCAAGTTAGAAGAAAGACGAACTCTCCAGAAATCCCCCCGTAGGGGGAGGGATTCGTCCCTTTCAGCTGCCAAGGTGCGGGCGCTGCGGACCCCTAGCACTCGTGGTACCTCTGCCGTTACTAGAGGAACCCCGCGCCGAACATTCGAGCCCCTCCCTCTAGGAGCTGTTCGGATTGGGTTGGACTCGAGGGGGCAGTGTGTTCCCGCCACCCACGGCAAATTGGGTACCTCCGACCAGGCCTTGGCCGCCAGGAGGGGGTAGAGGGTTGCCTCATAAGTCCCGGGTGCTGGCCTGCAGAGCTAGTAGCTGGTGTGCTCGATCACTGGCGGCACTACCAAGGTTATTGGTAGCTGGTTCATTAAGGACCGGCGCGTAAGTGGCGTATCCACTTCCGTCCCGTCTGCCGTGTGCAGCGGGGGGGGGGCAGTTTATAAAATAGGTACTGTCCTACGGTAAATATACCCGAGAGGCCCGTGTTCCGGTCCTACGGGTCCAGGACTAATGGGAGTAGATCCTCATATTAATTTTCTCCAGAAATCCGTCTCCTTCCCCCCGCCATTTCGGCGAGCTTTAATCTCCGCACTGCGCTGTCCGTCTCTTTGAACTCGTCGCCCGTGCCGCCTCGAATGAACAATACGTTCGCTATAGTATTCAAATTCTGTTTTCTATAATTGCATTTCATCTGTCATGAAAATATACAAAATAATGTTCGCAAAAAAGTATTCATTGTTAAGTTTTGTTTGTGTCTGAGGGATTTTCTTGTCGCATTCTTGAAATACCAGTGACGTTATTCTAATAAAATGCTTGTTTTTAATTCAGGGACTCTTAAACGTGTATTTCCGGTGAATCTCGTCATCGAATGTTGCAGTGAAATACAATGTTACTCTTTTTACTACAGAGCATGACTCCGTGAACTTAAGAACTAGGGATATAAAAAGAAAAACGAAGGTAAATCTTTAAATGAAATTTCAATTGTTTTGAGATTTTAGTGTTCTTCAAAAAGTCTGTCGGCATTCGGATAAGGACCAAATTTCGCGTTTAAATCCAGTATCTTCTAATGCTGTGGCATGCAGATCTTTTAGAAAATGACTTCACTTGAATATTTAGCTTTGTTTTTAGGAAAGCAACCTTTACTTGTCTGATTGAGATAATATGTGTTTGTCATATTAGTATTATAAATCAACATACATTTTGTTGTAGCTGAGGGCCGAGCATATCGTACGCACAGAAATATCCTATAGCGCCAGCTGACTGGTTGGTCGGAGAGCATGAAATCCAGAAGCGCCATTGAAAGATAATATTTTTATAGATGCTTTGTGCTCACCTACAGATATGAATGTATCTGCTAGAGTTAGCAGTTTTATGCGAAATTAGCTGTTAGCTACTGACGTTGGTAATAACCTACTGTGTGTGCCGTTTAGTGCGCGATACAAGAGAAATCCAGTGTTCGATACTCTGATAATGCAGTAGAAGGGAGAATAGTCTACTTCGCGCGTGATTCACTGAAGTGAAGCGACAGCAAAAAGTGGACAAAATCGTAATATCTTTAATTTTCCGTAAATCATATGCAATGTCCTATTTATTTGACTGAATTGTTATTGGTTTGTACAAAATCATAAAAGATAGAAAAAGGATTAATACAGAACAAAGGTAGAGAATATTGAAATACAGTTACATGGAGTGAAATAAGCTGGGAGATCGTACTTTAGGAATATGGGTTCGATTTCTAAAGATTAATCACTCACTTCGTGGTTTTACATCTTTGTAAAATTCAATGCTGGAATAGTTTATTTTTTACAACTTTTTTCTTTCCCTTCTTTCTATCATTTTGCTTTATAGGTAGGCTTATGGGCTGTAACATGTCTGACAGTGTTGCACATATCTCTGACCCACAACGTGGATACAGTTCCCACCGATTCCACAATAGAAGAGCCTTCTGTGAACAGACCGCCGTATCAAGTTCTACGTGACACTGGTGGGAGGTCTGCCTGCTCCCTATAGCATCATGCCTTGCTTCACCTCTTGTAGCTGTCGTGTCAAGTGCTAAGCATAAAATAGCTGCTTTGAGTCGAGGTATAGGGTGTCCTCTACCTCCTAAGGGGCTGTAATCCCTACAGTTGCTGTGGTGAGGACGCTACGGAGCCCTAGATGCCATGGATGATTTGACTTACCAGAATTACATTGCGCCGAAAATCTGAGTCCCGCTCGTACAGAACTGTTCGGATTGGGTTGGTCTCGGTGAGGCAACTCGAAACTCATATGAGTTAGTGTAAAATATATCTTATATTTGAAATTATATTAGAATTAAGTTGTTCACTGCAGTACAGCTTCTATCATGTGGTCTACTAAATGTAAGGGAAGATATCGTTACTTCTTTATTAGCTGAAGTAAGATATGAAACGATTTCTATCGGGATAGCTGCGATCTCTACTGCAGCCTGTAAAGGATGTTGTCACTACTTGTTTCCAGTCAAGCTGCTTTACTTCAGTAGCAATGTCAGCCTAATTATAAAATGGACTATACTTTAGGGTAGTAATCCAGTTGTGAGATACTCTAATAACATCAGTACTATCCTGAGAGACGAGGGTCGGCGTGATAGGTCACCCCTAACGAGATGCGTGGTTGTCTTCCCCTCTGGAGATGATGCGATTAAGTGAGTATTCACTTTCACCCCTATGTGGGCGGCTTTTTAGATCCAGGTATTGAACACTACTCTTCCCTGGTGATAAACCACCCTTCCCCGGTCATATTCAAAATTCTCAGGTTGTATCTGTAGTGTTAGCCGTTTTGGAAACATTTCAAACAACAGGTTTGCAATTTTTCTAAGCTGAAGCTCATAAAATGTGATCTGACGGATGTGTCATTTAACGGAAATGCTTGAAAGTTTGTGATTCTTGTTTCATTTGTCTCCAATACAAGAGCATCTATAAATATTTGAATGCTGTTTCCGTTTTGGATTTTCACCTTTAAGCACATTATGTAGAGGACAAAACACTGTCAGCTGGGTTTGACTAGCACGCCACTGAACGTCAAAAAGAACAGCTAGAGACGTCGACATTGTATTACAGCAGATTATATCCGCTTTTCTTCTTGCAAGATTATTCGCAACAATGCTGCTCTCCAACCGAGTAGAAGATCTACCACCGAGAGGGGGAGAGAGAGATGAAACAAAGCAAATGACTCTTCATCTTCCGCAGTTAACGTCGCGACATCTCTCTTTCCTTTCTCGTACTACACTCAATTAATATCCACTTACCTACATACGCTCTTGTATATGCATTTCACTATTTACCATCCATAACATCTTCTCGGTTTATTAATATGCTTTCTCTTTTCTGTGATACCACACTCCAAATAAGTATACGTACTTCTTATTTTCCAAAAGACTCTTAACAATTTTTATTAAAACGTTAGCTAGCTTAACTAACGTTGTAGTATAGAATTTATAACTTTTATTTATTCCTTCGCTCTTTACGAAGTTATTGTGCGATCTTTCAAAAATTTTATTTGTGCGATATCTATTTTACCCCCTTACAAGAGGAGAGGCTAATAAGTCCCAGGCCTCACAGTAAAAAACAAATTCTTTATTCCTCAACATTAGCCCTCCAGAAGGGCTAATACATTTGTGATATAGGTGTTCTAATTTAAACAATCTCTGTAGTGTAATTTATCATGGACCTCAAAACCGCTTTTTACCGCAACAATGACCTCCTCGTTGCTGTGAAATCTTCGTCCTCCAAGGTTTGAGGTTCCTTTTTTTTCTTTTTTTTTACTTAACGTCCTCCAACGTGAAGTCATATCGGACGGTGAATGAATTGAATGAAATGATGCTCAAATGAGTCCAGGGACCATGGAGCTTAGAATTACCCGACATTCGTCTTGAAGGATAAGGGAAAACCTTGGAAAAAACCTTATCCAGGTAACTCACCCTGACCGAGATTCGAACTTGGGACCTCTTGAACGTGAGGCAGACATGTTACCACCATCATGTTTGAGGTTCGGGAACAAGTGGTAGTCACTGGGTACTAGATCTGGCAAATATAGTGGATATTCAAGTAATTTGAACCTTGATTCGCACATTTTTCCCACTGCATTGACTGAACGATGGGCCGGACCATTGTCGTGAAAAAAACAAGATATTTTTCTTTGCCCAGTGAGGTCGTTTTCTTTTCACCTCATCACTCAGACATTGCAGTAAGCTTGCACAGTAACCACCAGTGATACTTTTACACTTTTCCAAGGAATCATTAAAAGTAATTCCCTGTGCACTCCAGAAAACACGCGCCATATCCTTCTTAGCTGACAAAATTGGCATTGCTTTTATTAGAGTTGGTTCACCTGGTGCAACCCACTGTTTGACTGTGATTTACTTTCTAGAGTGTAGTGACGTATCCAAGTTTGATCCATGGTAGTAAGCCGTCTCAAAAATTCACTGGAGTTTTTACAGTAGAACTCCAAATTCTTAATAGAAAGAGTTTTTCTTTGCAACCTTTGGTCAGGTGTCAACAAACGGGGCACCCATCTTGCACTAATCTTCTGAAAGCCCAATGCATTAATTAAAATATTAGTTGCACATTATTTTAATATGTTTACTGCTTCTGCTACTGCTTCTCAAAACAACTTTAATCTGTGGTCTTCCAGTACTAAACGATGAATTTGTTCAATTATCTCTGGAGTTGTGATTTCCACAGGCCCTATTGAGCGAGGCTCGTCACTAGTGCTCGTACGTCCAATTTTAAACTCTTCAATCCACCTTTTAATCATTGTATATGAAGGGGCAGAGTATTTCAATAAACTGTTCTTATCCTCCTTGGTTTCATTAGTCGCTAAGCCTTTCAAATTGAAGTATTTAATCACTGCTCGATTTTCCAAATCCTCCATTTTCAAGAAACCTCTACACTTGTCTTGTTTAAAATACTATTGACCTATACCTATAAGCTGGTCTATACTTAAACTATATGATGCTATTCGTGAAACTATAGCACAGTGGCGCTATTTCTATGTGAGGCCCGTACTTATCAGCGTACTCTAATAATTATAATGTCGTACAGTCCCAAAAAATCAAAACAATGGGTAAAAACCCGAAGTATATTTTCCAAAAATCGTCTGATTTCCTTAACTACAATCATCAAAGTCTTGGAAGTTTTGAATAGTTTATAAGTACTCTTTAGTGGTGGATGAATAGTCAGTGAGAATGTTTCGAGTAATTTTTAGAAACTGAAGCAGCTTTTATCCTGAAACTTTGTGTCACATAATTACTTAATAACATCTACAAAAAGAAAATAGTTATATTATCAGAAAATGCTTACGTATACGTCAAAATAATACTCTGCACTCCCAGGACCTCAAGTTAACTTCTTTTTAAAACACTCATTCCGTGGCCATGAAGAAAAACATTGTCAGTTAATATAAAATACGTTTTTCTGAATTCTAATGTTAGCGAATTTCTCTGTTTGTTGAATTATGAAACGTGCTCTGCTGACGAATTTGGTTACAATATAAATAAAAGGATATAAAGCAAAATATTCCTAAAAGAAACGTTTGGATCCCATGTATACATTTATATAATTTGAAAAAAGACTGCTAAGAAGTTTTGGCACTCTTTTGTTACACACACATATCTGCAGTATTTTAAAAGCAGCAATGAAACAAATTCGACACACGATATCGCCTTTTGTTTTCAAATACTGTCTTCTATACCACGGCCGTCCTTAGTTTATGGAGAGATGTAAACAAAGCGGGAAATGTATTATTTCGCCGGCGGCTGTGATTGGAGGGAATATACGCGCTATTTTATTCCTACATGGCAAACATGTGCGCTGTCAACGAACTTCTGTGCTAAGTTTTGCTTTGCCTTTCCAATTTTTTAAGTAGCTTATGCGGTCGCACTTTTACGTTAAGATTAAATGCAAAGGTGTAATATAATTGTCGTTTTTACAGACTAAAAAGTGACTGAATGCTTGCTAAAATTACTCATTTATTTGATTTATTCACATAACTCCACCTCATTTTTAATTAAAAATTAAAACACTAGCCTTTCTGTGGAATAATAGTACTAGATAATTGTCTGTAGCCACTTTGGCAATGGCTTGAAAATTCTACTGGCATGCAATTGAAAAAAGAAGTACTTTACGTACCTGATTGCAATCTGACCACGGAATAATTCATTAAACAACTTCCGCTTCCGAATTTTCCTTTGATAATTCCTGCGATATAACAATGTATCTTCACACTCAACAATTATATTTTTTCTCTTTCTGTTCACAAACATAAAACCTATATAGTGAAGACTGGTATGGAAGCTCATTTTATAAAGCTAGACATTTCGGAGGTTACTGTTTACTGCTTTAAGCTTTTTTGTAAACAGGTGTCTCGATTCTTTTAAAGAAGCTATGAACCTTGCTACAAATAGTACTTTTAACAAATTTATCATTTTTACCTTCTATAACTGACTTCTTTCTGGAGTAGAAAGCCGTCCCATTTTTACAACCTCACTTCCAGCGGCATTAATACTTGGCGCTGAAACACTGGTTGATTCTGCTGACAAATTAACAACGTCGTCAAATGCTAAGGTTGAACATTTCCCACAGAACTTGCAAAACACGTTCAATATAATTTGTTTTTCACCAATTGTGATGGTTTCCCTCTGAGATATTTTACATATTTGACGGAAGCAGCCCTGTTTTAAACTAATTTTCTTTTAAACACCTCACGCGCATCGTGTACTCTGACTAATACATACAAATTACAGTTACATTTATTAAATAAAACACTAATTAATTACTGTTTGACTGTTGCATTTTTAATAATGTGCAGTTGTTCATATATTCTGCATTAAAATGCTATGCGAACTATATTTTCCATCCACATAGAGTTACAAGGCTAATAAGCCAGTGATGTTGCACAGGTGCATGTAATTTTGTTTACATCACCACATAAACTAAGGATGGCCCCATTATCATGGCCATCTATGTATTTTCCTTTGAATGAGATGTGTCAACCTTGAGACCGACTCCAATATGGTTCTCTTAAGAATATGCTGTCAGATGCTCTTAACTGTGAGATGATTTGTTCACGATATGCGTGGCAAGGTGGCAATGGACTCACTAGTTAAGCAAGCTGATAATTTATCAACTGAGGTTAATAAAGAAATGTTTGAAGCATGCAAGCTGTGGACTCTTTCAGTTTTTAAGAATTAAACTATTTCTAAATCTTATCATTAAAATTTGGGATTAGTGAATATATTTGCAAAGTTCTGTCTTAATAATTTGAAAACAACTGCCTCTCTTATAATAATCTGAGTTGCCGAGAGCCCCAAAATACTAAGCGGAAGGCGTCCCCGTATTGGTAGGAAGATCTATATAAGTTGAGAACGACCTTTAGGCGCTATTGATGATACGAAGTATCACTTCCCATCAACGTTTCTGTGCATGTTGCCAACTCTTAAAGTGTAAACGTTTGTCTGAAACCTATCTGTTACTACGTGGTTACCTAAATTGTAAAAAAAAAAAATATATTATTTCAAACTGTAGTTTGTGTAATCCTATTCTAAGTACTTTGGCGACAGCCTGACCCTTTAATTAAATGCCTTTCACGGGATCTGACTTTTGCACTAAGGTTTACTGATACAATGAATTTACTAGAACCCTAATTAACTACATAGTAAGATAGTCACTAATGACTCTTATTATCTGACCAGACGTAACTGAGGGTTCTTCTAATTATGCATTGTTTTTAACAAATGGAAATTATTTATTGCAATTATTCAGTATCACCTTGCCAGAGTAACAACTATTTGTCACTCCATGATATTCTGAACTTAATGTTGAGGACTTTTTTAGAACCATGTTCTTTTGTAACAGCAAGAACAAGGTATTTGTAAATTCTCTTAAATATTTTGCTGGTCTATGAATTGAATGTATATGCCTTGCACAGCCCCGATATCCGTCAAAAATAGTTTTCATTAATTTAAGAATTACCAATATGGCCTTCAACATTCATCTAATATCATATATTAGTAATATAGATACATGTTTTATTTCTTTAGAATAGTATGGTAAATTCTGGTGAAATCATTTAATTTTCTGAATAAAACAGTTTAAACAATTTTGTAAATAACGGATAATTTTGGATGGAGGAATATTTTAAAAATTCATGTTCTGTTCTTGGTAGATGTTGCACTTAAAATACGGTTCGACATTTCTGTCTTTGAGATTTACATTTCATAGACGAGAATCTTTCTAAAAATGCATTTGTTTTACTGAGGAATCTCAAGGCATGTTTTCGAAGAAATATGTATTTATATGGAACTTTTAGGTATTACACTGCACTTCCTTTATGTCTCTTAAAAGGAAGGGTATATGTTCTTACAAATTAATAACAAACTCTTGAGATTTATTGCTGTAACAGATCTCTGACAGGTATTCGATAACCACAGAGCCTCTACTGACATGCTGACTGATATAAAGAGGTGGTACCTAAATAAAGAATGCATCTGTTCTAAGGTTACGCCTAACCAGAGCTGCAGATATGACCCTCCTGGTCCAGCAACACTCACGTACTGAGAGTTACGAGAGAAGGGGAGGTTTTTGTGATAGGGGTAAGCACGGACCATCTTTATATCAACTGATAAGTGCATAGCAAAACCTGATCGCTCCAAGACGTAAACAAAACACTGCTACGTGTCCCGCGACCTGATTGGTTTGTCTAATTTACAATGGGCGGATCCAGCAGCGGGAGTATGATTTGGGATGCTGGACTGGAGTGCCGTTGTTAAATTAAAAACGGAAAATACCTCGGTCTTGCTGCTGTAGGCGATGTTGCAATGATTACTTGTTTTCCCCTTAACGCTCAACTTAAACATATGATATCTAGGTTTCTGGATAAATACGTGTTTCGAGGTCCTCCTTATATGAGTGTGGGTGAACAGCATTTCAAAGAGTAAGAGTTAGATAAGTACCACATTAGGTGTTTATGTCCCTTTGCTTACCCTTTTGTGCTTAATTGTACGATTTAAATAGATATAATTTTTGCGCAATAACTTAGTCTACCCTGTTCCATGGCACAGCAGACAGCTGGAGGATAGAGCTGTGGTTCTCGGCCACGCAACATGAGCCTGATTAATCCCACCCATGTGAGTGTGGATTTTAGGTATCGGGTTAGGATCGCTGGCAATTATTATTATTATTATTATTATTATTATTATTATTATTATTATTATTATTATTATTATTATTATTATTATTATTATTATTATTATTATTATTATTATTATTATTATTATTATTATTATTATTATTATTATTATTATTATTATTATTATTATTATTATTATTATTATTATTATTATTATTATTATTATTATTATTATTATTATTATTATTATTATTATTATTATTATTATTATTATTATTATTATTATTATTATTATTATTATTATTATTATTATTATTATTATTATTATTATTATTATTATTATTATTATTATTATTATTATTATTATTATTATTATTATTATTATTATTATTATTATTATTATTATTATTATTATTATTATTATTATTATTATTATTATTATTATTATTATTATTATTATTATTATTATTATTATTATTATTATTATTATTATTATTATTATTATTAAGCTTTAATTATCTATTTTAAAATAAAAAATTATAAAACATTTTCAGATTTGAAATATTTAAATAAAAAATTCAAAATGCAGATGACCTCACAGACTATCACTACAAAATTAAATAGGCATTAATATACAAATATAATAATTTGAAACATAAAACTTTACTTATCTTAAAAGAAAATGTTGGAAATTTTCTTATTAATTTATGAGGATCTCGATTTCGTGAAAACTCAGTCACATCATCACCTACAGTCACTAGATGTCACTATGTTTTTGCCAGTAGTACGCAAATCTGAAAATGAAGTAAGTTTTAAATACCGGCAGTCGATTATGTTTTTAAGTTTATTTATTTTTAGATTTTGGTAGGACTGACAAAACCATAGTGACCTCTAGTAATTGTAAAGTTGACATCGAGCTTGTTTTTTTTTTTTTTTTTTTTTTTTTTTTTTTTTTTTTTTTTTTTTTTTTTTTTTGTAATTTTACGTTCTCCAACGTTAGATCATATCGGACGATGAATAAAATAGGTGAAATGATGCTCAAATGTGTCCAGGGTCCACGGAGCTTACAGCTATCTGACATTCGTCTTTAAGGATAAGGGAAACCCTCGGAAAAACCTTACCCAGGTAACTCACCCTGATTGAGATTCGAACTCGGGACCTCATAAACGTGAGGTAGACACGCTACCATCTACGCTACCGAGGCGGGCAACGAGCTTGTTTGAGCTGATGATGTGAATGACTTTTCAGGAAATCGCGATCCTCATCAATTAATAAGGACATTTTCATCAATTTCTTTTAAGATAAGTGAAGTTTTGTGTTATAAATTATTATATTTGTATAGTATTTGTTGCTTCACTGTAACTAGCTTCAAATTTTGGTATTAAATTGGAATATTTTATTCGTTACATTACCTTAAACTTATGGTATTTGAATCAAGATTGATGAAGTAAATTTTAGTTTCCCTATGCCTATGTTGTAAATAGACAGAGTATTGCATTTTGCCCACAAATTACATTTATAAATGTCACCCGCAGTACATATTTTGAGTCTCCTGAATCTAAAGAGACACAGGTGTTTCGAAAGATTTCAATATCCGCAATTACTGGTTTTTTCCGTCCGAGACTTAATGTTGAAACTGCACTTTTATTTTACTTTGCACACACAGAAACTCGACGGGCATATGGTGTTTGGTACTAAGGGTCAGAGTGCGCTGACCCAGAAGTATCACACGATGTATTGAGGGCATTAATAGCAGAGAATTTTATCGACAGGACAGCTATTAAAGTAGAACTTCTTTGGATTTAACAGCAAAAGAGATATGATAAAAAATGAACATCAATGAAGCTGTATAAAACAATGGAATGTCATTACTGTTTATTGCTCAGAGATATAGACCATGAATACCAATCATGTGCTTAAATTACAATCAGTAGGAATGAAATCACTTAGATCAATAGCAGATATACAAGAATGGAGATGAAAAGAGATAATGAAATGTGACAACTCTTAAATTGTGGAGAGTTCTACAGTAAATTAACAAAATACAGAAGAAACTGGTAACACACACACACACACACACACACACACACACACACACACACACACATATATATATATATATATATATATATATATATATATATATATAAAGAACCCCAAAAAGAAGGAATAGTTTCAACAAGAAATTGCAGCCGTAAACACCTCAGGTAATGCTATGTCGTCCAGTAGAAGCAGAAGAATCCGCCAAGTAGAATCCTGTAAGAGATATTTTATTGTACGTATTTTAAACCGTAACAGACATTATTTTCTTATAAATTCTGATTTACGTATAATTATATCATTACTCTGCATTACTCGGAGAGTTTTAATGGATTACATTTGGCCCATGGATTGAAAATGTTCAGTTCATTGTATAATTATATTAAATACAATACTATTTTAGATATTTTAAAAGTAACCTTAAGAGTATCTTAAACAAAATGTGTCTGTTAAGGCTTACGTGTAATTAAGGTAACTTATACCCTTATATGACTTATGCCTTGGAAGCACTACAAGATAAAGATAAATATTTATTTACCCATCCACTTATCCCAGCCATTGATCTACTTAACTGTCTACCTGAATTTGTCAACTCTTTGTAATTTTATATGCTGCTGTTATTCATTTTTTCCTTATAATATCATGTAAAACTGTTCCGCATTGAAACTTTAAATTTTAACATACAACGAAAAGTGCAATTAATTTTTAGTAAATCCTTGAATCCATGAACATATAGTGAAATAAAAACAAATGTTCTGAGTTTCAATTATTTTTCTTTCCTTAACCATACTTCAACAAACAATTTTTAATGAGGTTTTCTGCGGTTTCTTTGGATTAGGCCCCGAGAATAGAAATATATTTAAATATGTTTAAATATGTGGTTTAAGAATCAATATGGACATGTTAGAATAAGCAAGAAAAGTAATTGTTAAAATCCGTAGGTCATGAGATTACGCTACATGTAAGTGAAATAATGTTAATTTTTTATAATTGGCAGTTTTAAAGATGAGATTATGTTATGTGTGACATGGATCAGTAAAAAATTAGGTTTGGTTGGTAGTGAAGACAACGATTGAAGGAAAACTCGATAATCTTGGTAAAACAGCTAGGAAAGAAAGCGTCTTTCGATTTTGTAAAGTCGAAGAGAGCAGATGTGTTCTGGATTATAGAAGATTATAAAGAGCTAACACAGACTTTTAGAAAATTGTACCAACAAAACATCATTCTTGTGTAAAGTGTTGTATAGAAAAATGGCATAAGGTTTCGCAATTAAATTACAAGGTTGGTTTTTATAAGTTAAACAAAATATACTTATATCTGTACTTATTTAAATAAAGAATTGTTTCTCTTGCGACCTCGGTAGGGAAAGGGTTTCTCATGTAGCGAGTGAAGCTACACAGAACATTTTACGAGGGTTGTTCAATAAGGAAAGGTCATAATTTTTTACGGTCATAATTTTTCGCACTAAAATTCAATCTTATTATATTCTGTTAGCTTAATGTGAAACAAACACGCCGTAGTAGTTTCATTGTTGGTACTCCTGGTGCCCGCCTATGAGAACCAGTTAAGTTCAGACCTGTTCAGTATCGCCTACCGCTGCAATGGAGGTTACATGCAGTTAAAGTTGATTTTAGAGGAAGATCCGGAGTTTCTATCAAAGTTAATCACTGCCAATGAAACTTGGCTACATCATTTTGATCCAGAACAAACAGCAAAGCTCACAGTGGATGTCTCCTTCAACACCAACCCTCAAAAAGCAAAAGTGGTTGCTTCTTCTGGGAAAGTTATGGTCATCTTATTCCTTGATATTTATAAAATGATTTATCATTATGTTGTACCTGCACACACATCAGTAACTGGACAATAACACCGGGGTGACCTGAAAACATTGCAAGTCCATATCAGGCGCAAAAGACGACATTTTCGTGAAACAGGCTGGATGCTGCATCACGATAATGCGCGGCCGCATATTGCCAATGTTGTTGCTGAATATCTTGCAAGAATCAACGTGAAGTGTATCCCTC
This sequence comes from Mantis religiosa, assembly GCA_030765055.1. Lineage (NCBI taxonomy): Eukaryota > Metazoa > Arthropoda > Insecta > Mantodea > Mantidae > Mantis > Mantis religiosa. The sequence continues at coordinate 52,929,703 of CM060947.1, read as the reverse complement.
CCTATAGTCCGTATTTAGCCCAATGTGATTTTTTCTATTCCCTAACTTAAAGAAACGCCTTCTTGGGAGGCATCATCCATCATCAGTAGTGAAGGCTGCGGAGGCAATTTTGAAGGATCTCTCAAAAATGGTTTCCAGCATGTCTCTGAAGACTGGCAGAAACGCTGGGACAAGTGCATCGCATTCAGGGTGACTATTTTGAGAAGGACAATCAAATTTATGAGGATGAGTAAAGGTACGTTGTCAAAAAAAAAATGTGATCGTTGTTTACTGAACAGCCCTCGTAGATACATCTGAGTGCCAGATTGGTCCGGTAAGAATTATCAACCCGTGACTTCCTCATCTTCTTCTTGGAGGGCTGAATTTAACCCGCAACTTTAATCACAACGCAGGACGACTGCAGGTGGGAATAATAACGTTCCACATGATCGCTGCAGACTTCGAGAACACCATCTTTCCATCTCATCGCCCCTAAAATCCCGCTACGTGATGTACTTCACTTGAATCGAGGTGAACGCTTCTGAAATGGTTTTGTCACATTTTCGTTGTAGATACAATGGGAGTAGAGGGTGAAGGTAGACTTTGCCAAATCTTTTAAGAGCCATCCCAATGAGATGGTTTTGAAATTCTGTTATCTTGTTTTCTCATTTGAGAAGTATAGATATTGAAAATTTCCAACCAATATCAAGGTATATCTCGGAAATTACTCATTTTCCAAAATATGCAGTTGGTATATTTTGGTTTAACAAGAATTACGTCTTTTTGTGTGGTATTTTTTTTTAATTTACTTCCTCCAACTTTAAGTCATATCGGACGATGATTGGAATGGGTGAAATGATGCTAAAATGAGCCCGGGGTCCATAGAGCTTAGAGTTACCCGACATTCGTCTTTCAGGATAAGGGAAAAACCCAGAAAAAACCTTATCCAGGTAACTCACCCTGACCGAGGTTCAAACTCGGGACCTCTTAAGCGTGAGGCAGATATGCTACCACCACGCTACCGAGGCGGGCTTTTGTGTGGTAAGGCTTCGCCTATCTCCTAAGGTTTATTAGTTGTACAAAAGTCGTTCAGAATGAAGAGAATTTACAAACTACTTCCAGAAATTTCAAGACAAACATTTCATCTGCAATAAAAATAACTTAGCACCTGTAATTTATTTTTTAATCGAAATCTTTAGTACTTCTTATTAAAATCATAAATTTCCAAATATTTTCCAGGTAGAGAATAGTTATGTTTGGGAACATTTCCTTATAAACGTCTCGTTCTTGGAACATAATGAATTTATACTACCAAGTTTGCTATTTAATCTCTGTTTATTTTGGAGTTATGTATTTATGTTTTATTTTTTTCACTAAAGGAGCATATTTTTTGTTGTGAAATATCGAAAACGCATTTCAAAGCTTCTTGCCTATTATGTACGCAGCTTTCGCAGCAATGGTTTGAACAAGCTATAAAGATAAATATACATGGAATGACATGTGAGTGTAGATGTAGCTGAAACGCCTGGTGTTAACAATGCGGGGTTGTCAAGGAAACGCAACCCGCAAGGCAGCTCAATCATGCGACACAGTACCCCTGGCTCCATTTACCAATAAAAAGTGTCAATACAACATGAGGGTGGGGGCAGGCCTTAATCGAGCCAGTGATTAGAGAGAGGGTTCGCCATTAATCTGCTAGTCATTAGTGTCAGGTGATTGATAAACTCTCTCAGAAAATATCGGCCCTTTACCTAAGCCCCCTGTTTTAAAAATAACCTCTAGATCTTTATCTATTAAATATGTACCTACAGAACAAGTGTAAAGTTCCACCTCAAGGAAGGGGGAGAGTAGCTAAAATACATGTAGTTTTTATATGACTAATAACCAAAATAATAACATTGAGGATTCATATTGTTGGTCGGTAAAGCTGCATCGAGGATTATGGAAATGTGGCTTAAATTATATTTGGTGTAGGAGTAATTAAACATAGTGCAGATATATGAGCAACAGAAAGACAGCAAATATTTTGGCAGCTTGTGTACAGACGGAAAGCATTAGGAAAACATTGTTATTTGAGATACTTTTTGTCTCCAACAGAGAGAGAATATGTTGGGACTTCTAAGCAGCCAAAATTGGGCAAACTTGGAGAAGAAAAGCTATTTGTGTTAATTTTACTATAGATTTGGTGCTTAATATGTATATCCATGTGAATGTAAGAGTGATTCATTCCCGATTTCACCATCAGATGTTAAAATCAACGTTAGCAAATGTAACGTAACAATTGTCACAGCGCCATCACTACTGTTAAATCTCTTGCATTACATCAACCTGTTTTCTAAGAATGTTAACAAACACGTGTTAACGCCAAGAGACTTGTAAATATTACAGCTATAGAAGGCTATGAATGAATCGTATTATTTTCTGAACGTACTGCGATGCGCTTTTGTTTTCATTTTCGCTACACACAGTTGAAAAGATGGCGGCTGAACAAAATCATAAGGGAATGCATGGGACAAATTTCTCATCGATGGGGCCGCGCCGTGGCTCAGTGGTTAGACCGCTTGGCTCTCACCAAGGTGGCCCAGGTTCGATCCCAGGCGACCGCAAAGTGAGATTTGTGGTGGACAACACGGCGCTGGGGCGGGTTTTCTCCGGGAACTCCGGTTTCCACCGCCATCTCATTCCACCGGTGCTCCATCTTCATCTCATGTATCATCAGTGTCACTGCCTGCGGTGCCGTATGTAGTAAAAGCGGGTGTTAAACACTACACATTTCACACATTTTCTCATCAATGGAAAAAGAACTGTTAACTGAATTGGTTACTAAGTATACGGATATCGTGGAAAATAAGAGGACGGATGCGCTGAATGTAAAAGAGAAAGATGTCAAGTGGGAAAAGATTGGAAACGAATTTAATTCAAATGCATAGAAGCACGATTCCCGTAGGGGAGGGGATCTGTCCCCTTCAGCTGCCGTGGTGCGGGCGCTGCGGACCCTAAGCACTCGTGGTACCTCTGACGTTACCAGAGGAACCTCGGGCCGAACATTCGAACCCCTCCAGAAGGGGAGTTTTTCGGATTGGGTTGCATCGAGGGGGCAGTGTGTTCCCAATACCCGTAGGAGATCGGGTACCTCCGGCCAGGCTCCGGCTGCCCGGCGGGGATAGAATGCTGCCTAAGTAGTCCCGGGTACTAGCCTGCATAGCTATTAGAAGGTGTGCTAGATCATCAGGTGGCCCCACCGAGGTTATTCGGTAGTCTTCCCTGCGGTGTTGACGCGCGTAAGTGGCGTTTCCACTTCCACTCGTCTTGATGTTATTATCGATGGGGGGGGGGGCTTTTTTAAGAAATCAGATATTGCCCTAGTGGAAATTCCCCAGAGTATTTATCATTTCCAGATTGTGGAAGGCCAAGATCTTCGTATTTTCGGGTACATCCTTCAAGCTTACGCTAGAAGCAAGAAACAACTTAGTATTAAGTAAATTTAAAACGAGGTGCGAAGGAGAGAAGTGAGGAGTGACTTGAACGTTTCAAGATACGAGGTGGACAGTGCATTATCCATATAATTCAGTGAATTATAAAATCGCAACAGGCAAGATGGCATATTCCTTTCTATGCATGTTCTAACGTCAGTATTGCGCAAATTTAAAACAAGGTACGACAAAAGTGATGAGTTATTAATGCTTTAATGCTCATTAATGCTTATTAATTTATTAATTCTTGAAGCAAAGGCGAAATCGCCATATTCCTTTTGATGCATATTCTAACCTCTCTTGTATTTCCGCAGTAATCTTCATAGCAACTTGTTTCAACAGTCTATATCTCCTCAAAATCATTTCTCCTCACAGGCCGTACTCTATTATGAATGCCATTTAGACGGTCTTGAAAATAGCAAATTGACATTAAAAGCTGCGTTTACGTCCGCCAGCTTGACTATTTACAATTGTTAAGGACTTCACAACATATGGGTTGTTAGTTTAACAAGAGATATAACGTAAGTGTTAAGGTGAGAGTTGTTGGTGAAATGCAATTTTTTTATAAATATTGTCAAACTTAACGTTTGTTGGTGAAATCGAGTGTCAGAGTGTTTCGTTTGTTTACATTATTGTGAATATACGGTTTACCAAATAAAGGAGCTTTACTAGAGAGAAAGTGTAGTCTCATTATGCATGCTAGTACGTTATTCAATTAATGTTATATTAAGTTCGTAATACATAGAGGAGAGGAGGCTATTATGGAATAGTCGGGTAATATGGAATATCAAGATTTCGGCTCTGTTTGCTGCTGTTATCCTGATGGAGTGCCATAAAGTAGCCAAAGAAGTCTCCCATAATGCACTACTGTGAGAGTTAACAGATTGTTGTTATTTCACTAATTACAGAATAATGTGTGCTTTGTGATATTCAAATGTTTTTTTTTTTTCAGGAAAATTTTCAAGCATTTTAACCCACTAGTACGTAATGACTTTAATATTGATTTTAAGCGTGAGGGACACTAAAAGAATTGTAGTTTGTTATATTGTGGACGTTTTTTAGCTATCAGTGTTTTGTGCATTACTTTCATGGTTCATTGTCCAAGATGTTGTGTCGGGTATTATTGAATACCAGGTATTTTTAATACAGAACGTTAAAGTATAATGTTCCATATAACCATACAAGATATACTAAATAGAAGTATAACCTAATTTAAATCCAAAATATATACATTTTTAATAATTAAATGCATTTAAATTAAACAAAACCTATCTTTTATCTTATTCTAGACTTTGCCTATGGTATAGGTCTATAACTATTTGAGTATAGATGTTTTTTTTTCTATTTTAAGCCAATCATGGTTCTTGTTTTATGAAATAAAATTAATTTTTCGATGTTTTATACCACTTATTCCACAAAGCCCGACTATTTCATATTAACCTCCATTTTAAACATTTTTCTAAATACATTTTTATAACAATAAATGAATAGCAGTATTTTCTACAAGTGAAAGTTTCTCACAATTAGTTATAGCAATACTTACGATGATTTGGTGATCTTTACTTAAAAACCAGTTTTAGAAAATATAAATGGCATTATCCTAACAAAGAACGAAAGCAATAGGCTTGTGCCTTGGTTACCAATGGTGCCTGAACTTGCTTTTTTGTGTTTTGATTGTGACTGGTAAAGATATAATACCGTCTCTCATCTAACATTACAGTTACTACTATCTGAAATAATCCGCACAGTGTTCTGTGTGGTGATACTTAAGTAATCCGGCAAGCAACCGCACTTTCCGTACACACCACCCGGCCGCTATGTCACCTGCCACTACAGGCGTCATGGTTGTACTGGAGGGTACAATTAGCGCCCCGGTCTCTGCCGATATTCGCCTGAATACAGCAGGCCTCCCAAAGTATGCCTCTCCATATAAACAACTCTTAAATTTCTATTGATTTCAAACCAATTCTTGTCCGCTTAGGTAGCGTAAATGGTAGCAGGTGTGTCTCATGTACAAGAAGTCCCGATTTGGAATCTTGGTCAGGGTGAGTTACCTGGATAACGTTTTTTTTCGGGGTTTTTGCTATCCTGAAACACGAATATTAGATCATTCTAAGCTCTATGGACCCTGGGCTACTTAGAGTATCATTTCATTCATCGTCCGATATGACGTAACGTTGGAGGATGTAAATTAAAAAAAAAGAAAGCTTTATTCATAAATATTTATATCTACATTTTTGTTTTATAACTTTTACTAATTCTCTCGTCATTTAAACATCCCAACATAACAGATATAAACTCCTTTTCTTGCATGTATCAGGGTACTATTTGCATTTCGTAAGTCTCCTTGCATGAGCGGGCTTTTATTGTTTCGTTCTTTGTTAGGATCCTTTGTTAGGTCACAGAAGGCTTTTACTTTGTTTACTGGCAGCCCTTGTATTGTTTTAATTTGCAAACTTGTTAGATAACTGCCTACGCAGGTAAGCATGGTCTATTTTGGCAAGCTAGAGAACCTGAGATATATTAAGAGTAATTCGTAATTCATTTAATATTTAAAAATATTTAAAATAGAAAGCTTAGATACATTGTCACAAGTGACGTCACATCCCCACTCCATCCCCCTCTGGTGGAATGAGTGAGTCTGGTGTGTGAATATGTTTCTTTTTGTGTGCCGGTCTTTGGCCGTGCCAGGCATAATGCCCCAGCTGTGTAAGATATGTAGACCGAGGGACCTTGTTTGTAAATATTTAATTTAGTAGATATTCTCTTTAAGTTATTTGTAGTTATACTTAGTGTTACCCAACCTTTTGTAAAAATGTACCAATTGAAAATCCCAACCTCTCCGCAAAGCATGAAGTCCCGTCCGAGCTATTCCCCGTGCAAAGGCTGGCCATGTGGTATTATTATCCATTAATATCAATGGTCAGGTCTTCACAATATACGAGGCATGTTTTTTAAGTCAGTGCCGTTTTGCGATTCCGCCGCAGCAGCGCTACGGTCGGCGTTCCGCGCATGCGCGCTGGTTACCTACATCTCTTGTCTACGTACTGACGTCATTACAGTCTGATTCTTCATTGTATACGTTGGTTACTGAGTGTTTAAGATGCCTGTGACAATCGTCAGTCCCGCCGATTGTGAAGTACGGGCTGTTATACGATTTCTTAGTGCTAAAGGCGTAAACCGATCGATATTCATCGTGAGATCTGTGAAGTTTACGGACAGAACATTAGGAGTGATGGAATAGTAAAGAAATAGGTGAGAGCATTTAAAGATGGCGGTACAAATATGCATGATGAAGAACGGAGTGGGCGTTCTTCGGTCGTTACTGAAAATTTGGTGAGAAAGTGGACGAAAAGGTGAGAGAAAAGAGACGCTTTACAATTTCATCATTGTGCGACTATTTTTCTCAATATTCTCGTAGTGCTTTGTATCGCATTGTGACCGAGAGCTTGAAGTACCGGAAACTGTGTTCACTTTGGATTCCGAAAATGTTGACGGATTTGCACAAAACCCAACGTTTAGGCAGTGCATTGACTTTCCTTGAGCGGTACCCAATGATGATGAACATTTTTAGACCAAATTGTTACTGGTGACGAAACATGGGTGGCCTACGTCACACCAGAATCGAAACAACAATCCATGGAATGGCGACAGTAGTATAGAATTGAGAGAATCAGCACAGTGTAGATAAGATGTTGAACTCTCCTCTGTGTTAATATATGAGTGATGTAGAATGCTCATTGATTTAGAACTCTCCTATATGAAAATCGAGTTGTAAAAGAAGGGGAGTGTTGGCGTAGTGCCGTTCTCCCCTGTGCAGTGAGATGTTTTTGAGGGTTAGGATGATGATGATGATGATGATGATTGTGTGTGTGTGTGTGTGTGTGTGTGTGTGTGTGATGTGTAATGTGTGATGGGTGGGATGGGTAACGGGGGGGTTCCGGGGATGTTTGAATTAAATGTGAATTCTTTTCGATGTGTATGTGTGCTTGAACTCTCATGTATGAATATCGAAGTCTAGGGTTCGATATTGTGATGGGGCGGGGTGGGTAACGGGGGTTCCGGGGATGTTTGAATTAAATGTATTGATAGTAATTCTTCGATGACTGTGCTTGAACTCTCATGTATGAATATCGAGTCTAGGGTTTGATATCTATTACGTTCAGTGCTTCGATGTCTGTGCTTGAACTCTCATGTATGAATATCGAGTGTAGGGTTTGATATCTATTACGTTTAGTGTATGATATATGATGTAGTATCGTTATTCTTTAGATAAAAGAATATCGAGAGAATGATTAGGTATGTTTACTGGGAGAGATTTATGAAAATAAATGTAATAAGACATTCTGGTAAGGGGTGTTCCCTATGCAGAATCTCTCCTTGAGCTATTGTATCCAAGAGCGATGTAAAGGTTAAGAAAAGGTTAAATTCCATTCCCACATCGAGGTACGAGAAAATATAAATCTATTCCACATTGAAGTATAAGGGTGATGACGTGTTGTCATTCCTCAAGATTTGTGCATATGTGAGTAAATCCGAATTAACAGGTCTCACCCTGTCCCGCCAGCTCGGGAACGAACGTGTCCTCACTTCACACAAACCCTCCGTCCGTTAAGTACAATCGACGATAGGATGGGGAGGGGGGAGACAGGTATGATCACGTTTCATCACCCATCTGCTCACTCGGGAACGAATGCATTCTCACTTCACATCGCAACGTCAAGATGAGTGGAACAACAACACCTATCATTGAAAGTGATACCAGATTCTGGGAGAATCTACGCAATTTCGAAGATTTGCAAAAGCATTGGGTTGAGCACCACGATGAAACGTGTGATGGAAAGATGCATCAAGTGATTTGCAAGAATCCTTCCCATCATGATTCGATCACATCTTATGCTCAATGCGGAAAGAATTGTAAAGTGTACCTCGGGTAAGTAGAATTATAATTGTGTGTTAACGTGAAAGTGTTGTTATGTGTTAGATAACTAATGATAAATATGTTTATTTCAGTAAAGCCCAAAGTGAAGATGTGGCATGCCAGTCCGAACAGGATCAAGGTGAAGATGTGTGCGGTCCGTACAATGATCGTCCGTTTAAGGATATCGGTACATCGAAACCCGAGGAGGAAGTCATAGAAAAGTGAGTATAAAATAATAAGAGTTTTACGTTAACAAGTGTATTAAATATTCACGATGTTGAGACAGTTCGTGTATGTCCGCAGATCCAGTAAGAAAGGAGACAAGAAAAAGAAGAAGACGAACTGCAAACCGAGAATCGTCAAAGCCAAGAAGACGTTCGATCAAGACAGTTTCATCATAATGATGTTCGAACCCTTCACACCCTTCGCAGAAGAAGTAGAGGAGGAAGTTGCGAGTGATGGTAAATAGTGTGTGCATGAACGATAACGACATCTCCATCAGCATTGACTTTCGTGTGAACATAGGATTATACAATGAACTCCCATCACTTTACATTAAAGACACACATGACGATACGTTTGTGTATATTACAAAAGAGGATTGGGAGGTAATAATGTCAAATTTGTGTGTTTTGGATACGTATCTGAAAGATGGTAAGCATCCATGTGCACCGTACAGTGAAAATATAATATATGCATTTAATATAATGTTATGCATGAATAAGATGCAAGAAATAACGTTTGTGAATACATGTTTAAATGTGGGCAGTATAAATCTGAATAGTACTGCATTCAATGGACTTAAAAGACTAATTCCATATATTGAAAGAAATTTATATCAGTTGTATGATATTCATAAATCATTATGTTCATATGATGCAAAAAGCAGGAGTGCAAGGAAGAGGATATTGGAGATGTATGTTAAAGTCAATAAAAAGATAATTTGAATTTGTAATGTTTTATTTATTACACCTATATGATAGATTGTACAACATGAGTTAGTGGTTTATAAGTGAATAATTTATCATGAATAATTAAACAGAATAATGAAGTTTGTGCAGGAAAATTTGACGATGCTTGAACTTCCAATCTGACATTCACTGCCCCCGTCACAGTATCCTCAGGTTGATGAGAGCAATCGATGACGAATAGCGGTGCATATTTCAGAAAGTCGTTCCTTTTCAAAAGAGGGTAATTCTCCTTTCCATAGTAGGATGATTGAAATTTGGAATATTGATCATACAGAGATGCAAATTTCGAATTGGCGAAATCCAAATTCATATCGTGATAGGGGTAAGATTCACTGTTGAGATAAAGTTTCAGATTGGTGATATTACAATTATCAAATAGAGAAGCATCCTTAGCGAGATGATTCAATCTATCCACTTGTGCACCGACTATGACGAAACGTGGTTTTTCAAGTTTAGTCGTGGTTGCAATGTTCCATGTGAACGCTTTAGTTTGAGGTACAGCAGGTTGAGTGTGAAGGTCCAAGGTTCGAAATGCGACGTGTAGAGGTTTATCCGATTTGACGAGTTTAAGTTTATCAACTCGTTCAGAATCTGAAAGTCGAAGTACAGGCATCCTCCATTCGAGTCTAGTTAGTTGTATGGTTGTAGGATCGTTTCCAATGATACAATTATTAGAATCCTTAGATCTAATGAGAATAAGTTCAAACTTGCTATTAAGTATGACCTCCTTGTGATCGTCGGCGAAACCCAGCAACATCGAAAGAGGAACGATAGCATTGAAGATACCATTCGATGTATTCACGATGTCTACCACACCACCAGGATAGATCCATCCAGCATTTAGTAAACGATTCGATTCCAGTTCATTCAGTGCAGCATAGTTACGCATCGTTGATGAAATGCCCGGATTCCTAGTTCTATCAATAGTCGTTCCATTCATATCCAGACGAATCTCATCGAATAGGAATGCCATAGCATTGTTACTCAATTTCGATGTGGCAACGGTGCCGTCGGGTTTAGTGAGAGTCCCCTCAATGTAGAGATAACTCTTACTAGGAAGCGTGTACAAATCTTCAGCTTGACATGGAATTCTAATTTCATCGTTCACATCGAGAGCTGACGTATTGTACGGTAGGAATACGTGTTCTTCCTCCTTACTGATCTTATCATCAAAGGTCGGAATCCCGGTCACGTCCAACACATCCATCATAGAACCTTGAAGCCTAAGTTAGCGAGAAATTGTCGATTAGACGATGTGATTAGCTTGCGGGTCGATGATCGAGTAGAGGTCAATCTCGAGAGATGTTTTTTAATATAGCATCGTCTCTTAAAACTTATACCCATTACGACGTATGTGCAATCGTACAGTGATGGTTTCGTTCCTGAAATCTAACTTATCGCCGTTCTGGTCTACCACTCTAATGTCGAGATGATCAATGAGATTCGTATCGATGATTGGTAAATATATAGGACTTGATGGTTCCTGCGAAATATGATAACCTGGAGGTACCGATGGGAAAAATTCATACAGAGAATGACCACTTTTACCATTGATGAAAGATCCCGTTGCAAGACTACACTCGATACGTATGATGCTGACTTTGAATATGTTAACCAAATCATTAGACTCGGTCAGCACGTTTGCCGGTACCCTCTGTTTAGAGGTGAAACCGAGAAGTGAAGCAATAGATCTCTCACGACTAAAGTCGATAATATAGGGAGATTGAATTTCTGATTTCATGGTGTTATTATTAGCACGTAGAATAAAGTCGTCACCGATGTCGAGAGCATCCTTGATCAATCTGGCGATATCATCCAATTCATAAGTACCCGGTGGAATTACTATACGTTCGACTTTTCCATCGCGAACGTAATGGAATAGATTATTACTCTCGTCCACATTCGGAATTGAGTAAAAAGTCTCAAAATTCAATAGAGCTATCTCGTAATGTCCGTTAGGATCCAGATGTAATGGTGGATTTAGAAATGTAGAGAAGCTGGTATCACTACCACTCACGGTGATCGTGTAACTCATCGAGGAGAAACTGAAGGCACAAGTGACCGCAAATCACAGAATCGAATTCTTGAAATCTCGTCGTATTATATAGGAGCTTGACACCCGAAAGGTACGTTTCTATCTCTTCCGGAGGTCTCAGATCGCCGAAACTGTCAAAGTAGTAGGCAGCGTCACCATCCTTACGTACAGCGACCCAATGTGTACCAGGGTTATTTGATGTATCCAGATTCACTACTATTCTCTCATAGTATCGAGGATGTGGAGGTAGTTTATCGATCATGTAGACACCTCTAAAATGTGGAATGCGTAGACGTCGTGCATACGAATCGATCTCGTTAGCACTCAGGGCTTTTTCCGGGATAAATATAGGCCTCGCCCCGAGTTTTTTGATCGAAGATATAATCCTCTACCCTTACGACGTCTCTTACGGCGAAGACCTTTGCCCTGAGCCAAAGATTCCATGCGCTCGTTGTGACGTGTTAATTCCGCAAGTTGTTTTGCATCCGAACGTTTCTTATTGACAGCCGTAGCAATCTGAGCAGCACCTCCAGCTAGACCACCTGCTGCACCTAGAGCTGCTAAAAGTGGTAGCATAGGTAAGAAACCACCTCTCTTGTTGCGACGTTTACGCATGCCAGCGCCCGCTGCCAATTTACCCTTCATAAGTGTAGTCACAAGTCGAGCTGCAAGTCGTTCGCCCAAAGAAGCGTCGGCAGACTTTACACGTCTCCAAGCTTTCTCTACCAACACCTTATCGGCTAGACGACGAGATTCTGTATCAGTACTCTCTGCGTAAGCCCGATCGTGATCGAGACACGCTGAATCTAACCCGTTCACCGGTAAGTCACCTCTCTGCAAGCGTTTATGTAGTTTCGTTCCGGGACCGCAGAAACGATAACCCGGTAAATGTGCCTCAAATGGTAATGAATTAATCAAGGAATTAAGAATTCCCGAACCTTTGCGTGCACGTGTAGAGCGCATGTCTCACTATGAAATAAAAAAGGCAAAACGTGCGCTTTATAAGTATACGATTCCTATGACGATTGGCTAAATCCAGTAAAGACATAGATTGCCCTTATCACGAACGAAATAAAAGACAAAACTTATGCTTTATAAGTATTAGTCGCGATATGGAGATAGTAAAGCAAAAGTGTACGCTACCCATACAGGTGTTAGATTTCGAGGATGACATTCGCAAAGGACGACACGGTACGTTGTTTCCGAGTAACGTTAGAGCGCTCATACTTGGCAGTTCAAATGCTGGAAAAACGAACGTTTTACTCAACCTGCTTATTCACGAGAATGGTCTGAGATTCGAAAACCTCTACATATACTCGAAATCGTTGCAACAACCTAAATATCGATATTTACTCAGGTTACTGAAAACTATACCCGATATAGGTGTATTTACGTTCGATGATGGTGATAAAGTAATTCAAACGTCGGATGCTAGAGAAAATTCGATATTCGTATTTGATGATGTGATAAATGAAAAACAGGGTAAGATAGCTTCATATTACAGTATGGGTAGACATCGTAATGTCGATGCTATATATTTAGCACAATCATATGCTAAAGTACCTAAACATTTAATTAGAGATAATGCAAATATGATTATATTCTTTAGACAGGATAATCTCAATTTAAAACATATATACGAAGATTATGTAAATACCGATATGTCCTATGATGAATTTAAGAATATGTGTAAACATATATGGGAGAGTGATGAACGATCCTTTGTTGTTATAGTACCAGAATATCCACTGAACGAGGGACGCTACCGTCACGGTTTTGATCGCTTTATCAGAATGAATAAATAGAATAATCCATCACTTAAGCAATGAGTATCGACAGGTTCGGATCCCGAAGAATCATACCCTCTAGGGGTGTGTTCAATCGATATATCATAACTAGAGATGGATCGGGAAACTATCGATTCAAGGGAAAGCGGTTGTGCAATATTCACGACCCTGAAGAAGGTGACGATGCATCGACTAAACGTTATGTGGATACGCATACGGCTGACGTCGAGAATCGAATGCAGATCTTCAGCGAGCCGACCTCGTATCAGCGTATGGGCGAGTTTGAAGCTATGCTTAGGGATCACATACAAAAATCGCTCGACATCCAATACAACAATTTAATGGAGTATTTAAGTAAATATGCATTTAAACGTGATTCCGAAAATAATGTCATTATAGATGGTATAAGAATGAAAACGCTGTTGGACCCCCTTCACGAACACGACGTTCCTAATAAAAAATATGTAGATGATAGGATTCCAATTCACGACTCTAATGAAACTCTATCATTTCGAATGAAGAGATTGAAGGATTTAGCCGAACCGATAGATGATAGTGATGCAGTCACCATGAGTTATGTTAATCATTTCTTTATACAGAAACATAATGAATTGCAAACGGGTTTAACTGAGACTATAACAAACATTGTCGATACTATTACACGGAAACAGAATGAATTACAAAGTCAGTTAACTAGAACAATCACCTCCGCTAGCGAGACTATTACTACAGCTGTAGAAAAAGAAGTGAAAGAACTAACCGCACGACAAACGGAACTTGATAATAAACTAATCACTATAAATAATGATATTCATACTATGAAAACACGAATGAGAAATGTTGTAAACACTATGTTACAACAATTGAAAGCACAACTCATAATTTCATTGCAAACACGTCCGTTTCGAGGTCCCTCTTTAAGGTATACGTTAACATCGGGACTCGAATACTATAAAGTTCCTGGAAATGGAAGTGTACTCTCGTGTTCCATCGTATCATCGGTACATCCGCATGCTGTAAATGATACATTGTTTGCAATAAACGGAAGATTAGTTGAAAGATATCCTGTAAGAGTTGAAACTGGCGATATTCTATCGTTTACAGCGCCAGTCGGACGTGCTAAAGATGGTCATATATTAAGTATAGAACTGATAGTTTCATATAAATTAGCAGTAGCTGATTAATTATACATTCATTTCGATATGGATGCTGAAGCTATAAGACTTAAGGAATCCATTGCCCGTCACAGTAGGGCAATAAGAGAAAAGTTACGTTCTCTCAAAGGAATGAAATTCGAAACGCAACGAGTCATGTCTGAAGTTCTTCAACCTGTAACCGAACCATTGAAAGTAATAGCGAAAGCACACCAAGACAACAACGACGACGAAACTACAGATGATGCTAACGGATCTGATCTCGTGTCAAAGTATCTACACAAGGTTCGAACTGCTAGTTCGAGTGACATGGACAATACTTACGGCATACGTTACGAGGATAATGAGTATAAATTGGGTAACAAGACAGTTGTGTTTAAATCTGATGGTGTTCAGATAGGAACAGAAACGTATGAACCCACAGCAGGCTTATATGAATTATTATTTAAACGTTTACCTCGCAAGACATCGTACACAGATGATGATTTAGACGTGTATTCGCAAATCTTACAGAATACTCAAGTTTACAGACACGGTTATTCAAGAGATGGACGTTTAAGAGCAAATCGAGGGTTCAAGTATCGTCATATCATTCGTGACCTTGTTAGTAATCGAACTGGATTTGGTTTACGTTGGAAAGAACATGTACCGCAGAGAAAATTAGATTACGTCTACTGGAACGATCCGAATGAAATAATAAACAGATTAAGATTATTGGTTGCGTCGAGGGATGCAGGTAATTTGAATCACTCACCCGAGATAGAAGAAATTATTACAGAACTTAAAACATCAAAAATTATAGCATGATAAAACGTCGCATTGCAACCGAGTTACATGCACCAGCTAGAAGACGATTTTTACGTCGTAAGATCATAAGCAAAGGAATGAACGATTTAGTACAAATAGATCTTATGGACATGTCTAATTATGCAAGAGACAATAGGAATTATAAGTATATTCTTCTTGCATGCAATTTTTATTCCAAGATGGCTTATGCACGACCATTACGTGATAAAAGTGGTATTAACGTTTCGACTGCTATGGAGGAGATATTGAATGAAATGGAATCGTTTCCGAAGAATGTTCAATCTGATAAAGGAAGGGAGTTTTACAATAAACATTTCCGCGAACTAATGAATCGTAATAATATTAATCATTACAGTACATTCACACACGTTAAGGCTGCTGCAGTGGAACGTTTAATAAGAACGATCAAACTGATTTTGCATAAGGAATTTATTGTTCAAGGCTCATATCAATGGATAAACATACTACCTAGAATTATTCATACCTACAATAATACTTACCATCGAACGATTCGTATGAAGCCTGTAGAAGTTCGTGATAATTCTCTCCTGCTCAGCGTCTACAAATATGATAGAAGTCTGCGTGAGAAGCGAAGATCTAGGCTTCATCGTGTTGGTGACTACGTGAGGATTTCTAAGCATAAAGGTGTTATGGAGAAAGGTTATCTACCAAATTGGAGTGTTGAAGTCTTTAGGATACGTACAGTGCAAAGGACACATCCATTGACCTATCTCATCGAGGATCTGGAGGGTAAACTGATTGAAGGAGCATTCTACGGTTATGAATTACAGAAAACTCAATATCCAGACACGTATTTAGTTGAAAGGATCATCAGACGTCGTGGTGATAGGATTCTGGTGAAATGGTTAGGATTTCCTACCCGTGAATGGATTAATGAGGTGGACATTGTATAAATAAAAAAACACACAACTCAATAAAGAAATATAATTTTAATGATATATTGTGTTTGATTTTTTTTTTTTTTTTGTTCACATTGATTCCTGACATCTTCTGTAACTGCTAATTCACATCTCCTTAACTTAAACATGATAATAACATTTTTATACTTTTTTTAAAAATCTTCTGTAACTGCTAATTCACATCTCCTTAACTTAAACATGATAATAACATTTTTATACTTTAAAAAAAAATCATACATGATTATAGTTGAATTAACATTTAATTGTAGAGATTTTAACATAACGTACATGCTAGTTCACATTGAGTATATATAAATTCACCTACCCTTAACGTAAACATGATAATTACAATTTGAAGTAATTAGTAATATACGTTAAACAAACATCATACATGATTATAGCTGAAATAAGAGCCTTTGTACATGCTAGTTCACATTGATATATATAAATCTCCCCTCACCCCTTAACGGAGACATGATAATAACATTTTGATATAATTAGTAAATATATTTTAATAAAAAATCATACATGATTATGGTTGAATTAACATTTCATTGATTTCTGCTATCTAACATTTCAAAACGACATGAATAGGAAAAAATATTCCTTCACCCCTAACATAAACATAAAAAAAGCAACACGTTATCTTTCAAATGAAGTAAATATGTTATTATCATGTAATTAGTAACACACTTTACAAATATACTTGAAACTCAATTATTTCGTTTTTTGAAATACAGTAATATGTTATTATCATGTGCCTAGTAATACCTTTTAACTCAGTTGTAACACACTTTACAATTATACTTGAAACTCAATTATTTTATTTTTTGAAATACAGTAATATGTTATTATCGTGGCCTAGTAATACCTTTTAACTCAGTTGAATCTATGCTTTATTGAGAAAAGAAAAAGAAATTTACACTTGACAATTTTCTATAGCATAATGTCCCCATGCTAATGTTGAAAATGAATTATTGGGAATGTATCGTTTTGTATCGATACCACTTAAAGCTATCTTATTAGATTCAATAGTATGAACATCATGTTTATAACTTCTGAAACATGTCTGCATGCTTCGATGTATAGTGTCAGGATGTGTAATACATGAGAGATATTGTTCAAAGGTTATGAATCTCATCGAATCTTTTGTTACACCTTTTGATTTTTTAATCACTTCAGTATCATATCGATAACTATATAATTTCGATTTCAGCCCTACATATTCAGTCATCACTCTACCGGCTAGCTCATCCTTGAATAATCCTGAAATTTTCTTATTTGCTAACGGAATACCATACACATTATCCATTGGATAATTCGATGTATCGAATAAATGTATATTGGTTTTAATAAATTCATATATATCGCAGCTAGATTCAAAGAGAAAAGCATCCGTGTCCGTATAGATTAAAGTTACATCTTTCAATTTTTTCTTCAGAATTTCATAATAAAAATCATACATTTTATGTTTGGATAGATCCAGGATTGCTTGTCCTATGTATATTGGCTTATTCATCAATATTTCATCTCTGACCAATTCTATACCTATTAAATTTTCATCAAAAATCACGTACCTTATACATGTCTGTCGAGCTAACAATTTACGCGCTCGTTTCCAGCTGGTAGCTAAATGAAATGAATTATAACGTTTTACATTCTCTATAAATTTTCCATAAACACAATTATTCATTAACTTCCATAGATTTTGACCAAATTTCGTCTTATCTTCAATACGTTTACGAACGTTGAGTTCAATGTAAGGATTTATCCAGTTAGATTGTTTGTAACCTATTACTCTATGTATACGCGATGGAATCAAACCAAGTTTAACACATTGTTGAAAATTGAGATAATGTAATACGTATTTATTTTTATCATTCAATGTTGTTAGCAATTTTGTATACTTATCACCTGGCGCGATTTCATTCAAAGGGCATAATGGCAAATCATTTTGTATATCATGAAGTTCCTGTGGATATTTAAAGTCTACTTCCAACACATATCCCACGTCAGAATCACTTGTAATAGACATAAAATCTATTGATTTAATTTCAGCATCAGTTAGCCACCTTATATCAGTGTATGGTAAGCTATTATTTTCCATTGTATAACTATATAGAGAACTGCAGTCAACGTACATTAAATAATTAGTTGGTTGAGTGTTATCATAGCTAGTCATGTATCTGTTATTCGCCTTTGCATACCGTTTGGACACAGTGCAAATTCCACCTCGTATTCCTTTTTCGAAGAAATCTAGCATAGTCTTATCTGTTAATAATGAAATCTGTACACCAGTCGTTCTTAACATTGCATCATAGGCTAACCCGGGAAGTGTGTAATACTGACACGGGTCGAGTCCGTACAAACCGATACTTAATTCACGGAAGCGTTCAAACACGTCCGTTAGTATTAATGTATCGCACTTAAGATATATATTTAAATATTCACCCAGATTTTTAACATTAAATTCATTCCATACCGTTCTAGCATGACTATAATCCTCATCGCTTACATGATC
The DNA here is from genome assembly GCA_030765055.1 of Mantis religiosa. Taxonomy (NCBI): domain Eukaryota; kingdom Metazoa; phylum Arthropoda; class Insecta; order Mantodea; family Mantidae; genus Mantis; species Mantis religiosa. Next base: position 52,911,135 of record CM060947.1, on the reverse strand, counting down.
AAACTGATGTTTGGATGGTAGACTATTCTCGTATAATTTTTCTATAGAATCCACATACGTGTACGGGAAGACACCTTTACGTTTCATCAGTTGTCTATGCAAAGGATTCGTGTACATATTATTGGTATAATGAAAATCATCTGCTTCTAACATATCCGAAAGGTTACTAAGTTTTGAATCCAAAAAACGATAGCTATCCAGAAATCTTAGATATATACTCATTCCATTCGAATTTGTATATCTTTTGCTAAAGGATAAGTAATTTTCAGAAGTTTGTGCAATACAGTTGATAGGTTCCGTATCGTAACCTAGTTTCTTTACTATGAAATGAGCATCGTATTTTGACAAGCAATGAAAGAATATTGGTATGAATCCTGGCATTTTCCTATTTAAATTGCAGTGCTTATGAGCTGGGCCAACGTAACTTCCAGTCAAATGACAATGATCACGAACCTTTATACACGAGTTAAGAAATTCACGTTTGCATATGTGACATCGTGTTGCATTTTGATATTCTAGCTCATCCACATCTCTCATACTTATTTCAATTTTATTAGCATATATATTAATGACCTGATTTGCAATTAACGTTAATTCTTTAAGAAAATTTTCAATTGCATATGGACCTTCAAATGATTTGAAACGTGTTAAATTTTTATGATAACTACAGACCAAATGTAATGCAATTGCATACGCTTCATGTTTATGAATGCTACGTGTCCAGCTTTTACTCGATACATCTTGACACGAATCTACCTTACGTAAGATACATTCTATGTCTGCATAAACCACGAATGGAACTTTTAGACATTTCGAATATGCGTTAAATTCAACGAGATCAGTTTTACCAGCCTCGGGCATTCTGATAATTTGATTCATCATACACCTCTTTTTATGGCTATTTAAACGTGATTCTGATGTGAAATACAAGTTACAATTGTTACATAACCATTTTCGCCTATTATGTTTAGTTAGCTGCTTTCCTAGCAAACGTGACAAGTCTGTTATCAGACAATAATGTCTTTTATACATTAAAAGATTAACATGATGTGATTTTATCTCTCTTGGTTGATATAAGAGAATAATCGATTTATTTTCAACACCGTATATCGTTATTGAAATATTTGAATTTTGATTCTCGAATTTTTCTACATCTTTCAATGATACGGGGAATGTTATATTCTCAAAGTTAAATTCGTTACGAAAATCATATCTTTTATAGGAGGTGGGTCGATTCTTGTTACGTTCTACTGGGTATTTGGATGCTAACAGACAGTATGCAAAGCAATATTTATCAGTATTACGAATGTTAATAACAGCTCTCTTCGATTTTATAAAGTCGGGTAATTCAGTATACATCCCTGCATTCAATGAATCGTATTGTGTCACATATATTGTTAATTTCTCAATACTGTATAAAGCTTTTGAACTGGTACGCGATTCAAAATTATCCATATGATCTAGTATAGGTTGTACAATCTTCTCTTCATACCATATAGATTTATCTGTAGATTGCAATATCACCTCAAGTTTACTGTTAAAGTTAAATGTATGAATATTATCGCTCTCTTGTGATATTATGACATATTGACAGGATAAACAGGATCCTATCTTAAGACCTGATTTATACATGTTTAAGCCCTTATCAATTTCATTCAAAATTAAAGGTTTGCATTCTGCTAAGAATATAACGGGGTCAAGTATATTAACACAGTTGTGAATTTCGTAGGTGGTTAATCGTTTTTGAAAGCAGACTCACTGTGAATACATCGTAATCGTTCAGCCTGGGTCACGTTCGAACAGGTTTCATCTTGCTGAATCGAGGGTTGTCCAGTGGCAGTATCGGAGCATCTTGTCGTCGTTTCTGAAAAAAGCAATTACAACATTCGATTAACTTTACATACGGGAACATTGATTTACATGTATGTAAGGTGGTAACAGAAATAACATACATGTTAATAACTTTTACATGTATGAATCTCAATTTTACGTAAACTCTATACTTTACGTAGAACGTAACATGCATGTAACTTTTACATATGAAAATAGTTACATAATGATTATGTATTTTACAATTATTGCTATCATCACGTAACTACAATATTCAGATAGTATGTAACTGTTTTACGTAATGCTCTCTCCCTTACATAAATGATAAAAACACACAACGTAAACCATATAGATGTAAAATACCGTAACTGAACTACGATATTCACATGTACGTTTTACACATATAAATTAACGTTCTTTTTTCACCTACAACGTTACTTTTACGTGTAACAAACAAACGTAACTAACATGCATGTGAAATAACGTAACTGAACTACGATATTCACATGTACGTAATTATTACACATGAAAATTAACCCTACAACGTTCACTCTCAATTACTAATACTACATGACGTGCGATAATTAACACTTTAAGTTCTAATACAACATGTACGTACATGCAAGTAACTACATTCAATTACTAATACTACATGACGTGCGATAATTAACACTTTAAGTTCTAATACAACATGTACGATTTCACATTTACATGCAAGTAACTACATTATCACTTTTTTTTATGAAATTTTATTCAATAATTGTACTCACCTTTTGACGACATTACGGGCTGCTTAAAAAAGACAATTTATGTCGTTTGAAACCACTTTCTAGTGTTTCCTCGCCATGGTATTGGAGTATGCAGTCACCACGATTTAGTAGATCTTTCTGCGCTGCGGTCATATGTTTGAATCTCTCCGGGAGGAAGACTTGGAAATCTGATGTTTCGACGACGACCCGTTCACCATATCTGGTCTTCACGGTTTTGACGGATCGAATGATGTGTTGAACGGACTGATCTAATTCACGTAGTTTCTTTGTGGGAAGATGTGTTCCACCTTCAGCTAGTTGATTTAGCTGTAGCATCTCATGATCTGAAACATACATATAAGCACACACGAATCAGTATTACTTCAACATTCTTCGTAAACAGAGATAAAAAATGACTTACAATATACAACTTTTCTATCTTACCTGTAGGATCCATATTTCCAGAGAATCGACTGCCTCCTAACACATCCGTACTGCGGTATTTATTAACAGTTGCTCCGCCCCCCCTCCGTCCGGGAGAGGTGTTACTGTCTACATATTACGCTATGTGTTTAAAGTAGTTGTGACTACGTTATAAGTTAGAAGGTAATACTAGTAACTTTATTATCATAGTTTAAACTTTATATAGGTTCATCATTTTTTACACCCCCTCCAACCGTATCTCTCCTTCCCAAACACCATGTTGCGTGCGCACACTAACTGTGATTCGTTCCCTACATCTTGGAGGGGAGGGTGATATAGTTACACATTTCTTTACACATACATACTTGTACAAAATATATTTTTCTGAACATTTGATTTTTTTACATTTGGTATACTAACACATTCATAGTATTGCTTCATCATTCATACAAATATATAGATTCATTCGTTTAATTTTAAAATATATTCTTTTTTTTCCTAACGTTATTTGATAAAGTTAGACTTCGCTACAGCAATAAGAATGTTTTGATCACCCCTGTCACCAGTCTGGAGAGATTAACTCTTTTTTTCTCTGACCTACATACCAAGGGGGATGACGTTCAGTGGAGTATTCGTAATACTGAGGGGAGATTTTCTAGACAATTTTTTTATATGGAGGGTGATACCTTGCTATGAATAGTTAGGATATCTACACTATAGACCCCTACTTGCGTATATATATTATCGTATTGATTGATCAGTTTTGTATTACTCATATATACTTAAAGATGAGATACTTTTCTCTCGTTATCTTAATCATTTTTAAATAGATGGTTAGTGCTTTTATTTTATTTTCGATGTTATGTTCCACTTTTATCATGCTTAGGGGGAATATTCTTTTTAAGTTATCGTGCTTAGAGGGTGCGTTCCTTTATCATGAAACCCCTTTCAAACAGCTTTACATTTGCATTCTTATACTTTTCTCTCAATATTTTTTTATCATTCTTAAAGAGATGGGTAGTGCTTTTATTTGCATTTGCTATGTACCACTTTTATCATGCTTAGAGGGGACATTTCTTTGTCATGCGACCCTCTCACATAGATTTACATTTCCATTCTTATACTTCATCAATGTGGAATAGATTTATATTTTCTCGTACCTCGACGTGGGAATGGAATTTAACCTTTTCTTAACCTTTACATCGCTCTTGGATACAATAGCTCAAGGAGAGATTCTGCATAGGGAACACCCCTTACCAGAATGTCTTATTACATTTATTTTCATAAATCTCTCCCAGTAAACATACCTAATCATTCTCTCGATATTCTTTTATCTAAAGAATAACGATACTACATCATATATCATACACTAAACGTAATAGATATCAAACCCTACACTCGATATTCATACATGAGAGTTCAAGCACAGACATCGAAGCACTGAACGTAATAGATATCAAACCCTAGACTCGATATTCATACATGAGAGTTCAAGCACAGTCATCGAAGAATTACTATCAATACATTTAATTCAAACATCCCCGGAACCCCCGTTACCCACCCCGCCCCATCACAATATCGAACCCTAGACTTCGATATTCATACATGAGAGTTCAAGCACACACACACACATCGAAAAGAATTCACATTTAATTCAAACATCCCCGGAACCCCCCCCCCCCCGTTACCCATCCCGCCCATCACACATTACACATCAGACACACACACACACAATCATCATCATCATCATCATCCCAACCCTCAAAAACATCTCACTGCACAGGGGAGAACGGCACTACGCCAACACTCCCCTTCTTTTACAACTCGATTTTCATATAGGAGAGTTCTAAATCAATGAGCATTCTACATCACTCATATATTAACACAGAGGAGAGTTCAACATCTTATCTACACTGTGCTGACTCTCTCAATTCTATACTACTGGCGACATTCATCATCACCCACAAACGTGAAGTTTAAGCAAACAATTTCTGCCCAGAAGATCATGTGCACTGTTTTTGGGACAGAAAAGGAGTATTGCTAGTGGAGCTTCTGCCTCGTAATGAGACAATCATTACAGCGTCTTATTGTGAGACATTGAAGAATCTGCACAGTGCAATCCAGAACAAAAGACGTGGCAAGTTGAGCAAGGGTATCGTTTTGCTGCATGACAATGCCCATCCACATGTGGCTAATCGTACCAAAGATCTCATCAAATCTTTTCAATGGGAAACTCTAGATCATCCTCCATACAGCCCTGATCTGGCGCCCAGCGACTACTATTTGTTCCTGCACTTGAAGAAACATCTGGGCGGTCAGCGTCTTCAAGACGATAACGAAGTCAAAACAGTTGTGATACAGTGGTTAACACGTCAGGCGGCAGAATTTTATGAGTAGGGTTTTCAAAAACGGGTGCCACGTAATGAAAAATGCCTCAGTATTCACGGAAATTATGCAGAAAAGTAGATTAAGGTACAGGCTTCCATGTAAAAATAACACTATTGCGATATCTGTGCACGTCTTTTTTAATTCCAAAACGGTACTGACTTAAAAACATGCCTCGTATATTATCATATCGACTTAATACTTTCAATTCACTGCCGCTTCAGCAACAATTTATTTAAGAGACCCTTAATTTGAATATATTTCAGTCAAAATTGAAACGTATCTACAGATTCTGTTCAAATTCGTATGTAGGTATATAATCCAAATTCTGTTCATCTCTGTTTGATGCAAGCAGACCGATAGCAACACTAATTGTGCACATATAAACACGAAAATTATTACATTTTTCGCCACTCAAATTAATATTTGTGATACAATAAAGCCTCGTTAACCCGGAACAGTTTTGAAAAACAAAATTATGTTGTTTAGCGTAGTAAATAAAGACTTGTTAAAGACAATAAATTGCTATTCTCGGGAGGTACGTTACTCGAATTCTCTTGCCAGCGGGCGAATTCATACCACTTACCTCAGTTGCTTGGGACAGGTTTGGAAGAGAAACTTTGATGAAGTCATGGAAAAAGTTGTGACCTGTTGGGTGTGACTTGCCAGAAAACAAGTTAGAAGAAGATAAACTTAAGTGTGGAAGATGCTTTTAAAGACTTTTTAAAAATATCGGTCCTGCGCTATGACGTAGCGCGCTAAGGCAGCATGCCTTTCTCCCTGGTCACGGAAAGCGGCCCGGGTTCGATCCCACCCATGGGGTGCGGATTTTAAGTCCCGGGTATAGGACCAGTGCTCACTCAGCAACCTGAGGAAAGTGAGGAGCTTACGCTAGATAAGAGGCCCTGGTCCCGAAAACCAACATTCCAGTTGGGGGTGTCCAGATGCTCACATCTCCCCGTATCGGTTGGATGATTTCCAACCTCTGCCGTGCCTAAGTGGGCGAGAGGCCGGCAGTCGGGTTGCTGAGCTTTGGCCCTCTTAGGGCTGTCGCGCCAGGGTTTAATTAATAATTTAAAAATATCGATGGTTGTTTCGATGTTGAAGAAGATGCCATTGACAATAGGTTACAAATCAACAATGAGTAGGTTACAAACCGATTACAGAGGAAGGCATTATGGCATCATGCACTGTTACTAAAAATGAAAATAAACAGTATTCAGAAAATGAAATGAAATGTGTAGTGTTTAACGCCCGCTTATACTACATACGGCACCGCAGGTGATGACACTGACAATTCACTAGTTGACAAAAATGAACTTTTTTTCTTTCACAATAATTAAAATAACATTTTCTAGAAGAATTTTTTTTGTGCTGAATTCAAATATAATTATAGTTTTTCCCCATCAGGCAAGAGTTTTGTGTGATATTGATTTGAATTTTTATAATATTCTAAAAAATATATGTAATTAGCTATCTAACTCAAAATTATAACTACTCATTCTGACCTACCTAGAAAGTGGTAGGTAGTGATTTTCAGGCACATTTTGTATCTAGAACGTCTCTCTTCTTGGTTCAACAGTAGTCAGCTAGCATATTGGAGCTCCACTTGCCTTAGTAACTCTTTTCCATAGCAGAAATTTGCTGATGAAAATGCTCACCTTGCTCATCGCTGACAGCTCCAAGATTTTCGGCGAAGAAGTCTAACTGAGAGTCCAAGAAGTGAATTATTAAAGACGTGTTGCATCCCATAGCTTTATACTACTTTCTTCAGAGAAGCAGTCCTTGAAATCACTATGGCGGCCACGATAACTACATATTCTTACTTCTTTTTGGAGTAGATTCCACCCTTTGAGTCTGAAAGTTAAACCTTCAGCTTGCTTTTTAGACAGATTTAAATCCCGAATCAGGTCATTAAGGTCTTTCTGATTGGGGAAGTATGTTCTCATGATCAGGAATTGGCTTCATATGTAGGATCATTTTTATTTTCATCTGAAGCATTTTCAGTTTCAATTGGGTCAGAATCAGTTATCCCTAAGGTCCTATCTGCATACACTGGTACAGGGAACTGTTCATTGTGTAAGACAGGTCTTATTGCAGATTGCAAATTTGGATACTTAATTGTATATCTTGTTTTAGATGTGATTCCTTTTATATTTGTCAAACAGAAATAACAATAACTTAAATGACCCTTCGATTCCCTCCAAATCATAGGAATTGCAAATGGCATACGATGTGTACCATTTTTCTACCCAGCCAGCAATCCAACACACGAAACACAGCATGACAGCCAAGTAAAGTTGACAATACTTTCTTTCTTGGAAGTGTTGAAAACAGTGTTGTTATAATAAATTACATTTAAAGGGAGTCAATTAATGACACTAAACAACACTTACTTTTAAATTTTTCCGGAACATGTTTCAGAGACTTTGCCTCCATCCTCAACCGGCCATCGACTGGTTCTCATTGGTGTAGTTGACAGAGGAGACCTATGACAAAATATTGTCAACTACACCAATGAGAAGCAGTCGATGGCCGTTCGAGGAGGGAGGCAAAGTCTCAAATATGTTCCGGAAAAATTTAAAAGTGTTGTTCAGTGTCATTAATCGAATCCCTTTAAATTTAATTTGACAACACTTCTTTACATGTGGGGTCAAATTTTGCCTCTGAGACTTGAAGGTCAGCTCATCACAAATATAGCAGAAATTGTCTACATGATTTACAGACTTTGTTGGCTCGATGAAAAAACAGAGCACTAAAACACTGCATACACAATACACTTTCAAAAAGAAAGGAAGGAAATATTTCACTACTGAACAAGCTCACAGTCAGCTCAATATTGACACATCACACAGCCAGATGAACAGGTCGGTACATGTCCAAACATGAATGAACCCGCACAGCCTTGTTTTATGGTTCATCAGCATATTACAGATCATTCCCTTATATAAAGCTTGGATAAAATCACTAAATATGAGGTAAAGTTTCCTATAACAGGTCAAAGAAAACGGTAAAATCCTATTTTAAAAAGTTGCGGTCACAAAAAACTGTGCCTGATGGAAAAATTCTGACTACATATCTGAATTCAGTATGAAAAGGTACACAAGATTCACTAATCAGATTTCTTGTGAAGAACACCTTGTCGACTAGTGTAATAAATGAGATGATGATGGAGCACCTTTGGAATGAGATGACAGGGGAAACCGGAGATCTCGGAGAAAACTCGCCCCAGCGCCGTGTTGTCCACCACAAATCTCATTTTGCGGTCACCCGGGCCGCCTTGGTGAGAGCCAAGCGTTCTAACCACTGAGCCACGGCGCGGCCCTCAGTATTCAGATTCCGTGTTGATGAAACAACTGTGGTTATAACCCACAAGCAGTAGCAAACATAGAGAAATTGATGCTCCACTTCGAGAAATATTATCATGTCGAAACTTTGCCAAATGAACTTCTAATGTTAAAGCGGATGCGAGGTCGCGCTACTCGTAAGCAATACACTAAACACAGACAGCAAAACCTCGCTGCCTTTTTTGGTAATGACTAGTTTGTAGCTATATTGTGTATAGTGCAAATTCATAGGCTCTTTTCTTTTTTTAATTTAGGTTCTCCAACGTTAAGTCATATCGCACGATGAATGAAATGGGTGAAATGATGCTCAAACGAGCCCAGGGTCCATAGAGCTTTGAGTTACCCGACATTCATCTTTCAGGTGTCGCACTATCTCGAAGGTTTCTCACTCCATCGGGCTTCCAAGCGACGATCTGTTGACTTCGTTGTATTCGTCGCTGTTGTAGCTGAGGAGGCGCAAATATCTCAGGGTCCACCTCGACGGATATCTATACCACTACTGAACTATAGATTAGATGATGTTGTTGGACTGGAAATTTGGGTTTCTTTCGGGGTTCTTGAGCAGAAATTCTTGTAATACTTTTGTATCGGCGTCAAGTTACTCGGATGTCCGCAGCTTTTAGTGACTTAGGCGGCACTCGTGGAATGTACTCATAACTATATATGCTTGAAGCTCTAGAATATTTATCTTAGTCTGAGAATACTCTATATAACGTCAGGTGAACCTTCCACTACACGTAGCTTGATGCTGCTACGGCTGAACACGTCTCCCTATCTTAGACTTAGCCCGACTGCCTCTATTCAATTCTAACACAGCCCTTTTCTAAACTCCCCAGAAACGGTAATTTTTTTCTTTGACTAAACAATAGGGAAGGTCAATAGCCCTTATGGCCAATGCTAAGGGGTAGCAACAGCGGAAGCTATCCCGTTACCTGCGCTGAAACCTAGCACACAATTCGGAGACACTTAGCCTATATATTATATCGTCTACACGATTTTATACATCTTTTATACATATGATACCATCTTAAAAATATTACTATAAAAATCATATATATTTGCTATTGATATAACTGTTAATAATTTTTAATTAATATCACATTATCCAGATAACTCACCCTGAGCGATATTTGACCTCTTGAAGGAGAGAGACACGAAACCATCAGCTACCGAAGCGGTCATGGACAAGCTCTTACAGTACATACTATGTATGTGTTTCAGGTGATAGTGTGCCGATAGTAATTTCTAAACAAATTTAAAAAATATCAGTGATTTTGTACATTTTAAAACC